>CM070516.1:12728916-13055694 GCA_036346375.1 Guadua angustifolia | reverse complement strand
CCAACTATACTCTTTCAACAATACCCTACGCCTCCAACAGCCCAAAAGGCTTATGCTATCAACTATGTATTATGCTAAGAAGATGCAATCAATCAACAAATAACATATAAACAACAACAGCTTCCCACTCAGCCATCCCTTTAAACATTCAAGAACTGTGACAAAAGCAATCTTCCAGGTTACGAACAAACAACAAGTTGTAGCGACATGATCTTAGCACTATGATCTTATACACAAGTACATGATCAGTAAATAAATAGCTCCCAATCTAATTAGCATAAGAATATCCTGTAGACAATATAAGTCGAGTGTAACACGGAACCCTTTCGTACCTAAATCACCATGGGTAGCTTTACTCAACATTGAACAATGCAATACATCAATTTAAGCATAATGAAGCGATTAAGGAGACAATAAGGTGCATTAAAAACATGATCTCCTGTGCAATTTATCTCGACCTCTACATCAATATTAGCATGTATTCACTGCAAAATAAATGATTCTACACCACTCATTCAAAAAAGAAATCCTGCAAGAACAAGTCTACCCTCTGTCTTAAGCATGAATACATGAGGTCTCAATTGACCATACCATTCTCGGTTACTAAATGTCAGCACGACATCATTCATCTTACAGCTAAATATATAAGCATTTAACTATGATCCTGATAGCTTAGATCACAGAGTATACAAAAATTAGATTTACTGAAACAAATAAACAACTCCTTGGCCAGTAGCACGCAGTCACTTATACAATAAAGACTAGCACAGGAGCATGCAGTAGAAACGTCAACTACCATAAGCTTAAGAAGTATAAACTTTTAAATAACTGGAACAAGCATCCACAATACTAAAGTTTATGCATCAGGAACTGTCCATACATCTCTAACATGTGAATAATAACCATTGGATGATTCAGTATGCTTGATAGTAATTTCTTCATTACATACAGTTGGCAAAACTGTATTCTTTTACACATTAATATGCACAAGACCAACACCGGAGTTCAGTCCCTTGCATATCAAGGATTCGAAATCAAGCACAAATCTTCCAAGCCTAACAACCAAAAATGCAAACCGATCCTGAATTCCTAGTTCTGAAATGTCACCACTTACTACTGGACTAATATCAATCAAACTACAGATCGAATCACCAAAACAAGGGCCACTACGTGCATACCCCTCACTGACCATTTCATCGAACACATGGAAAGCAAGTATTGTGAAGCAAAGCAACCTATACCTTCACAAATCCGAGGAGAAGGGAAGCACCCTTGCTCGAGGAAGAGAAGGGCCGGCTTGGGGGCTCATCACCGGCCAGGGGACGGCTCGGCCTTGACCAAAGGACGCCGGTGGGAAGACTCGCCGAGGAGGCGCCGCCGGCTAAGAGGGAGTCAGAGGCCCGCGGCCGCAGGAGGAAGGAGGCGCCGCCCTTCTTCTGCTGCTTTATTCTTTGGAGGAGGGCGACGGCGCAGAATCGGGAGAGCACCGACCGAGGGGAGCGCCAGGGGGAGAAGGCTGGAGGGAAGATCGCCAGAGGAGAGAGCAGCATCGCCTGGGGAAATCGCTAGGGGAGAGAGTTGGGATGAGCACTGAGGGAGTCGGCCCGGTTGGAAAATGGGGGAGATCGGCCGAGGGTGGGGTGCTCGACCGAGGAGCTAGCGGTGGAGACCGAATCAAGAAAGCGTGGCGGCAGGGTGGGAAAATATCTGCCCAGGAGAAGCAATTGCAGCCACAAGAAAAGAGGAAGAGAGAGATTAGATGAAGGAATAGGTGGAGAGGGGAAATTCCCAAAAGACCCCTCCCCAAACCCAAAACTTCTAGCCCTAATCCTCCCGAATGGACCAACCACCTCTGAGAATAACTGCCAGATGGCCAAAACACTCCCAGCGGAAGGCCCAGAGATTGGAGCGAGACTTCGCAATATTACAGTGACCGCAATGGACCTCTCCCTCATTCCCCTCACCTCTCTTTCCCTTTCCCAGCCAAAGCGCAGGAAGCTTCCTCCCAATTCCGCCATGAACAGGGAGCTCCCAAGCTCAAGCCACTCGCGATTCTTATGATTCAGCCAACCATTTCCAAATCCCTTTGGTCTAGAGCATCACCAGGCCTCAAGCATCAAATCCTCAAAAGATTCGGACTCCTTCATGTGAAATTTGGTGCAGTACTGCGCCTTCTTCCTCCAGTCGGTCACGGTGGCGGCTCACCCGAGCCTCTCCCGGTAAACCTCAAAAATGGAACCACTAGTACCCCCGATGCTATATCGCTTATCGATTCGAGCTCTCACGCCTTGATTTCTTTTCTCCACCGAACCACCATTGTTGCCGCCACAAGAGCTCGAAGGCAGCCCGCTCCGGTAACTCTTCCGGTGAATCGACTCCACCTCCGAAGTTCGCCTTGCCAAGCTGACTCACGGTGTCCTTGTCCCATGGGAATTGTCGAAGAACCATCGCCGGTGAAGCCCTAGGCCATCCTCTCGCTTCTGTGTCTCGATCGGCGGGCCCTCCTTGTCGACCACGTGAGAAGAAGTCCGATGTCGTGGTAAAAGGCGCCTCCTTCTAGTTGAAAACGATTTTCAATTTCCAATTCCAATTCCATGCGAATGAAATTTAGTTTTGAATATCTATTGCAATTTAAATCAAAATTCAGTAGGACAAATTCCTATATTCATCTAAAATAAAAAAGAATATAAATATATAAAAATATTAAATTTTTGGGTTAGAATAATTATTGATATTAAACTTTGATTATGGTGCTAATGTGGTTTTTAATGAGAATTGTGTATGATAGGTAATGAAATGATGAAATCAATATTCATGAGATTTTAGGATCGAATGTGTTCAAATATACAAAAACATTCAATTTTTGAATAATAGAACAATTATAAAAATCAGAATGGGATAAACACACTATTATGGTCATTATTGCATATATGAAAAATATAACTTTTATAACTATAAAATAAATTCTTGTTGTCTCTGGAATCATAATAAGCTCAAATAAGTAAAATCATCTAATGTTCAACTCAATTTAAATTATTTGCTTCATAATCATTAATTAACCCTATTATGGCCATTAACAAAATAATAGCATAATGGCTTACCAAATGAAAATGTAATTTGTATTAAGTTCCTAAAAATAGTAAGAACCCCGGTATATAAAAATATTTAGAATAAGGTTTAAGTTGCATTCATTTACTGGAAGGAAACATTAACCATGCCAATAAGTAAATAGGTAATCTGCTGCAATTTAAATTAAAGTAATGCCAAATCAACTTTAAAACATTCCTAGGATGGTACTCTGTTAATGCCTGAAAAATGAATCCATAATCATGTATAGGTTAGTTGGAAATTAAGATTTAAAGTTGGCCGATTTAAGGTTGCAAATTAAATATGATCATCTAGGCTATTTCAGTGACAGATAAAATAACTCGTTTAAACACCGAAATCAGTAAAACTAGTTTGGAAACACTGTACAAAGTTTATACTACCATATTCTATAAAAAGAATCTTATTTAATTAAGGTTTGCATATTAATCCAAATAGCTTAAAACCCTTACGCGTTAATCTTTCATTTCCCCTTTCTTGCCGATTTGGAATGGCATAGTCTTTAAGTATAGCATGAACCATTTTAGCGATAAGATTATAGTCTCGCCCAAAATCCTAAAACTTATGGAACTAGTTTAGTAGTGTTCTTCAAAGTATAGCCTACCCTATTTCAAAAAGATAATCTCATTTCACCGTGATTTACATATTAATCTTAATAGCTTAATGGCCCAAAGTAATCACATTACTTTAGACTGTAATATGAATGAACGAGCTGTAGTTGCAAATGAGTAAACCTGTAGTTAAGTTATTTGTATCACTAGAACCTTCTCAAATATCGTGTAAATTAGTCCAGTAGCCTAAATCAGAAGATCTAACCAGCGTAAAACTAATTCTAAGCGAAATCAATCAAAGATAAAGAAGCTGTTTAGTCATAATATAATATGATCATTTGAGCATTTTCATTAACTTGCAAAACAACTCATCTAAATCCGAATTTAGTAAAGAATAGTGCAGAAATGATATACAGGATATGTACTACTATATTCAAGGAAAATATTTTATTTAAAGTCGTTCTTGATTAGTTTTCACTAGAACAATGACCTTAAGTGATAATTGTTCACTACGTTTTCAATTCGATTTCTTGTAATGTAAACCTTGATACCATATTAGCTTTTTCAACAAGTGAATATAATGTATCACCAAAGCCTAAAATTTATGGAATTATCTTAGGATTGTTATACAAAGTATAAATCATCTAATTGTGAAGAAATAACCATATTTCATCATGTTTTGCATACAAATCCTAATAGCCAAATAACCTTAAGTGTTAAGTTTTACGAACTTTATAATATGAATCGGTAAGAATGAAGAAATCAGATATTAGATATTTGAATCACGAAATCTTCCAAAAACCTTGAATGTGTAACTAATAACCTATCTTAGGGATCTAGCCTATAGGATATGCTTTTTCATGCGGTTAATTAATGGATTAAATGCTATACATTCATATCATTCAACAAAGTGACTAATGAACTAATTTTCACCAATCTAAATAATTTTTGCATCTTGTATTTGAAGTTATAATTATAAAATTCATAAAACAAGGATAGTTGATCCATAAAGGAAATCATGCTTTATTCTTTACGCAAGATGTTAGCTTTTTTATGCGCTTAATCAACTAAAACACATAATATGAACTAATTTAATCCAACTCTTGGTTGTTCTGTTTTCGCAATGATTCTTTATTTGAATTTTATGTCTATCTTCTTTTGCCCTTATTAAAGTTTGGTATTTGCTTTATTTTTCCGTTGAGCGACGTGTAGAACCCGACGTTCTTTGTTTTTCGTCCTCATCTTCATCAATCGCAACCTTGTCTCCACCGTAAGCAAAGATTAACCAAGGCAAGCACCCTTTGACCATATTGATCCCATATTTTATATTCCTTTTGTTCATCAAATTGTTTCATGCATGCGTTTATTTTATATAAATCTGCTATTTTGTGGTATTGGTAGATATACCTGTTGTCACGTGAATCTCCTTGATGATTATAAAAATGTGAACCTTGATAACCATAGATCGAGGATAGGCATTACTTAATGTCATCATGGGAATATGCGTTCATATTATTCATGCTTAGCCATGCTTTAGAATCAGCGATGTACATGATCAAATCAATATTTGTTTCCTGAAAACCTTGAAAATGGCACTGTTGGTTGCGGGTACTTTGATTTAAAAACCCAAAATAAAACTATGTTTTGACACGGGTGATTATTGGCAGTAGCCGAATGTGCGAAAGGAATTGCACGTAGTGTAGGGTGGAGTATCGCCCGTGTCGGATTAAGGACCGAGCAATGGGACGCTATTGATCCAAGATTTCCGTGCAACCACAAGGGCGAGAATGTGGTGCCTTAGCCTATTAAGTTATTTAGACTTGGCTTTGTTCATTGGTAGGCGGGAGATAGCACAGGCATTCCGGTCAGGTTTGCTTGGAAGGGTTTCCACCCATGCAACGGTGTACGCCCTGCCATGTTTAGAAATGTTGTGTTGGGTGTGAATGTGGATCCACGACTTGTGTGTGTGTTTCTAGTTCTATGGCAGGGGTTAACGTCCCGGGCTGGATCAAAGCCATGTCTAGGTAATGTAACGGCTTTGTATGGTCGAAAGACCATGACTTGTGGGTAAATTTGTACACCTCTGCAGAGTTTAAACCTAATCGATTAGCCGCGCCCGCGGTCATGGGCACTTGGTGAAGTCATTCCAATGTTAGATGTTTTATTATTTTTTTAAAAAAGGGTTGGTATCTTTAGCTTTTGCAACTGTGCTTTATGTCGAAGGGCTGACATTGATGGATTTCAGGATTTGTTGATTCGTCGCTCACGTCATGGAGGACTGTGAGTGTTATTATGCTTTACTTATTTGTTATCAATCAAATGCTCTTAAAAATTCCGTTTGCAAATAACTTGGATTTACAAATTCAAATTCGCTTTATGCAAATCAACTGTAGTAGCCTTCCCTTTGAAATGGCCTGCATATATTATAGGTTTTGCCAAAGTCTTGCGGAGTACGAAAGTACTCACCCTTGCTTAATTATTATTTTAGGTGGATGAGAATGCGAAGCTTCGAAGTTTGTTCGTCGCAGGTTGCGGGATCCTTTTTGCCGTGGTATTTCTAAGGATTTATGCCTGGTCAGTTGCCTGCGGGATTGGTTGGGTACACTACAAGGCTTTGCTTCTTTGTTGCTATATTCTCTGAGTTGTAATATTTATGTAAATATTCGTTTCTGTTTAATTAATATGTTGTATGGTTGTGATTTCAATCGTTGAAATGTGCGTGCTAGCTACTGATCCAGGGACTAGTACTGCAAGCACATTAGATTTCCTTTTTGGCATTCGTGCAAAAATGGGGGTCGTTACAGAGTTGGTATCAGAGCTATACTGACCGTAGGATAAACCTTAGATAGAATGGTCATTAGCATTGGAATAAACCAATTCAAAATTTTATTTTCCGAAGCTAGCATATTGGCAAAATCTAGACTCTGCTATTCTTTCCTTATTCTTAAGACCTTACTCTTGCCCTACATTCATTTTGAATTGTAAACAAATTCCTCTTTCCTTAAAAAGAAATTCTCGCCCCTGGTTTATCTCCGTTGTTGCTTCTGAAGACGTTCGAGTCCTGTCGCTGTCATCCTTCATGACAACCAGTGAAGACTACAATATCTACGCCAACAATCTCAAGAAAGCATGCAACGCTTCGCTAACCTTGACAAAGCAGAAGTAGAGCTCGAAGATTCTGTTTCATGAAGAGACAATGACACCCCCCAGTAAAAGGCAGAAGATTAGAATATATTAGGATCTACCCTAGGATAAGAACCCTCACGCATAGCATATTATTCTGCTCTAGTTATAAAGAGCAATGTATGTTGTTGTTCTGTCGTGCTACTTGAAATTTTGTTTTGTTTCTGAATGTCAGGACTGATTTATATGTGAACTTAACCTCTAAGGTTAAAGTTTCATAATAAATTGTCCTCATGTATGAATATGGAAATCTCAACCCATAGGATAAATAAGAAGTCATAACATAGTCTGTATCTTCCCTCCATAGAACTTATTATGAACTTATCTCCTCTCTGTATAATTTCTCACCTATGTAACCATCATGGTTATTAACCTTTCCCAAAAATAAAACCTCATCAGGATTTGTAGTATAGTCTCTACTGCTACTCTTAGCTTTGCTTGAGATCACACCATGCATATATAAACCAAGTTAAGATCTTACCATATTAGTGACACCAAACTGGCTTATGTTGCTTTAGGCTAGTTAAAATTTAATGTTCCAATAGTAATTTCTAACCATGACTCAAAACTTACCTCGTGGCTTTGCCCATATTATGTACCATAAAAATTAGCTAGAACAAAAAAAAATTATATGCTGTTGAATAGAAACTTTAGAATGGTTGTTAGAAGGAAAACTGGAAGAATTGAAAACCCCATCTTTCTAAAAGAAATGTAAAAAGATTAGCATCAGTTATACATATACTCTTTTCCCCAACTATAGAATTTAATCTTCTTATTTGTACACTCATTTCCCCCTGTGTAGAATTTTCTTTCTCTACTCCTAAGTTATTCTTTTTAGCAATATTTCTCTCACTGTCTTTTTGCAAAATGAAAATTACTAACAAACTTGTTGAAAATAATCTAAGCAACAAGTCAGCAACATCGTGATGTTTGCATCAACAACTTCAAGAAGATGGAGGTAATGAAGTGTCTCAACCTCTTCAGCTCCATAGAAGCAGCAGAGCATCACAACCTCTCCGACTTCATCAAAGCCTTGGAATACCGACTTCAACAAGTGGTGCAAGGATTAAAAGAAACTTGTCATCAAATAGTCTACTTTGAAGGACAATATTATTTAAATTATACGCTATGCCAGTTATATAGTAAACTTTTTATGCAGAAATACGTATGGTACCACCAGTAAAAGAAAAACTATAGATACCCTTCCTATGTACTAAGTTAAATATATATATATATATAGTATTTCTGTATTGTTGAAGTGTTGTTGCAAATCTTTTGTGTTATTTCGGGTTGCTCTCGTGAATGTTAAACCACTAGGTTGAAATTTACGATGCGTTAACCCTACTTAATAAGAAAATTTTAAATTAAAAAGGATTTTAAAGAACCAAACGTTGCTTTATAAACCGCGCCAAAACTACCTCTTTCCTGTACTCTTTTTATGGCAATAACAAGGACTACCTAAGAAAATGCTGTCACAAGTTGCTATAATCAGCAAATTTCAATGTCAACCAATCTCGTCAAGTCTATATGTCAGACCTTAATAAATATCCTTATTTCGTTCATGCCACATGCCGGCACCTCTTGCCCTCAAGATTCTCAAATAAACTAATGCCATAAAAACTACCTCTACTACCTTCGGGAAGTATTTCTATTGCAGAATTTTTTTTGTTGAACCCCTTGATACTAGAATGGAAGACATGACTATAAAGTAGTAGGTTAGCATAATAAAACTTTGTTATGACATAAGAAAATGTATAGTTCTTATATAATAAATAAAAGTGTGTTGCAATTTGATTAATTAAAATTTCTGTCTATATTATTATTACGGGAAACTCTCGTAATGCTTAACCGATAGGTTAAAGAATTATAACGAGATGACCCAAAACCATATAAGGAACCCATAGTTATGAAGCAATTAAAATATAAAATATTATCTTAGAAGTATAAACCTTCAAAAGATTTTGTGTATTGCTCAACTATGATTATGGTACAACCTTTCCTTTCAGTTTAAATCCCTTTATTATCCAAATTATCATTCTAACATCCTTCCTTTAAGAACAATTATTATGGACAGTCAAAAAAACTGGAGTAACATTGTAAAAGAATTTGCTGCAGACCTTAAACATGGAAACTATGCACTTGTTATGACACAAAGCAAACCCATATAAACCAAGAAATTGAATATAAAATCATAGCTATGTTAGCACTCAATTGGAAGGATTAAGTTTTACGTCGCTACGTGAAACATCATAACGACACAAAATTCAACATTATCCGAGAAACTGAACGTAAGATTTTTTTTGCTAAGTATGCAGTTCACGGCATTGATATAGATGCCCATGTTCATGCAAAGTTGCACAAGACTTCAAGATCCATCTTCAGCAAACGGATTGAGACATCAACAAACAAACAAAAGTATTTACAACCAGCTACCATAAGAAGTTCTTCACCGTCTCTTCTATCAATCCGTCGTGAAGGGTTATATATAGGAATTCTAAACCAGAAGAAATAAAATCCCTTACTATAAAATCCGAATGAGAATCTTAAATAAAAGACTTCTCTAATCAGATAATAATATAACCCTTATATGATAATTGATATTATATTTGGTGTTCTTTTGAATTTTTGATTGGAAAGTACCTTGTATTATTGTTCGGATTACTCTCGCATGTGTAAAACCTTTTGGTTGAAATTCACAATGAGTCAATCCCTGGAAATGATAATAATAATATACATTAAACTTTTAAAGAACGAAATGTTGCCATGTAACCTAACAGAATTCCATCTAAATAACCCTATCTTAATAACCATCTTTGCAGGATATCTAAATCAAGATCTTTTAGTGAAATCATGGAAAGTGAAATTATGCAAGATTTTCAACCACCGAGGATGATAATCCTACCTTGATCCAATCAAGATCTGAACATCTAGTTGAGATATCCTTCTCGCAACCCGACAGCTGTCGCGATTTATTGCCTCCTCAAGGTCCGCAAGAAGCTAACTCGGAAGAGCAATTGCCAGAATCTCCATCTATAGCACAAAGGTTGGCCATAATTGAACAAAATCGCCAGACACACACCTTTCTTCTTCAGCAATTAGCGCAGAGCAATACCACTTGTTACCCTTGTGAAGGCCAAGGCTCATTAGAATCGGAAGTCGCTAATACGTATCAGCATCATCAAGAGAAATTTCAAGCCTTAGTTGCTCAAGAATTGGCAAGTAGAAGAGAAGCTGCTCGAGGAATATTATTAAAAGAATTGGAGAAGCAGCATTTCAGCCTTATCAATTATCATCAAGAAGGCGGTAAATGGCTATCGCCAACGACATGCTTCTTATGTGATGAGGAACATCATTGGGCCAAAGAATGTCCTAAGAAACAACTAGACGAGAATCGCAAGAAAGATGGAGTTGGGCATATAACTAGGCATAACAAAGAGTCACGAAAGAAACCAAAGTGCCACATCTGTCGCAAGAAGGGTCATATTGCTAAACAGTGCCCCCAAAGAGAGCAAACATCTCCTAGCATCCTAGACATGCCAGAAGACACCGTAGACAATACGACAACTCCAGGAATAGAAGAGATAAAATTTGAAGCAGGTTGCTCGAGGGATCAGTTAAAGAAGAGGCATTGGAATGAAGATGCTTGTCCCGAGAAGAATTCTACACGACTCCATCCTCAATCTCAACCTTCATCTGTTCATCCCTCCAACCAAACCAATGGACAATTCCTTGATACTCAAGACCGGAAAGCCAATGTTACCTGTTTCCGCTGTGGTAATAAGGGACACTACTTCTACAATATCACTTGTTTCTGTTGTGGTAATCAAGGACACTACTCCTACAAATGCCCAAGGAAGGAGAAAAATCCGCCTCGTTTTTAAACCTCATGGAATTAGGTCAACAACTACCATTGAAGAAGCTTAGACCTACCAGATGCAATACCAAGCTGATAATGTCACCCGCATCAGCTAAGATGGACTGGGATACTTCACCAACGTCAACCCAAGAAAATTTCTACTTCACCTTGTCAAGAAAAATATTAGTAACTTCTAAACTATCTTAAAGACCTAGGAAACATTAAGTACTCAGATCAACCCCTGCCTCGACGATAGGCTCTAAATATAAACATATTCCTCATGTGGTTGTAATCGACTCTTAATATGGTATTGAGTATGCCTTTTGTGTGATCAATTCCTAAAATCAATCTTTTAACTATGTACATTTCGTTCATCGTAGTTGCCAAATCCAAAGAAAATCAAAACCCTCTGTGTATTAAAATAATCAAACGGATCAAATTATCAAATCACCTGATAATTCTCTTATCTCAACCCAATACTTGAATTGTCTCCATCATGATTTCAATCTGAAGTCAACCCGAAATAACATGTATTCTCAGCTCATTTCACCAACTAACATCGAACTAAGCAGATCAGCCGTTGTATTCAAATATCCTTCTGGATAATAACATTCAGTTCTTCCTAAATGAATCTAATAAGAATACATCTTTTCTTTCACCTCCAGCATTCTAAACCTACTAAATGCTATTCTCTAAATTTGATTATCCATGTTAACAATCCTGGGTTTTTAATCAAAAGAGATATATATGGTAATATCCCTCATCTGCTTACACAAAACCCAAGTAGAAATCTTCTCTAGTTTTGGCGCGTCAATTCAAAATCACAAGACGAAGCTCCAATGAAACAACTACACTGAAGATAAGAATACAAGGAAATGATAAAGTCACCTCCGATAAAGAATTCCTAAATCTATCTCGTCCTTGAGAATTGCAAGGTTTGCGGTATTTACTGTTTCCAAATTCGAGATAACCTTGGCGCCACAATATATTAGGCCATATCGCGTCATTAAGAAGATGGGAGAAAAAGCATATGAACTAGAGTTGCCAACCCAACTATCCAATGTTCAGGATGTCTTCTATGTATCGTAATTAAGGAAATGTCTTCGTCTTCTTTCTGAGCTCACCCAGCTAAATGAAATCGATCTACAACCTGATTTAACTTATCGGGAACATCCGATTAAAATCTTAAAAGAAGCTGAATGCCACACTCGTAATAAATTCCACAAGATGTTCAAGGTTTAATGGAGTAATCATTCTGAAGAAGAAGCAACTTGGAAACGAGAAGACCGACTCAAGGGGGAGTTTCCTGACTTCCTTTAGAAATAATTTTCTTTAGACCCGCCAAATCTCGGGGTCGAGATTTTTGTAAGGGGGGTAGATCTGTAACATCCCAAAAATTTAATAAAGCGAAAATAAATAATTTAAGTTTGAATATTATTAATTCTGAGTTTCTTGGCATTATTGAATTTTATTTGGATTTCTTTGGAATTGTTCTTTGTATGAAAAATTCAACAAATGGAAATAAAGAATGAAAACGAGGAAGAGGTAAAAATGTAAAAAGTAAAAATTTAGAAAATTGCCATGAGAACCCTGATCATTCAATTAAATCATTTTAGCCAGCAATTGAAATTTTATGTATAAAGAAATGAAGAGATAAAATGAAAAGATAACTTTTAAATCAAAACAATGCAATGTCAGAATTTATAAAATATTTATAGATCTTATTAGAAGTTGTAAAAATTATCGTGAAAACCTCAATGCAATATCTACTTTTGGTTAAAATATTATAAATTAACCATGTCATTTAGGACTTCTCTAAATTTAAAAATAGAAACTCTGAAAATAGGGAAATTGCAATGTCAGAATTTTTATAAAATAATGGAACCATATTTTGACTTAAAAATTTATAGAAGAATTCTGAGGTAAAATCCTTTATAAAAACAAAATTTGAAAAATAATAGACTTCAATTGTTCTCAAGAAAAATCAAAATCCGAAACAAGAAATTAGAGCAGTCCCTGTTGTAAGAATATTAGTAATTTCTCAGTAACTCATTTTAATTTGAAAATTTTACCAGGCATCAAAATCTATTCGAAGACTTCGGTCAAAAAGTTTCACCATTTTCTACATCTATTGGCCACAACCAAAAATCAGCGAGAGAAGGAAAAAGTTCACCCCAATCACCTTGTTCTCCTTGACCAATCACTGCCATGTGGGCCAACCCTTTCCTGTCCCGTTTTGTTGGCGCAACGGTGAAGTTCCAGTTGCTAGCAGTGGTCCCAAGACCCAGCTGCCAGGCTCTTCTTCAACCCCGTTCGTTCCACTGGAGGCGAAGACTCCGGCTCGAGCTTGAGACAAGCTGAAGCGGCGATTGCCGCCACGAAGCCTACTCATTCGCTACAATCCTTGGCTATAAATCGCACCTCAGTGACCGCAATGGACCTCTCCCTCATTCCCCTCACCTCTCTTTCCCTTTCCCAGCCAAAGCGCAGGAAGCTTCCTCCCAATTCCGCCATGAACAGGGAGCTCCCAAGCTCAAGCCACTCGCGATTCTTCTGATTCAGCCAACCATTTCCAAATCCCTTTGGTCTAGAGCATCACCAGGCCTCAAGCATCAAATCCCCTCAAAAAGATTCGGACTCCTTCATGTGAAATTTGGCTGCAGCCGTGCGCCCTTCTTCCTCCAGGCCGGTCACCGGTGGCGGCTCAGCCCAGAGCCTCTCCCCCCGGTAAACCTCAAAAATGGAACCACTAGTACCCGTGATGCTATATATGCTATCGATTCGAGCTCTCACGCCTTGATTTCTTTTCTCCACCGAACCACCATTGTTGCCGCCGCAAGAGTTCAAGCGACCCACTCACGGTAACTCTTAGGTGAATCGATTCCACCTCCGAGTTCGCCTTGCCAAGCTGCAGCTCACGGTGTCCTCGTCCCCGCCGGAAATTCGCCAGAGAACCGTCGCCGGTGAAGCCCTAGGCCATCCTCTGCTCCGTGTCTCTGATCGGCGGGCCCTCCTTGTCAGCCACGTGAGAAGAAGTCCAGTGTCAGGGTAAAAGGCGCCTCCTTCTAGTTGAAAACGTATTTTCAATTTCCAATTCCAATTCCATGCCGAATGAAATTCAGTTTTGAATATCTGTTGCAATTTAAATCAAAATTCAGTAGGACAAATTCCTATATTCATCTAAAATAAAAAAGAATATAAATATATAAAAATATTAAATTTTTGGGTTCGAATAATTATTGATATTAAACTTTGATTATGGTGCTAATGTGGTTTTTAATGAGAATTGTGTATGATAGGTAATGAAATGATGAAATCAATATTCATGAGATTTTAGGATCAGAATGTGTTCAAATATACAAAAACATTCAATTTTTGAATAATAGAACAATTATAAAAATCGGGAATGGGATAAACACACTATTATGGTCATTATTGCATATATGAAAAATATAACTTTTATAACTATAAAATAAATTCTTGTTGTCTCTGGAATCATAATAAGCTCAAATAAGTAAAATCATCTAATGTTCAACTCAATTTAAATTATTTGCTTCATAATCATTAATTAACCCTATTATGGCCATTAACAAAATAATAGCATAATGGCTTACCAAATGAAAATGTAATTTGTATTAAGTTCCTAAAAGCAGAAGAACCCGGTATATAAAAATATTTAGAATAAGGTTTAAGTTGCATTCATTTCTTTGGAAGGAAACATTAACCATGCCAATAAGTAAATAGGTAATCTGCTGCAATTTAAGTTAAAGTAATGCCAAATCAACTTTAAAACATTCCTAGGATGGTACTCTGTTAATGCCTGAAAAATGAATCCAGAATCATTTATAGGTTAGATGGAAATTAAGATTTAAAATTGGCCGATTTAAGGTTGCAAATTAAATATGATCATCTAGGCTATTTCGGTGTGATGATAAAATAACTCGTTTAAACACGAAATCATAAAACTAGTTTGGAAACAACGTACAAAGTTTATACTACCATATTCTATAAAAGAATCTTATTTAATTAAGGTTTGCATATTAATCCAAATAGCTTAAAACCCTTACGCGTTAATCTTTCATTTCCCCTTTCTTGCCGATTTGGAATGGCATGGTCTTTAAGTATGGCATGAACCATTTTAGCGATAAGATTATAGTCTCGCCCAAAATCCTAAAACTTATGGAACTAGTTTAGTAGTGTTCTTCAAAGTATAGCCTACCCTATTTCAAGAAGATAAACTCATTTCACCATGATTTACATATTAATCTTAATAGCTTAATGGCCCTAAGTAATCACATTACTTTAGACGTAATATGAATGAGCGAATTTGTAGTTGCAAATGAGTAAACCTGTAGTTAAGTTATTTGTATCACCGAACTTTCTCAAATATCATGTAAATTAGTCCAGTAGCCTAAATCAGAAGATCTAACTAGCGTAAAACTAATTCTAAGCGAAATCAATCAAAGATAAAGAACTGTTTAGTCGTAATATAATATGATCATTTGAGCATTTTCATTAACTCGCAAAACAACTCATCTAAATCCGAATTTAGTAAAGAATAGTGCAGAAATGATATATAGGATATGTACTACTATATTCAAGGAAAATATTTTATTCTGTTTGTTCTTCGTTAGTTTTCACTAGAACAATGACCTTAAGTGATAATTGTTCACTACGTTTTCAATTCGATTTCTTGTAATGTAAACCTTGATACCATATTAGCTTTTTCAGCGATGAATATAATGTATCACCAAAGCCTAAAATTTATGGAATTATCTTAGGATTGTTATACAAAGTATAAATCATCTAATTGTGAAGAAATAACCATATTTCATCATGTTTTGCATACAAATCCTAATAGCCAAATAACCTTAAGTGTTAAGTTTTCTGAACTTTATAATATGAATCGGTAAGAATGAAGAAATCTGTATATTAGATATTTGAATCACCGAAATCTTCCAAAAAACCTTGAATGTGTAACTAATAACCTATCTTAGGGGATCTAGCCTATAGGATATGCTTTTTCATGCGAAGTTAATTAATGGATTAAATGCTATACATTCATATCATTCAACAAAGTGACTAATGAACTAATTTTCACCAATCTAAATAATTTTTGCATCTTGTATTTGAAGTTATAATTATAAAATTCATAAAACAAGGATAGTTGATCCATAAAGGAAATCATGCTTTATTCTTTCTGCAAGATGTTAGCTTTTTTGCGCGCTTAATCAACTAAAACACGCAATATGAACTAATTTAATCCAACTCTTGGTTGTTCCTGTTTTCTGCAATGATTCTTTATTTGAATTTTATGTCTATCTTCTTTTGCCCCTTATTAAAGTTTGGTATTTGCTTTATTTTTCCGTTGAGCGACGTGTAGAACCCGACGTTGCTGTTTTCGTCCTCATCTTCATCAATCGCAACCTTGTCTCCACCGTAAGCAAAGATTAACCAAGGCAAGCACCCTTTGACCATATTGATCCCAGTATTTTATATTCCTTTTGTTCATCAAATTGTTTCATGCATGCGTTTATTTTATATAAATCTGCTATTTTGTGGTATTGGTAGATATACCTGTTGTCACGTGAATCTCCTTGATGATTATAAAAATGTGAACCTTGATAACCATAGATCGAGGATAGGCATTACTTAATGTCATCATGGGAATATGCGTTCATATTATTCATGCTTAGCCATGCTTTAGAATCAGCGATGTACATGATCAAATCAATATTTGTTTCCTGAAAACCTTGAAAATGGCACTGTTGGTTGCGGGTACTTTGATTTAAAAACCCAAAATAAAACTATGTTTTGACACGGGTGATTATTGGCAGTAGCCGAATGTGCGAAAGGAATTGCACGTAGTGTAGGGTGGAATATCGCCGTGTCGGATTAAGGACCGAGCAATGGGGCGCTATTGATCCAAGATTTCCGTGCAACCACAAGAGGCGAGAATGTGGTAGCCTTAGCCTATTAAGTTATTTAGACTTGGCTTTGTTCATTGGTAGGCGGGAGATAGCACGGGCATTCGGTCGAGTTTGCTTGGAAGGGTTTCCACCCATGCAGCGATTATGCATACCGCCATGTTTAGAAACGTTGTGTTGGGTGTGAATGTGGATCCACGACTTGTGTGTGTGTTTCTAGTTCTATGGCGGGGTTAACGTCCGGTTTGGATCAAAGCCATGTCTAGGTAATGTAACGGCTTTGTATGGTCGAAAGACCATGACTTGTGGGTAAATTGTACACCTCTGCAGAGTTTAAACCTAATCGATTAGCCGCGCCCGCGGTCATGGGCACTTGGTGAAGTCATTCCAATGTTAGATGTTTTATTATTTTTTTAAAAAGGGTTGGTATCTTTAGCTTTTGCAATGTGCTTTATGTCGAAGAGTGACATTGATGGATTTCGTGATTTGTTGATTAAATCGCTCACGTCATGGAGGGTGTGAGTGTTATTATGCTTTACTTATTTGTTATCAATCAAATGCTCTTAAAAATTCCGTTTGCAAATAACTTGGATTTACAAATTCAAATTCGCTTTATGCAAATCAAGCGTAGTAGCCTTCCTTTGAAATGGCTTTGCATATATTATAGGTTTTGCCAAAGTCTTGCGAATCTGAAAGTACTCACCCTTATAATTATTTTTTAGGTGGATGAGAATGCGAAGCTTCGAAGTTTGTTCGTCGCAGGTTGCGGGATCCTTTTTGCCGTGGTATTTCTAAGGATTTATGCCTGGTCAGTTGCCTGCGGTGTTGTTTGGGTACACTACAAGGCTTTGCTTCTTTGCTGCTATATTCTCTGAGTTGTAATATTTATGTAATTATTCATTTCCGTTTAATTAATATGTTGTATGGTTGTGATTCCAATCGTTGAAATGTGCGTGCTAGCTACTGATCCATGGACTAGTACTGCAAGCAAATTAGATTTCTGTTTTGGCATTCGTGCAAAAATAGGGGTCGTTACAAGAGTGAATCCGTCGCTGGAGGTGGATGGAGATTTTCGGCGCTGTCGGGTCCGTCCTTGGGAAGCTCTGCTATGTGATTGAACAAGACAAGAAGCTGACACGCATCCTGAAGAATGATCTCAGATCCATCAAGGACGAAATGGAGATGGTGAAAGCCCACATCGAGGCAGCGGAGGAGGAAGGCAATATCCACGATTTAAAAGAGCAATGGATTCTGAAACTACAAAATTTGGCATATGATATTGAGGACTCCATTGATACCCTCTATCAGAGCCCTGAAGTATTGTTCATTCTTCGTGGTGTAAGCATATTGAAGGGGACGGACCACCGCCCTGAATCTATCGACAAATTCAAAAGCTTCAAGGAAAGAGTCATCACCTTACGAGACTGGAAACCAACAGTTGCAACGACGAGCAGCGCCCCGTCCGGATCTCAGTCTGGCACTACCCTCCGAAATCAACAGTCGCAAAACAGCTACACAGGTGGAAATAATCATGTGGGCATCGATGGACCAAAGAAAGAGGTCATGGATTTACTACTACGGCCGGTGGCAGCTGCCGACGGCGAAGCAGAGCGGCTGAGGGTGGTCTGCATCGTGGGCTTCGCCGGCCTGGGAAAGACCACCCTCGCCAAGGCCGTGTTCGACAGCCTCGACGAGCGCGAGTTCCCTTGCCGTGCTTGGGTTGTCGCGTCCGAGCACAGGGATGCGAGGGAGCTTCTGGGGGAAATACACCGGCAGGTTGACGGCGGCAGCACAACTGAAACCTCATTAATATCCACTCTTGCGCAGCTCGGAGAAAGTCTCAGAACATACCTGCGTAGTAAGAGGTACGCACACTACCACATCCTCCTTATCTCCACTGTAAGAATTAAGCTCCATAGCAAGTCCTCGAGGTTAGTTTTTTTTTATGTAATTCACCCAATTCTTCTTCTTGCTGCTGCTGATGATGAAGAATTCTTCACACAGTTCTAGGTTAAGTATTGCAGTTATTTTAATTTTGGGTTACCCATATAAAATTTTAGGGAAACTGCAGATTATAGCGTGAACTGAAAAATAGCGGTAAATGAAGCCACTGGACCGCCAAAAACTCAAACCAGAGCACTTAACGCCCCTGTCTGGGTTATGTGGGTTTCGCCCAGTCCTCTGTAGCCATCATTCCTTGAGAACGCACAGACGAAGAATAAAAGGGGAAACAATGCAAACCAGCTGAGGTATTAAAATCACCTAAAAATAAACTTTAAGTTTAGGGTGCAGGATGTCTGGTTTTGAAGTCTAGGGTGTTAAGGTCATTCCCAGTAGAGAGTTTCATTTCACGGTTTCCAAGATTGTTATGTCATTTAAAGAGATTTAAGTAGATGAATGAAACAAAGGTCACAATGCACAGTTTCATTTCACGGTTTCATATGCTAACCATCGTATTTAATTGCAAGACACAAGATTGGGCGAAGTTGGATGAAATGAAACTCTATGTTGGAACAAATCACTAAGGTTGACTGGCCCAACTTATGGTTGAACGGGAACTGAAATTATTTACTTTGCCCAAGATATCGGTCCTTAAATGCCAAAGGCTCAGCCAATGACATACCACAAACCATTGGTACCCACTGTACCACCACCACACCACAACCTGCATTCGTCATCGGTTGGGGGATGGGCCAGCATCCACCTCCTATGATCCGCCCAACGCTGTCCACCTAACCGTAGCAATTTTCGAAAATCACCCGAGCCATCTCTCGGAGATTTTAAGCAAATTAACTAAAGATGAAAAAATTATATTAACTGCTAATCTACAATGGTTCAATATTTTATAGCCTAAGGTTAAAAAGAAATTAAGGCATAACAATAGGTTTAGCATTGGATTGTATCTAATCATGTCATTCGAAACTATCTCCTTTTCTAGTTTTCTAAAATACTAAAAAATAATGCAGTACAGAAAATATACATATTACTATAATGATACTGGGTTCAACATGTTCAAGGAGTGTGACTTGCCTTGGGGGTTAGAGGTTCGCCTAGAGAGGAGTGGTCGAGGTCGTGTCTGGTCCCGAACGGCTTCGGCTCCTGGTACGACTTCAAAGGCTGCTCCTGCTCTGAGATTTGTGCCAAAGGTTTCTTCGACGTTGGATCTAGCGTGAGAAAATGTAACCAATAAATAAACGAATAAAAACAAAAGCAAGAAAAACAAAAAAGGAAATCAGAGAGAAAATGGCCAAAAAAAGGGTTTAGGGGTATTTTGAAAATTTTTTGGACTTGGTTTGGCGGAACGGAGGTTATTTTTGGACTCAGCGGCTCGAACTGGTCAAGAATATGTATTTTGGGGTATTTTAGATTTTTGAGAATTTTTGGAATTTTTCTGGGATTTTTGAAAATTTTCCTGAATTTTTAAATGATTTTTGGATTTAAATAAAATTTTATCCGAAAAATCAAGTTAAAATCGAAATATGAAATTAGGCGACAAGAACTTGGCTTTATTCTTTGTCTTGACCTTGGCCACGTAACCAAATGACAGGCCGTACAGTGCAGTCCGTGGCGAGCCTCGGTAGTGCGGCAATCTGAGGCGGCAGGCGGTGGGTGGTTGACGAGTGGGGTTCGATGGGCAGGAAGGGAGCTGGGCGACTGGCGTGTGGGCCCAGCGAAGGCCTGATGGGCGGGACCCGACGCTAGAGAGAGGGGAGCTGCAGGGCGAGTGGCGGCGTGGGAGATGGCCAGAGCCGGGGAAGACAGGGTTGGAAATGGGCGGAGAGGGCTCCGGAGGGAAGAAGGGATAGCGGGGAAGGTAGAATTGCTTACTGCGAACTCAGAGATAGAGGAAAAACGAGGGGAGGCGCGGTATTTATAGCCGACTTCTGAGGAGAGAGGGAGAGCTCAAGGGGAGAGAGAAGGGGCCGGAGGGATAGGGAGGGGTCGAGGCTGAGCAGTCTTGTGTGAGGCGAGGCGACATGCGGCAAGGTGATGGGGAAGCAGAGCTCTGAGCAGTGACCAGAGCTATGTAGCTCGGGATGGGACAAGTCAAGTAGATGGCGTGGAGAAGAAGCTACTGTGTGCGGCGGGCCAGGCGAGCGCGGGCTAGGGGAGTTGGACCAGATTGACCAAGCTGCGCGGGGAGAGGATGAGGCCAAGTGGGCCGAGGCACGAGAAAAGGAGGCCCACGGGAGTGCAGGGCGCAGACCGGGCCGGAAGTAAGGAGGGAGGCGGGAACCCAAAATGGGAAGGGGGTTTTGGGGAAATTTTCCAAAAACAGAAAGGTGCAAGTAAAATCCGAAATAACACGAATTAAAATCCGAAAAATTCTGTAATACCGCAGATCCTTTTCCACCTACCTCATCTCCTTCTTTTATTTGTGTGGCTGCTATTCATTTCTTGGGCAGATATTTTTCCCAGCCAGCCACTCTCCCAGGCACTCCCCTGCCGACCTCCTTTTTCTCCTGGCCGCAAGTCACCCCATGCCTGGTTGCCTTGCTCCCTTCTCCACCCGAGTGTTTCCCTACGCCTCCCAGTCGCTCCAGCCAGTCGGCACCGCCTTGTAGTTACTCCCAGCCAGCGCTACCTCTAGTCGAGATTCCCCCGGCCAGCTCCTCCCCGCGACATCCAGTCCAGGCGGCGCGCCTCCTCCCCGCGCCCTTCCTCCTCCTGCGGGCGTCGCCCCCAGCTCCTCCCCTTTCTTGGCAGCAGTGAGGGAGCAAGACACCAGTGGCCTTCCATTCTGGCTCGGCGGCAAGAGGCAGCGATAGCAATGAGATCGTAGCCGTGGCAGGAGCAATAGCTGCAGCACCGGTGGTAGCAAATGCCACCGCCTCCTTTCCCCTTTCACGGTGTTGTTCTAGCTCGGCCGCCCCGGCGGCTCCGGCTCAGCCAGCCCTTCCTCCTCCTTCCTCTCCCTTTGTGTGGTAAGTGGAGGTGAGGTTGTAGTTGTGAAGGAAATGTTGTAGTCAAGGTGTTCGATGAAATGTGTACATGCCTCTTTCTGGGTTTAGATGATAATAACCTACTCTGATTAGCCGATTCACCCAGCCTGGGATGTGTTTTCCGGTCAAGTTCTTACAGATGATTGCAATTATTTGTCTCATAATCTAAACATTATTGAATGCTGGTATGATAGTATACTCACTCTATTTGGTTGAGCACTGTAAATAGTTTCTGGTTCATAGATACAACATCTGTATTTCTCTTGATGTGGTAACTACTAACTAAATGGTATTAAGGCTAAGCATATGGGTGCAATCTTTGTTATTTGCTAAATGTAGTGCTAGGTTAAGGTAATTAAATTCGATAGATATGAGTACCGTCTAAACTTCAATGATCACTAAGATTTGCGAAGAGAACCCACTTGTTGCTCTAGATAGCTCTATATAAGAAACTCTTGGCAATTGATTCTGGCATTTGTGACATTTGGTTGTTTCTGTAGTATCTATGTTTTTGATACTGAATGGTGAGCAAAGGTATGATGAAAGTAAGAGCCAAGAAAAAATTGTTATGGTCCTGTGATTAAGGATCTAGTGGTGTAAATTTAAGGATGCGATTGCACATAGTGTGCCTTTTCTGTTGAAAGTTTCTACCTCGCATTTCATTAACATTGTGAATTCAAGCTCATAGAATATATTATGCCGTTATTGCACTTAACTAATGTAAAATTTGCATGCATTGTAACACAGTAATCATCAATCGAAATTTCAGATAGTGCTCGTACAAGATGACTATCTTTTCCTATGAGATGCAACAACAATGAGCGAGCCGCAGCTGACTACTAGATAATGATGTGTATCCTCTTGTTAGACCTTTTCCAGTTTCGGTGTTGATCTAGGGTGTTAAGATTAATACATGGCGAAAGGTATGAATAGTTTTGGTTATGCATAAGATCCCAAATTGAGAGGGTTGTTAGAGTGTTCTCTTATTATTAAGGCTTAATGTACGCTATCTAGGGGGTTGTCGGGTTGATCTTGAGTTGAATTGAGTTGTTCGATGATATAATTGAGAAAAAAAGGGATAACTTGAAAATCGTAGATAATTCCTACACTTACTCGGTTGTATTTTATTGGTCATGTTTGGTTCATTGGTTTAAAGGTTTGGCTAGGTCAATGGGCGAGCAGGGTTTTAGTTAGTCTTCGGAAAGTTGGGTTTCCGATCTTTAGAGTTTGTATCGCCGATTTAGTGGCATTTTGCTCATGAAGAATGAAATTTTGTGTATTGTTTTGTTCTCTAGGGTCGGAGTATCTAATACCGCATCGGGACGTTAAAGATCGCGTCGGTAAAGGCAAGTACATCGAGTTGTGTACCTAATCGAGGTGTTCGTTATTATTTATCTGTTCATTGCTAATTTCTATTGATTGTGGCAAGTATGTGATTATATTGGTGATCGTCCCTTCGCGGACGTGATTAGCTATTGGATTCGGGTGGTCACTAGTAAGTCTTAATCTTGGTGAGTTTGCTGTACCTTTCTTAATATTGCACTGAGTAGCGAGAATGGGGTATGGGGATACCTGTGGTTAATATACTAGAGATGTATTTAATACTGCCTCGTCTAGGGATTTGGGTTGAGTATGTTGATTGAAATGTGTTTTAGTTGAGTATGTTGATTGAAGTGTGTATTTGTTGAGAATTGTTGATTGAAATGTGTTTTAGTTGAGTGTGTTGATTGAAATGTGTTTTAGTTGAGAATTGATGTTGCATTCTTGCATTCAAGATATGCATTCATAATGGAAGAGGCGACCCATTCTGATGCGGGCCTCTGTGTTCACACGTAGTGAACATGAAAGTCCTACCTCGTAGTCCCATTCATCGAGGTGAATGGGAGCGAGACAGTAAGAGTAGGCACCTTCCATCTACGGGATGGAAGGGATGTGAGGGTGCACACCGACGGGTGGGCACTCGGCAGTACCGGTACGTGCATGGAAATGGGCATTCATGTGCATTGCATCTTTAATAATGAGTGTTGTGGTAAATGGTGTGTTATATGGATGTTGATTATGGTAATTAAAGGTTGAGTCGGGCCTCAACCCAAAAAGGGGAGATTGGATTGAATTTGATGAATTAGCGCAATTCTTTTCTTTGCTTTGCTAATTATGTTGTATGAATATCGTGGAGTGAATTTTGAGTTATGACTTCCAATAAAAGAATTGATGAAATGGGTTGAGTTGCAAAGAAATAGATGGTTGGGTCGGGAGACGTTGTGATTTAGAATCAAGTAAAGCTTCTTGGGCATTGAATGGTTTTATTATCAAGTGGATGACTTGTTTACTGTAATTGTTTTGGGTATGGTCAAGATATTACTTTGAATGGGTATAAATGCGTAAATTCTGGTTGTTGTTCCAATTGTATTACTTGCTCTTATGGTCAAGCTCTTGTTTTACTTCGATAAATTAGGTTTATTATTCTCGTGTACTTTCTTTGAGTTTAAACTCACGCTTGTTATTTAATGTTTGTAGGTGTTTTGAAGCCGGCATGCATGGATGGGGGGTAGTAACACAATCACGTTGCATCACCATCATTCCATCATATCAATTATAGTTCTGTTCTAGCTCATGCAAAATTTTTGTAAAAGGTTGTTTGCGGTTATGTTTAATAAATTCCTGTCTGTAATAATTATGTGGTGGAGTTTATTAAATTTTCTATAGAATCGTGATTGGTTAACTAAGGACTGCTAGAATGATATTATATTGCAAATGTTTTACACTCTTTGAGTGGATGTCCTAGTTTTAGGGAGATCTTGCGAAATTTTAATAAGTTCAACAACCTTCTAGTTGTTAGCTTGTTTCGCTATTTTTTATTCTTAGCGATTTGGAATTGTTTGGTGCTAGAGAGGGTAACATTCGGGGCACGGGGTGCCGGGGTGTTACAAATTCGGTAAAAATTCAAATAAATCCAATAAATTTGAATAAATCCATTTTTGAAATTTTTGGGTTATTTCAGTTAATCAACTAAAGTTTTCAAAACGAGAATTTTTTTTTTTCAAAACGAGAAACCACGAGAGTGCGTCAAGGTGCAAATTAGCCACTTGCCGACTCATAGCCTTTTGATAACGTAGAGATGTAACCTCGATTAATTGAAACACTACGTTATTGAAAACTTTAGTTGATTAGCACGTCATAGCTAACATGATGACAGCAAGCTAGATCATGACCAAGACTTAGCATCTTAGCAATTAAAAATGGTATCCACGACTTAACAAGCTAGATCATGACCAAGACTTAGCATCTTTTAGCCCGAAACCCTGCGAGGATGTTGGTTATTTTCAGCTCATTTTTTTAAAAAAAAAAATCAATACCATCCTAGATCACGCGTACACTAATTTCTGAAACTCTGTGTTTCTAAGAGCGGGTTCATATGTGTCCTTAATTAGTACTAGTTTTGTAAACCATTTAGTATGGTTACTAGGTTCATATGTGTCCAAAATTAGTAGTTTCGTAAACCGTTTAAGTATGGTTACTAGGTTCATATGTGTCCAAACTTAGCAGTTTCGTAAACCGTTTATGTATGGTTACTAGGTTCCAACGTGTCCTTAATTAGTAGTTTTGTAAACCATTTAAGTATGGTAACTCCTAGCGTCGCGACCACGTCTCGCCATTTCATTCAATATAGATTATTGATGTTTGTCATTGTTCCGAGCCGTCCAACAATTAATTTGAAATAGTTGATAATTTAACCATTCTACAGGGTTCAATTCATCATTTGCCACTTAACATAAGATGCAATTCATTATATGCCACTTCAGACAATTTTGCCCCTACAAGCCCTTACCTTCGACGGATTTGCCCCCTTCCGCCTCCTTGTCTCTTCTTCTTGCCCCAGCCGTGGCAAATGGCCATCTCTCTCTCCAAGCCCTCCATGGCCATGCAATTGAACTCCATAGTTCACTCTTCATCCTCGCAGGCCAGCATCTCCTCCACCTCCACAAGACGACACGTGCAGCATGGTCATTGATGAGTTAGTGTCCGTATACATCGACAAGTGCTACTGTTATGTTAAAAGCCTTACCGGTAAACTTGAACGAAAGGAAAATTAGTCCAAAATATGTTAGAAATTTTTTAAAATTTTTATAGATGGTCTTGATGTAGCATTAATGGTTATATAAAATTTTTAGATGATGATCATGCTTAATGAATTTTTAAAAATTCTGACAGTGCTACGTCCTGATAAAAGACCGATGATTAATACATAGATTTGATTTAGCAATCAAAAAGTTTAAAATTTTTGAAAATTTTACAGAAGGGTGATAAGGAAATGTTTAAGATCTCATAAAAATTTTGAATTATAATCACATTCCAGTGAATTTATAAAATTCTTATAAGGCACAATACCATTTATATTCTTTCTCTTTTTGGTTTTGAAATATAATATAACAAATGAAGTTCAGTGCTTATATAGATTTGATTGACCAAAAAAATTAAAATTTTAGAAAATTTTATAAAATGGTACTAAGATAATTCTTAATCTCTCATAAAAATTTTAGATCATAATCACACTCGAGAAAATTTATAAAAATCTAACAAGGTTATTGTCCCAATTATGTTCATTTTGTTCTTTATTTTTAAAGATAACAAATGAAGTTCAATTATTTTGAAAATTTTTCTGCATGATCCTATACTAAATATAGTACCATAATTTTTTGAGATCATTATTAAGCTTTTACAATTTTATAAAAATTTGACAGTGTTTCCGCCCAAAATTTCAAATCTCAAAAATTCAGTTTTTCAACAACTTTTCATGGAAGATGACTTTCTTAAGGGTTATTGAACTAAATCCGGTCAAATTTGGCCCTAAAAGTTTGAAAACCAGCCAACAATCATGAAATTTCGGTGGTTACTATAGCAATTTCAATTTTTTATCCAGTCGATAGTTTGGATTTCGTGGTGGCCCGAAATCCGAAATTTTGGCGAAAATTCAACGAATTTCGGCGAAATTTGTATCACTGCCTTTGGCACCTAAATGAATATCTTTTGACGTGCTTTGAAATTCATGACGTATAGTATATTTCAGGTATCAAACTCTAAAATTTTAAATTCAACTTAATTTAAACTGGCTTTAGCTAGTTTCATTGTATATAATAATTATTGTAGTCGCATTAAATTCAAAAATAGATCAAATGAGTTTAAACTTTGAACTTAGTTCAAAATTCGCCACAAATACATCAAGGGCATAAAACATTTCATACCTAAACTCTGAATTTTGTATCGATCATATGTGTGTATAGGACGGTTCTTGATATGGATGCCTAGGCTCTACACAGCACCTAAGTATTTTATACCCTCTATAAAAGAGATATTTTGCACCCATCTCTTCCCACAAACTAAAACCCACCATGCACCAAGGTCAAAATTAGAGGTGGGCACTCGCGTCAAGCTTTGTTAGGCTGTTCCGAGGAACGGTGAGCACGGCCCGCCCCAAAGCCTAGCATGCACGGAGTGGCTCGTGTCGTGCCGGCAGGGAACTGTAGCACGGGTTGTGCCAAGCCCGAGAACCGGGCACGATGAGTGGCACGGCCGTTTGGGTCGGGTCCGTGCCTACACGGTACGGTGGCGGCACGCTGACACAGATGGGCATGGAGCACGTGGGTATGGACGAGGAAAATCAACTTAGCTTGCTCTTATAGTGGAAGAATAACCAACGTATTTACCCTATGCTATCCTATTTTGCACAGGACGTACTTACGGTTTCTGTATCCATTGTCCTATCGGAATCCACTTGTAGTTTGCTGGGGAGGATACTTGAGTCGAGGAGGTCGTCTTTTAAACCTGAGATGGTTGAGGCAATTACATATCTTAAAGACTAGGAGCGTGCAGATCATAAGACACAACATCAGCCCGAAGATATGGAAGTCATGGACGCGGTAGCCGATTTTGACAATCTTAGCCTCGGGTAGTCTATGTATATATATATGGTTAATGTACTCTTTTTCTTATCGGAGGTACTCCACACCAAGGTGTAAGGTTTTAAACAAGGCAATAATTCTGTACATGTTCAAGATTGAATAAAATTTATTTTTTTCCTAATATTTGTATTCATTACCTCAACTTCGTGTGTCTCCGAGTCCTTTCCTCTTGTCGCAATAGTGTAAATGTGCCCGGATTGGGTTGGCATGCCACGAAGCAGGCACGAAGTGCAAATTGGTCGTGCCTGGGCTTGCTGAAGGCAAACCGGTCTAGCATAGCATAGCACGGCTAGCATGACAGGCAGTCGCGGCCCGGCATGGCTTAGGCCCGAAATATGATAGGCCCGTGTTGGGTGTCGGCTGCGTCGTGTCGGTCCAGCCCGACACCCGACACAGCATGACTCTCACCTTGTCGACGATCGGGATTGCCTGACCGTAGAAGTGGAGAGGGGTGAGTCGTGTATGCGGGACCCAAAACGAGCTTCACTCACCGAAGGAATGCGTTCGCTACTTCGTTGGTTAAGTCAAAAGGAAAACGATCAAGACGCGGGGAGTTATACTGGTTCGAGCCCCTGTGAAGGTAAAAGCTCTACTCCAGTCTTGCCCTGAGGCAAGGGTGTTCACTATGTTTGAGTACAAATGTTTGTTTTACAGCTCGAGCTTTGGGGAATTCTACGCTGGTTGTGTCTATTATCTTGTAGCTGTGTTTGCCTGCCTTGAGTATGTTCACCTCAAGGGGGTTTATACCTCCCCTGGCCGTTTCCAGAAGCGGCCGGGAGAGATTCCCGGAGTAGTGTCCTGATGCGCACTGAAGGTGGGCTGTAACCGATCTGCATTTGTCGCCCACGTTCGCCTTAACTCTGGCATTCAAGGTCCTAGTAACTTTCGAGTAAGCGCACGTCTTGAAACCAAGGTCGAGGTCGTGCGGGAGTTGAATCCTTGCCCCCCAAGCTCGAGGTCGCGTGGGAACCGCGCAGCCTAGGTTGTAGTCGGAGACCCTTGCAGCTCAACCCCGAGCTAGGGGCCCCGTTGACTGTACGTTGACCCGTCAGAGATTTCTCAATCCCCGACAGCTAGCCCCCGAGGCTCAAGGTCGTGTCAAGCACTTGGGACGACCTCGGGCCTTACGACATTAACAAAGGGGACGGTCTTCTGGTCGCTCCGAACTCAAGGTCAAGATCGGGTGGAGACCAACGAAAGGGCTTCAGCGTCGCTACACCTGGCACCCCTTGGACTTCAAAATTCCGGTACATACATGATCGAGCAGCGGAACCGCCTGTAACACCTCGATCCCGCCGCTCAGTCCTTAATTGCGTCTGTTGAATCGCCACCAGCACGCCTTTTGAGATGCCCTAACCTCCGGCCAATAGAGAACAGGGCTTATAAAACCTGAGCCTACAACAACTTTCGAAAAACTCTCGACCTTCTTGCAATCTTCGCCTCCCAACCTTCTGCTCGAGCCCTTCCTCTTCTTTCGACCAAACATCCCACAACCGCCATGGCCAAGCTCGGAAAAAGCTCCCTGTCAGCGGCGAGGATGAAGGAGCTTGAGAGCCTAGGATTGCTCGACCCAGTGACGTGGCGGCTGCCGGGCGGAGAGATCGAACCACAGCCACGGGATGACGAGCTCATCAGCATCGAGCATTACATGCTCTTCGGCCTGCGGAAGCCGAAGAGCGACTTCCTGGTGGCAGTTCTCGCCCAATGTGAGATCAAACTCATCAATCTGGTGCCGAATTCTATCCTTCTTTCCATCTTCTCCCATCTGTGCGAGGGGTTCCTTGGGATCCTTCCCACCCCCTCTCTTTTCTTCCGCTTCTTCTCCTTGTTCCGCACCGAGAAGGACCCCGTGGTCGGTTGCTTCTACTTCCAGCTGTGGGCAGGGCTTCCTTGGTCCTTCCCCAAAATTTGCTCCTAGGACTCTCTCGGCCCGTAGACCGAGCGGTGGTTCTATTTGAAGAGGGGTGAAGACGGCGCGCTAGCGTACGACGGAACCCCCATCATTCACAAGAGGCAGACGCCGGAGGCAGACGACCTGGAGGTCAACCAAGAGGCCATCGCCGCCATCCATATCTGCGCTACGCGCGGCTTCACTAAACCAAGCCATCGCCAATGGCTACCTGCGGGGCCGGGTGTTCCCTCTGCAGAAGAGGGAACACTCGTTCTACGAGATCAAAGGTCGCGACGACCTTACCGGCCCGCGAAGGAACATTTGGTAAGCCTTCCTACTCTAAAGTTTGCTCGAGGTTGATCTTTGGGCTTCTTTGATGACCTCGTCGCCCAAGGGCTGCAAGGTCTTCGGACGCACTCCGATGCACTGAAGATCTTCCTCGACATGGTGGAAGAGCGAGAGGCGCAGCGGTTCAGGCTCATAGAGACCTTGGCGGTTGAGCAAGAGGAGGCTGGGCACAAGGCGGCGGTCCACTCTGCCAAGCTTGCCGCCCTCCGCCAGACGATAAAGGCGCTCGAGGCCAGCCACGCATCCGAACTCAAACAGGCCATCAACACCGAACACGACCATGCGTACAAGGCCACGGAGGAGGAGCACGCGCGGTCGGCCAGAGCGCTTGAAGCCGAGCGATCCAAGGCGGAGGAGATGAAGAAGGCAGCTGCAGACCAAGCAGTCGCCCCGTCAGAGGCCTCCTGCAAGCTCGAAGCCAAAGTCGCCAAGCTCGAGGAGAAAAACTGGAGTGAGAGACCAAGACGGCGAAGAGCGACCTTGCCAACTCCAAGGCAATGGGTTGCCCGCTAACGCCGCAGTAAAGCTCTTCGTCTCCAAGGCGAACTGTCGGCCTTAAGGGCTAAGGTCGCCAAGCTTTAGCAAGAGAAATTTGCCCGCGACATGGCCGACCTGTAATTAGAATTAGAACTGGCAACTTGTAAACAGACGGTAGTAAGATAAAGATTAATGAAACAAAGCTATTTTGTCGAAACGAGCTTGCATCTCCGCTTGTTTCCTAAAAAACAAAAGAAAATTTTTTATCGTGTACTTAGCCTTTTTCTGAGGTAGTGTACCCTCGTCCATCGCCCATTGGGACGAAGGTCGAGCGATGCCGGCTTTGGTCGCAAGTTTAGAAACCTGCAAAGCCACGACCTGCAAGGTCGAGAAAAAATCCACAGGGGAAAACTGCTAAGCACAACATAGGCATATGAGAGGAAATTTAGACTCTCGAATCACGACCTCGATTCATGCTTGCTTGACAGTTCCAAATGTGGAGTTAGTTCGAACCCTGGCGCAGGGGGAGCCGGGATGTGAAGAGATTCGGCTCACAAGTAGCTCGCCCCTAGGGGTGAACTTTAAGCTCACAACACTTGAGTCAAGATCTAAAGCCCTTATACGCAGGTCAGATTTAGACATAATCTCAGATTTGAACTTAGTACAAGACATGGAAGGAAGAAAGAGAACAGGGACCAACATAGCCAATGAACAATAAACTTTATTGAAGTTTGAGACAAAGGCGTTACACATAAAATTTACGAAGTTGATCGATGTTCCATGAGCTCGAGAGCTCTCTGCCATCAGGCATCGCTAGCCGGTAAGCCTTCGTGCGATCTGTTGAAACAACTCTATAGGGGCCCTCCCACCGCGGGGATAACTTGTTGGTGTTGGACGAGCCCTGAATTCGTCTTAGGGCTAGGTCCCCAACAACGAGCTCCCTAGGTCATACTGATCGAGACGTATGTCTGCGAAGAGCTTGCAGGTAATGCACTGATTGTAGCAGTGCACGGCATCTTACTTCTTCTGCCAGGGTAAGGTCAAGGGACCGTTCTTGCTCGAAGTTGATCTGGTCGACCAAGCTAACCCTAGCAGAGCCCAGCGTGACCTCTGGAGGCAGGACGGTTTCGGTACCGAATACAAGCCGGAAGGGTGTGGACCATGTTGCCCGGCTGACCGTGGTACGAGTAGACCATAAGATGGTGGGAAGTTCATCCATCCAGGTCTTGCCGTGTCGTTCGAGCTCATCCGATACTCGTTTCTTGACGCCTTGAACGATCTGCCCGTTGGCGTGTTCTACTGCTCCATTGCTTTGCGAATGGCTTACCGAAGCATAACATACTTTGGTGCCAATGTCTTCACAATATTCTGGAGCAGTTCCTTCGTAAAGCTGTGTTCCATTGTCGATAATAATTCGCATGGAACTCCATACCGTGACCACGAACAAGCGAAAAAACTTGTGACCGACGAGCCGTGATGGTTGAAACGGGTTTGGCCTCGATCCACTTGGTCGAAACTTCTTCCTGCCGACTGCTTGAGGGAAGGGGCCGAGGACGTCTAGCCCCCAGGTCGAGAAAGGCCAAGCGAGTGGAATGGTCTAGAGTGCGTGGCAGGTTGGTGCGCGACCGAGCATGGAATTGGCAGGGCGACGGCGCAGACGATGTTGCGAGCATCTGGGCGCCGTTATAATAGAACCCCATGCGGAAAGCCTTTTCGACCATAGTCCTGAAAGAAGAATGCGCCCCACAGAGACCTGAGTGGATGTCGTTTAATAGGTACTTACCCTCCTCCGTGGTGACACATTTCGTCTGACGGTAAAGTTTGCCATCCATGAGCATGTACGAGCTCGCCCGGCGCTTGATCCTGCTCCTCTCAGCGGGGTCAGACGGAAACTCACCCTGTGCTAGAAAGTTGTGGATTGATTCGGCCCATGAGGGAATACCTTCAATGAGGGCGACCGAGACCTCTTGGTCGGAAATTGAAGGTGTCGCCAAGGTCTCCAGGATGACGTCTGGAGGAATTTCATCGTCAGACGACCCGAGCTTGGAGAGGAAATCTGCGCTGGAGTTGTCCTTCCTAGGCACATGCTTGATTTCCAGGTTTTGAAACCACTTCTCCATCTTGCGTACATCGGCGAGGTATTTGGTCATGGAATCTTTCGAGCATTGATAGCCTTTGTTGAACTGGTTGATGACGAGCTAGGAGTCACCCTTGACGATCAACCGGTGCACACCCAGCTCCTTACAAGCTCGAAGTCCCGCCAGGAGAGCTTCGTATTCTGCTGCATTATTTGTTGCCATGAATCCAAAACGAACCACATACCTCAGTCTTTCGCCCTGTAGGGTGAGAATAAGGATTCCAGCCCCAAGCGCTTGAAGGATCTAAAACCATCGAAATACATGACCCAGGGCTTCTCCTCTTCGACCTCGAGCTTGGGTGCCGGCTGCGATGTCTGCTCAACCACAAAGTCGGCCAGCACCTGCGATTTGATGGCTGTGCGCGCCACAAACTGGACGCCAAACACAGCCAGCTCCATGGCCCACTTGGCAATGCGACCTCCAGTGTCTGGATTTCTCAAGATCTCCCTAAGTGGGAAGTTGCTCGGGACGACCACGAAGTGAGCCTAGAAATAATGTCGGAGCTTGCGCGAAGCCATGAGGAGTGCGTACAGCAACTTCTGGACCTAGGGGTAGCGCTCCTTTGGACCATGAAGAACCTCGCTGATGTACTAGATCGGGTGCTACCGTGCACCTCGCTCGGCCACCAAGACGGCGCTGACAGCTTGGGTAGTGGCCGCGAGGTAGAGCAACAGTTTTTCGCTTGGCTGCAGAGTCGTGAGCAAAGGTGGACTTGAGAGGTATACCTTTAACTCATCGAAGGATCGCTGTGCCTCGGGCGTCCACTCGAAGTGTCCTTGCTTACACAGGGCCTTGAAGAACGGCAACCCATGCTCGCTGAGCCTCGAGATGAACCGACTGAGGGCAGCCATGCGGCCGGTGAGGCACTGCACCTGCCTTACTGAACTTGGGGAGCCATCTTCTCGATCGCCTCGATCTTCTCTGAGTTTGGACCGACTCCCGAACCCCCAATCATGTAGCCGAGCACTTTCCTTGAAGCAGCACCAAATACACATTTCTCCGGATTAAGCTTGATCCTGTGCTTGCTTAGGTTGGCGAAAGTCTCTTCATGGTCTTGAACGTGACTTTCTTCGGAGGAGCTCTTGACGATGATGTCGTCTACATAGACCTCAAGGTTGTGGCCGATCTGAGGGTCGAACATCTTGGTCATCAAGTGCTGGAATGTCGCGCTGGCGTTGCGGAGACCAAATGACATAGTCGTGTGCAGTATGTGCCGAATGGTGTGATGAATGATGTTTTACTCTCGTCACCGACCGCCAGCTTGATTTGATGATACCCGGACTAGGCGTCCAGGAAGCTCAGCATCTTGGCGTTTGCAGTGGAGTCGACGATCTGGTCGATGCAAGGAAGGGGAAAATTGTCTTTCGGGCACGCCGAATTTAGGCCAGTGTGGTCGATGCACATCCGCCACTTCCCGCCTTTCTTCTGCACAATGACCGGGTTGGCCAGCCACTCGGAGTAATCAATCTCGTGAATGAAGCCGGCCTTCAGAAGTTTGTCGAGGTTCTCCCTGATTATAGCAACCTTCTCAGGAGAGAAGAGACGCACTTGCAATCTGTGCTCGACCACCTCCTTCGGGACACCTAGCTTGTCCGTCGGCTCCCAAGTGAATATGCTCTTGTTGGCGCAGAGGAAGGTGACGAGCTCGAGTTCCTATTTGGAACTCAGCTCGATCGAGATGTGAATACACCTGGTCGAGTCGCTTTCTTTGAGCGGCACGGCCTTCGTCGCCCCGCTAGGCTGGATGACCGCCTTCTGGCGGGCAACCTTCGTGGTCATCTCGGAACCCCGCTGAGGCAACATGCCGGTGAGGGCCAAGGCCTTGGTCTCGCGCCCGTGCGCCGCCTTGAGATCACCACGCACCGTGATGACGCCGATAGGTCCAGGGAGCTTCATGCAATGGTAGCCATAGTGGTTGGCCGCCATAAACTTGATCAACGCTGGTCGCCCTGAGGATGGTGTTGTACGGGAGATCCCCTTCGACCACCTCGAAGGTGATCAGCTCGGTGCGAAAGTTTTCCGAGTCGCCGAAGGTGACGGGCAAGACCACTTGCCCAAGGGGGGTAATCGAACTCCTTGGGACGATCTCGAAGAACGAAACCGCAATGTTCTTAACCTTCGACTAGGGAATCTGCATCTGGTCGAGCGTGCTTGCTTGGAATAGATTGAGAGAGCTTCCCCCATCGATCATGACGCGCCCGACCATGGTGTTGCTGATGGTCGGGGTCACGACCAAAGCGGTTTTTAGGTCCTTAGCCATACCTTGGGGGGCATCTTCCCCTGAGAAAGTGATCATGGCCCCAACCCACTTGTAAGGTTGATCGATGGGCCTCCTGGCGGTAGCTTGATAGACGGTGCGCGTAGCAGCCTTGAGCTCTCGTCGGGATTGATATGTTGACGAGCCGCCGAAGATGACATCGATCTGGCGGTCACCCTGCTGGAACTCTAGGTCGAGGTCGTCGAGGTCAGTCCCGGCATTGACCCTGTCGGGTTGCTCGCCTTCCTTCGGGAGTACGGGCATCTCACCACGCCCATCATAAAAGGCTTCCAGCTTACTCTGCCAAGCCCTGTAGCCACGCAGGTCATGGCCTGGAGCCCTGTGGAACAAGCAGAACTTCGCTTCATCAAACTTGGGACGCCCTCCGGTATCTTGCGATCGAGCGTCGATTCGTTGGGGCCCAGGTCGGCGGTTCCCCTGGTGGGGTCGATGTGGCGCCTGCTGAAGTCGTGGCCGGCCTCGACGAGGTCGGGCTCTTCCTGGTCTAGTTTCCGCACCTCCATCACTTCACGTTGGGCACTCGCCGTGACGGTCACACGAGGCCGACCACCGCTGCTCTTGCGATCCCTCTTCCGCTTCTTGGCGGTCGCGCCCGAGTCGGCATTCCTGGAGCTGGTTGGACCAGCCCCTCCCGAGTTTAGGCCAAGGTTGCCTTGGTCATAGTCGCATTTCCAGCGGACAGCGTCGTCCGCGTCTGTGTACCACTTTGCCATGCGAAACAGCTTGTTAACGCTGAGCCTCGTCGTGATCTACAAGTCTTTGGTGAGGTGCCGATCACGGACACCAAACTTGAAGGCCTTGATCACCGCCTCGTTAGAGACGTTCGGTATCAAGTTTCTCGTGCAGATGAATCACCGCACGAAGTCGCGAAGCAGCTTGTTCTTGCCCTGGATAACGCGATCCAGGTCCTTCTCCCTTCCTGGCCGCTCGTAACAACTTTGGAAGTTGGAGCGGAGGGCACCCTGAATCTGGCACCACGATCGAAAAGAACCGGGCTTCTGGTTGAAGAGCCAAGTTCGGGCGACGCCATCCAGAACAGTCGAAAGGTAATTGGCCATTACAGCCTCGTCCCCTCTGGTCGCCAAAATGGCGGTCGAATATATCGACAGAAACTCATCAGGGTTCTTGGTCCCATCGAACCATTTTTGCCACTGGGATTGCCCTCGTCCTCTCTACTTCCTTCTTTCAGCCCATTTGTCCCACCTACACTCCTTAATGAATGCACGCTGGAGAAAAGGAGAGTTGCATCGAAGGGCTAAACTTGTTGTCAATTGCTAGGGATGATAGCAATCAAGGAACAAAATCTCGCAAAAAAAAGTTGGAGCGGGTGATAATACAATGGAATAAGTTTTGGAGTGGCATCTCAGTGAAGCTATCTTTTATACTGGTATTTTTCGAAAATACTATCTTTTGAAGTAGCACATATCCATTCTTTCTTTCGAAATAGGTGGTTCCCTATCTTGCCACACCTAGGTTCGAACCCAGGTGAGTGGCTTCTCCACCCCCACCTCTATACCTCCGAGAAGGCGAGAAACTCATCCCGGTGCATATTATTTTGGATTACATAAATATGATAAATTCTAGGATCCCACAACTAAACCCCATGATTTTGTCAGGATAAGAGCTAAATGATTCAACGTTTCGATTCTCACAACCTTGCATGTGATGCCACCTTACATTTATCCAGAATTTCCCTAGACAAATCAAAATATCCAAGTCTTGTGTAACTATATGGTTCATATCGTCAAAGCTGTCTATTTAATCAACCATGTGTATCTATGTGAAAATTTTCATGTTAGGGCGTGTGAGTAAGGTTTCGGTCATTGTAATGGCTATTGCTCTACAAGCATCATTTATGCGCTTCATCTTGTGCTTTGGATTGATCGAAAGGCCTGAAAAGGTCGATTATTGTACTCCAACTCTTTCAAGCCATTGAGTCTCAATATTGCTTCCTTGCTTCTCTTTTTGCAGTTGCACAAATATTAAAGCATGAATGAAAGGTAGATGGTGATTATTTACCTCTTCGCTTGCTTTAAAATTTGTGCAATTCAGATGGGAGGAAAGCCTGTGCATGAGCATTAGCTGAAAGGATCACATCAATTCGGATTTAGGTAAAGTGAGCTTGCGGGAGAGGCCTAACATGAATGTGCACGAAGATGAAGCACTAGTTTGGGGATAAGAGCAAGGAGTCGAGAGGTCACTTTTTTGACTTTCGTAAATATCGGCGCTTACGTAACTTCTCCGATGAAAATAAACTTGGGCAAGGAGGCTTTGGCCCTGTATATAAGGTAAAAGCCTAAGTTGCACTAGTGGCTAATTAGATCTGACCATGCTGAAAATAGTTTTACATATTATAAAAGTAATTCTACTTTTACTCACATTATAGTCGAGAAGTGTCAAAAGGATATCAGCGATGAACCTCTTTTGAACTTGTCTCTAGGGCCAATTTCACGATGGGTTGGAGATAGCAATTAAGCGACTTGCTTCACATTGAGGGCAAGGTTTCCTTGAGTTCAAAATGAAGTCCAACTCATAGCCAATCTTCAGCACACAAATCTGGTTAGGCTCTTGGGATGTTGCTCTCAAGGAGCAGAGAAAATACTGGTCTATGAATATTTGCCAAATAAAAGCTTGGACTTCTTTATCTTTGGTATTACTTCTCGTAACATCCTATCTGATTCGGGTTAACTCTGGTACATTATTTTTCTTTTTTAAAGAGGAGTCAACTCTGGTTGTTGAAGGTGTTTTACCTACTGTATCTATGTTTAATTGATGTGCAGATGAAACAAGAAGAGCTTTACTAAATTGGAATAAACGCCTAGCGATAATCGAAGGCATAGCTCAAGGACTTCTATATTTGCATAAGCACTCCCGGTTGCGTGTCATACATAGAGATCTTAAAGCAAGCAACATTCTCTTGGACGGCGAAATGAATCCTAAAATTTCAGATTTTGGGCTTGCAAAAATATTCAGCTCGCATGACACTGAAGGAAACACAGAAAGGATCGTTGGGACATAGTAAGCTAGCTTGTCTTAGAAATTAGTCTATCCTAATTATTTTACAAGTCAACCTAATACAGCATCTTGACGTAGAAGTTTGTTCTTTTCCCATGTGTTACATACTTAAATACATTCTGACACTTTCAGTGGTTATATGGCTCCTGAGTATGTTTCTGAGGGCCTCTTCTCAATCAAATCTAATGTCTTCAGCTTTGGTGTGCTAATTCTTGAGATAATCAGTGGAAAAAGAAACTCTGGTTTCCATCAACATGGAGATTTCTTCAACCTTCTTGGATATGTGAGTCTTTTCTCTAGTTGATATGTAAAATCGTTTTGTTTATGTAGTAACCATTCTGTATTGTGTGATTAAACTCCTTGAAGGCATGGAAAATGTGGAAAGAGGAAAGATGGCTTGAATGTGTAGATCCATCATTAATTTCGGAGTTTCATGCATTAGAGACGCCGAGATGTTTTAACATTGCATTGTTGTGCGTGCAAGAGAATGCGGATGAACGGCCCACCATGTCAGATGTGGTTGCAATGCTAAGCAGTGAGAGTATGACCCTGCCTGAACCTAAGTATCCAGCATATTTCCACATAAGGGTGACAAAGGAGGCATCAATAGTGGAACCATCTAGTGTTAATGATGTGACTATGTCTGTCTTACACGGTAGATAGTTTTTACTATTTCAAGATCATATGATTTTGGTACTAGTGGTTTGTTTGAGCTGCTCTTTTGTGTTTACTTCCAAAAATTAGGAATTAACACCTCTCCAGATCCTTTTTCTTTTGAGGAAATCACCGACTCCAGATTTTCTCGCAAGGCTAACTCTTCACTAAAATTTATCCTTGTGTACCATTAAGTACTACATATAATGGTGTGGTTTGGATTCGATTTAGATGATTAGTCTCTTTCCGACTGTATCATCCGACTTACTGTTGGACACACCGGTGAGGACATAGTCCCCTGTTTCTTTTTCCCCCTCTGTCCTGATCGAGATCGATCTTGACTTGTTTTGTTCTTGAAAAGTTTTTCGATCGAATTTGTGTCTGGTTCTCCAGATTTTGATTCGGACAATTCGACTCCAAATGATTAATGGCGCCAATGACAAGCCCAATTGTTTCGGTTTTCCAATTGTTAGTGACTGTGACACCACGTTCGTGCATAGTACAGATAGAAATTAGTGAAACATCCCGTTCACTTATATCAGTTTGGCCTTTTCTACTGCCATTGTGTTGCAGTCAATTTTCTCTCACCGATCATTCATCAGTACACACAGCTAGCCGGTGAGCTTCTTTCATTATTCCTAATTTTTATCAGATTGTAGTATGCTTGAATTAATTTTGTCGGTGTTTCGTATAACCGGCAAGTAAATTTGTAGGTATAGGGGTCGCGCGTCCCCTCTCCTTGAATGGTCAGACTAAGGGAGTCCCGGATGTATACTGGTTCGGGCCAAATGTCCCTACGTCTAGTTCGTGGTGGTGATGATTATTGCTCTGGATGTAGTGGACTACAAAAGATTACATCACGAGGCGAGGATGAGCCCTCGGCCTCGTCAAGTGGAGGAACTCGGGAGGTTTTTTCGAGTCGGAGAGCTCGAGCAGATTTACCGAACGGGGTGGATCGGTTGATGTCGCCCCCCTCCACTGAGGGCCTGCCTCCCCTTATATCGTGGAGGCGGGTTACACGGAGTTTTGGAGAAAAAAAGGTAGAGTGCGCCACGCCCGGACGTCCCGGTCTTCGGTCTTGGTGATTGACAGATCCCTGTTTATCCCATGCTGGGGTTAGTAGACTCAACGGACAGCGCTCCGTTGGGAAAGCCTTGACTGCTTTCTCTGTGTACTGTCGAGCGGCGTGGACGGACGGGTGCTTTATCCTGGCGGCCCCCTGGCCACTCGGGGAAGGAGCCACCCGTCATAGCATGATAGCCATGTCGCTTGGCGTGACGGAGGCACTGAGGTTCAAGCTCGTTGGAGTCGATGCAGGAACAGTCGAACTGCGAAGCGCGGACGGGTTCAAGTTGGAGCTCTGGGCGCGAACCGGGTTCAGTCGGCCGGCAGTGGCACCTAACTCGAGGCTGGGTCGGAGTCGTCCTAGTGGGCTCAATCGGGGCCGGGGGTCCTTCGAGATCCCTGGGCCAGAGCAAAAAGCTGGACCCAAGATGGCCCATTCCAGCCGATATTGGGCGACGATCTCATCCGTGAAGGGTGGGGGTTTTGGTAATACCCCTCGACACTATGCATCATTGCTTCTTGGTTCTTGTTCTTGGGATGATCGAGAGGAAAACGACCTTGAAATAGATGTATACTTTGCTGTGGGGTACCCCTGGTATGAGCATTCGTCAAATTTAATTCATGGGGTGTTTTGGATTTCATGTGTGTATATATATGACGGCGAAATGTGGCACCATAATTTTAAATACGTGAATTCAAACTAAACTTGGGTATATTTTTCGAAACTTTCGGTTTTAGGGTATATACCCATCTATAACAATTCAAATGAAACACATAATTTTGAAAAAAAAACATATTCGAATTCAAAGATTTGATTAAATGTAGATCACATGCATGCTTTACTGATTTATATATAAAATCAACACATACATACAATCAAACTATCATAAAAAATAAAAACTCTAGTTTGAATTTCAATCTAACTTGCTTGAACAAGTTAGTAAATTGGTTAAACTCAACATCTAAAAAAAATCGAATGCAAATACATAGTGAAAATATCCATTTTAGACCGTAGTGTCTAGATACCATGGTGTCCTAGGTAATTGTATAATATATATATATAAATATAAAATATCTTTTACTGTTGGACATAGTTACTCTCGACTCTCATATCCTAAATGAATTTGACATACTTCCTTGGTACTCATGTATATACAAGTGTATCATGCATCTACTTGCGAAAAGTTATTAATTCACTGCTTGCTAGCAACGGTAGTGTAATGGACTAGTCTCCGTCAGTTGCCACAATAGTACTGTATCGTATAGTAGTTTATGGGTCACAATTTCCTGTAGAAAAACCTAAGCAACATACTGCTATGAGCTAGACGACAGTAGTAGGGAAAAAACTCATGAAACTCCTGATTATAACCTGTTTGAACGTATGAAAAGAAAAAGAGAGAGAGAGAGAGGAGAAATCGGCTCTTCGACCTCACATTTGGATGGCATTTGTCATAACGCAATGCAAAATCGTGATTCGACTCACGGCCACCACAAAATCATGCACTTTGACCAATATATACTCTATATTAAAGCCCCAAAGATTGGAGAGCAACCGGGGGGCCACGTGTCGCCCCCCTCGGGTAGGCCCCTCGAAAACCCGGAATTTACGTTTAGCTCATTTTGGGAAAAATGAAAATCATGTTTAGATCCATTCGGAAGTTTTTTTTAAGTAAAATGGACCCAAAAAATATATACTCTATATTAAATCACCAAAGATTGGAGAGCAATCAGGGGGGCCATGTGTCGGCCCCCTTAGGGAGGCCCCCTGAAAATCTGGAATTTACGTTTAGGTCCTTTTGAGAAAATTGAAAATCATGTTTAGATCCTTTCGGAAGTTTTTTAAGTAAAATAGACCCGAAAAATATCGAAATTACGTCAAGGTCCCTACACGCGGTTTATAGCTGAATTGGAAATCGCGTTTAGGTCTTTTTGTCGATTGTTTTTAGAATAGACCCGAAAAAATTCGAAATGATGTTTAAGTCCCTCCATGCGATTTTCTAAAACAAATGCGGATTCGTCGAGGGTTTATAGCTGAATTGGAAATCGCATTTTCGTCCTTTAAATCGATTTTTTTAGACTAGACCGAAAAAAGCATTTGAAAAAAGGAGAACCGTGGTTCATAAATTCGATTTGCAAAAACTTCGTGCAGATTTTTTCTCATGCTGCATCGCATATAACTCAACCTTGTATAATAATCTCTACTATTTCTAATTGACAGTTGGTGGCAGCGGTCCGTTCTACAATTCAGACTCCCCAAACTACCCTCGCGCACACCGCAACCCCTAATCTCCAATAATGGCTGGTCATTATAGCTAATTATTCTTTCCTAATTTACAGCCAGCCATATCTCTCCAAATATGACAGATTATTATAGCAAAATCCCTGATTAGTGCTGGTAATTAATAGCTAGCGAATAATTTCTTTTGTATTCTATATATATTGTACAGTTTTCATAGACTCAATCAAGAGAATTCATTCAAGATCAATTTCTTTCAACAGTTCCAGAGCTCCGTGTTCACCATGGATGATATCCTCAAGGCCACCAAGAACCTCTCCCCTGCCCACAAGATCGACCAGGGTGGCTTCGGGGCCATCTACAAGGGCGTCCTCCCCGACGGCTCGCTCGTCGCCATCAAGCGTGGCACGCTGCGGATGCAGAACCCTCACGTGGACGTTGAGTTCTGGAGCGAGGTGAAGATGATGGCGCGCATCGAGCACCAGTGCCTGGTCCGGTTCTACGGCTACATGGAGTGCAGCGAGGAGAGGATCGTCATCGTCGAGTACGTCCCCAACGGCACCCTCAGGGAGCACCTCGACAGTAAGCATCAATTCAGTCAGGCTAGCTTCTTCTTCCTCCTCATCAGCTAGCATCATCGAATGTAGCTCGCTCGCTACTAACAACATTGCGATACTGGCAGGATGCAACAGGAGGTTCTTGGAGTTTGGGGCTCGGCTAGACATCGCCATCGACATGGCACATGCGGTGACGTACCTGCACATGTACTCAGACCACCCCATCATCCACCGCGACATCAAGTCGTCCAACATCCTGCTCACGGTGTCGCTGCGCGCCAAGGTGGCCGACTTCGGCTTCGCATGCCTCGGCGTCAGGGAGGCGACCGACGCCACGCACGTGTCCACGCAGGTGAAGGGCACGGCGGGCTACCTGGACCCGGAGTACCTCAAGACGTGCCAGCTCACCGACCGAAGCGACGTCTACTCCTTCGGCGTCCTCCTCGTCGAGCTCGCCTCCGCGCGCCGCCCCATCGAGACCAAGCGGGAGATGAAGGAGCGCCTCACCTCAAGGTGGGCTATGAGGAAATTCATCGAGGGGAGTGTGGCGAACGTGCTGGACCCGCACCTCGTGTGCACGGTGGTGATGACGCGGGCGTTGGAGATGGTGCTGGAGCTGGCGTTCCAGTGCCTGGGGCCGGTGAGGAAGGAAAGGCCCGGCATGAACGACTGCTGCAGGGCGCTCTGGACCATCAGAAAGACCTATAGGGACAAGCTCGCCTCCGACGTCACGCCGTAGTCCTTCTCTGACCGGGCAAGTTCCTCCAGTACTAGCACCGGCGAGAGGAGCGGCGAGCTCTGGAGGATTTGACCCATGCCGAAGAAGGACATGGACTCTGTGGAACACAAGGATCCCAGGCTCTCAACAATGGGCCGTCCAAACCATCTCAAGGGGGTGGGTCGGACGGTCGGTCAAAAGAAGGCCTGACCCGGGCGCCAAAGGAACGGGTCGGACGGCCGGACAAAAGAAGGCCCGACCCGGGCGCCAAAGGAATGGGTCGGACGGCCGAACAAAAGAAGGCCTGACCCGAGCGTCAAAGGAACGACCAGCAAAGGAGGAACCATCCAGAAGGCTCCCGAAGCGCACAGCAAATGGCCAGGGAGAGGCTCCCAACCGGTTAGGTGAACAGCGCCTGCGCCCCTGTCAGAAGGCGGCTCAGCCCCTGCATGGTACTGTACGTGGTCGGCTATGCATGCGGCAGAGCTCCTGCTGCGCCAAACCCCTCTCCCTGTTGTACCCAACTACCCCCTCTGCGGAAGCTTCGCTGGTTGTTTGCAGGCGGCACAGGGAGCAACGATGGGCGGTGCGTAGCGGTGTCATGGCGGTTGGGCAAGTGGGCAGTGGCGGGCTGCGCTTGAGGCAGGAGATAACGCAAGGCTACAGAGTGGGAGATAACGCAAGGCTACAGAGTGTGCAGAGGAGAATTGGCTCAGGGCTTCTCACGTCTGGAGGAAGAAGACGACAGGAGTAGGAGGCTGGCAAGTGGGGCTCAACAGGCAATCGGGCCCACATGGCAGTGAAGGTCACGGTAGAGGCAAAGCAAATTGAGAATTGGCTGCTAGCTGAACGAGATAAGGCTCAATGGATAGGTTATCTATCATGTCTGAATTTTAATGAGAAATTTATTGCATGATGAATTGCAAGTTATCTTCCTACTGTAAACTTTTGAGATGAAAATACTATACAGAGAAATTATAATAATTCTGACAAGTTACAGTGCACATATTTTCTATTTTTCTAATTTTGATTTATCAGACAATATAAATATTTTTATAACTTTTTTAAAAAAATTTCAAATTTATTTGAGCTAAGGATTATTATTTAAAATTTTCAGCTCAAAATATTTCTCCAGGATTTAATAAAAATTCGACATTCCATTTATAAATTTATTAGTTTTGTTTTTGAATTATTTGGAAGCTTATCCTATCTGGTAATTTCTTAATATTTTTACCAGAGATAAATTCTATATAAAGGGTGCTTTGGTAATTTTCTTAGCTTGAGATAATCTTTTAATATTTTTCATTAATTCGGATAATACACTGTTTCTAGTCAAGGTTTGTCTTTTCCATCATTAATAATTTTACCCTGTTGTAAAAATGAAATTTACCAGTAAAAAGTTTACATGAAGGTTAAAAATTTTTAATATAAATTTTTGAAGATTTTACTTTTACTTTTTTATATTTTTACCATTATCCATTCATTAATTCTCTTTATTGATTTTTCATGGATAGCATAATTCCAATGAAAATTCAAATAAAACCAATAATGCCAAGAAAACTCAGAAATAACAATATTCAAATTCAAAATTTTTATTTTTATTAGTTTGCATTTTTCGAGATGTTACAAAACAATAATATGTCATCTACGTATAAACATAGAATGACACCTTAACTCCTTTGAATCGATAGTACACACACTTGTCGGCTTCGTTTACACAAAAGCCAACAGAAGTTATAGTACTGGCAAATTTCTCAAGCCATTGCTTGGGAGCTTGTTTTAGACCATATAAGGATTTAATTAATCGATACACTCTGTTTTCCTGTCCTTTTACCACAAATCCATCTGGCTGTTGCATATAAATCTCCTCGTCCAGCTCTCCATTTAAGAAAGCGGTCTTTACATCCATTTGATGTACTAGGAGTTTATATGAGGCTGCCAGTGCCAAAAGCACTCGTATTGTGGGTAATCTGGCCACAGGAGAGTATGGGGCGATTCTGACGCCTCAGCGCACGCCGCTTCTCGGGTATCTCTCGGCGGTTCGAGTAAGGGAGAGGTATAAAATCCACGGAGGCGCGTATGGCAAAACGGACATATCCACATTGAGCAACAAGACAGTAGCCGCACAAAGAGAGAATACGCTAGATCATTGTAAACAACACTTGTACTCAAGATAGTGAGATTTTTCGTCTCACGGCAAGACTGGAGTAGAGCTATTACCTTCACAGGGGCTCGAACCAGTATAAACCTCGGTGTCTCGTTTCTCCTCGTTCTTCTGTAACATCCCAAAAAATGCAACTAAATAAAAATAAATATTTGGAATTTGAATATTATTATTTCTGATTTTTCCTGGCATTATTGGTTTTATTTGAATTTTTATTGGAATTATGCATTGCATGAAAAATCAATAAAGAGAATTAATGAATGGATAATGGTAAAAAGATAAAAGATAAAAGAAAAATCTTGAAAAAATTATATTAAGATTTTTAAACCTCAGGTAAACTTTTACCAGGTAACTTTTATTTTACAGGATGGTAAAATTATTAATAAAGGAAAAGATCAACTTTGACTAGAAACAGTGTATCATCAGAATTAATTAAAAATATTCAGAGCTTATCTCAAGTTGGAAAATTTACCAAAGCACCCTTAATACAGTAGTTACCTCTGGTAAAAATATCAAGAAATTACCAGGTTGGATAAGCCTCCAAATAATTCGAAAACAGAATCAAATAAAAGCTGAAAAATGGAGTGTCAGAATTTTTATTAAATCCCGGAGAAATATTTTTATCTGAAAATTTTACATAAGTATTCTTATCTCAAATTAATTTGAAAAACAAAATTTCAAAAAGTTTCAAAAATATTGATCTGTCTGAATATTCAAAAACAGAAAACTAATTTCTGTGCAGAGTAGATTGTCAGAATTTTAATAAAATATGGGAACATTATTTTAATCTGAAATTTCTACAGTGTCAAGATAATTGACAACCTATTTCACAGAAATATTATCAAAAATCCTAGAGTGACGCAAGACCAGATCATTTCAGCCTAACCTGCTCAGCCGGTTGTCTGTTCTTGATTTTTGCTTTGCCTTCACTGCCATGTGGGCCGAATTCCTGCCGAGCCCCACCAGTCAACCTCTGCAGCACCTCATCTTCAACCTCCAGACCCGAAAGCTCTGAAGAAAAATCTTGCCGCCGCAATTTTTTGACGAACCTCTGCAGTCCAGCACCTTCCAACCAATCCGAGCTCAACACGACGCTGCCACGCTTCACCACTCCCCGTATTCCCCGTTGCCCAGCCGGTGTTCATCTTTGTCGCACATGGTGAAGAACTCGCCTGGTGCTGCTCCCCTGGCCGAACTCTCCCAAGGCCAATCCTCAGTCTCCCGCGGCTATAAAAGGCGCCAAACAGTTCGCTTGAGACCGCGACTCATTTCCCCTCCTCTTTCCCTTTCTCTCTTTAGCCGAGACGCCCAGAATTTCCCTCGCATCTGCCATGGCCGAAACTCCATGAAGCTTAGAGCCGAAGCCAATTCACATGAAACCAGAGTTCATTCCCAAATTCCTTCTGGTTTCATCATCTACAACTTCTAAGGATCGAAAGCCCTCAAAAACCTTTGGAACTCTTCATGCGAAATCACCCCGCCACTGTACGCCCTCTTCTCCAACTCCGGCCACCGTGGGCGCAAGTCCTCGGTGTTTCTCCGGCCGAACCAAACCCAAAAACGGACTCAACACGTCGCTCTGAAGCTAAATCTGGAACCCATCCGAGCTCCCTCGCCTTGATTCTCTTCCCCCACTGAGCCGCCATTAGAGCCACCACCTGGAGCTCGGGCGCACACTCTCCAGCTTCTCTCCGGTCAACTTAATTCCACCACTGGCTTCGCTTCGTCGAGTTCTTGCTCTCTGTGCCCTTGCCTTCGCCGGAAAGCCGCCGGAGCGCCGTCGCCACTCAACCCAAGTCGTCCCCTGTTCTCTGCCTCTGCACGGTGGGGCCAGGAAGTCAGAGCCTGAGGTAGAAGGATTGAACCAAAAAGACGCTTTCTCTATTGGTAAAGCGTATTCTTCATTTTTCATTCAATTTCCTGGCCGGAATGCATTTAATTATTAATAACTTGAGCATTTTTAGGTAGAAACCAGTGAAATAAATTTATATATTCATCTAAAATCCAGAAGAATCTAAATATGTAAAAATATTTAATTGTTGAACTACATAATCATTATTTGAGTTAAACTTTGATTATGAATTTAATATGGTCTTTGTATTAAATCTGCGCACAGTAAGCTATAAAATAATGATATAAATTTTTATATAATGGTAAGACCAAAATTAATTTAAATCTGCAAAAATAATTAATTTATGATTCATAGAACAGTTATTAAAATCTGAAATAGGATAAACACCCTATTATGGACATTATTGCATATATGGAAAATATAATTCTTAAAATCATTAAATAAATTTTTATGCGCCTCTGGGATCATAATAAACTTAAATATACAAGAATATTTAAATGTTCAACTCAGTTTAATTCATTTGCTTTATGATCACTAATAAACCTTAATATGGTCATTAATAAAAGTAAAAGCATAAAAGCTCATAAAATAAGGAAATAATTTGTATTAGTCTCCTGAAAACAATACAAATCCATGTATGCAAATATATTTAAAATAATATTTAATTTGCATTCTTTTAATGAAAGAAAATGTTAATTGTAACAATAAGTAAATAGGTAATCTATTGCAATTAAAGTCAAAATAATGTCAAATTAGCTTTAAAACACTCTTAGGGTTGCTGCCTGCTAATACCTGAAAAATGAATTAAAGGTCATGTATAGTGTAGCCGCAAACTTAAATTGAATATTGATCGATTTAGGGTTTGTGTTGTGATCACTTATACTATTTCACCAGTCAATAAAATAACTTATCTAAATGCTAAAATCAGTAAAACAAGTTTAGAAATACTCTACAAAGTTTATACTACCATATTCTATAAAAAGAATCTTATTTCATTAAGGTTTGCATATTAATCCTATTAGCCCAAAAACCTTAAGTGATAATCATTCGCTTTATATTCTTGTCGATTCCGTATAACGTCAACTTTATAAAGCCGCATAAGCTGTTTCAACAATGAATATAATATCTCGTCTAAATCGTAAAACTTACGAAAGTAGCCCAATAGTGCTCTCCAAAGTATAGACTATCCTATTCTGAAGAAATAATCTTATTTCGTCATGTCTTAAATATAAATCCTGTTAACAGAATAACCTAAGGTATTATGATTTCCAAACTTTATAATTTGAGTCAAGCGGTCTTGGTCATAATGAGGAAACCTGTAGTTAAGTTATTTGTATCACCAGAACCTTCTCAAATATCATGTAAATTAGGCCAGTAGCCTAAATCAGTGGATCTAACTTGCGTAAAACTAATTCTACGCGAAATCAATTAAAGGTAAAGAACTAATCGTTGATAATCTAATGTGATCATTTAAGCATTTTTATTAACTCGCAAAGCAGCTCATCTAAATCTAAATTTGGTAAAGAACAGCCTAGAAATGATCTTTAGGATATAATCTGCAGTAATCTAAGAAAATATTCTTATTTCATCTCGCTTTGAATCTGAATCCTAATAGAGCAAAACTCTTAAGTAATAAGGTTGCTAAAAGCATATTATGAATAGTAAAATCAATGAACTTTATAACCAATGATTAAATATATTAATCCAAACAACTTTTGCATCTTGAATTCGATATTATAAATACCAGACTATATAAATTTAGCTTCTTGAATTCGTAAAGTAAAATTAGACAATGCATAAAAGTAAGTTGTTCTCTGAACAAACTTAAACACTAATATCAATGCGAGAGTTTAATCAGTCAAAACAAGAGATTGAAATCATCTAATCCAAACCACAGCCATGCCTGCTTTCTGTAGATTGTCTTTATTTGACTTTCTATTTATTTTATTTTTGCCCTTATTGAAGTTAGGATCTTGCTTTATTTCCGTTGATCGGCGTGTAGAACCCGACCTCTCTGATTCCGTTGTCGCCTCCATCAACTGCAATCCCGTCTTCGTCGTAAACAATGATTAAGCAAGGCAAGCACCCCTTTGACCATATTGATCCCAGTATTTAATTTTCTTTGTTTTACTAAACCAATTTATGCATGCGCTTACTTTTTGGTAAATTTGCTATTTTGTGGTTTTGGTAATTATACCTGTTGTCTCATTAACCTTCTTTGATAATTATGGACATGTGAACCTTGATAACCATAGATTAAGGATAGGCATTACTTAATGTCATCATGGGTATATGCGCTTACATATTATCCATGCTTAGCCATGCTTAGAAACAACGATGAATCAATGATGATGATGATCAGATCAAAAGTTGTTTCTTGAGAAATGGAAAATGTGTTTGGGTATGATACTGTTGGTTGCTGATACTTTGATTAAAAACCCCAAAATAAAACTATGGTTTTGACGCGGGTGATTATTGGCAATAGCCGGTTGTGCAAAGGAAATTGCACGTAGTGTAGGGTGAAGTATTGCCCGTGTCGGATTAAGGACCGAACATCGTATTGTATGATCCAAGAAAATCCGTACAAACCACAAGTGCTGGGATGGGGTAGCCTTAAACCGATTAAGTTATCTAGTTTAACTTTGCATTTTGGAAGGCCGAAGTAGTACGGGCTCTCCTTTTTAGGTTTGCTCGACGGGGTGCCCTCACCGAGGTGTTGGGAGCCACACTTTCCAATACAACGGTGTACACCATACTTGGGAAGTTCCAACATTTCTATGCTCTGAGTTCTTCTATCATAGTATGGGTTCAACGTCCCATCGCTGGTGCAAAGTTAATCTAGGTAATGTAAAGGTTTTCATCATGACTCTCTGCGGCACACCAAAGGAAGTGTGCTAATAGCGCTGCACAAAGAGTTAAGTCATGTCTCGTGGGTAAAGCTGTACACCTCTGCAGAGTGTAAATCTAATCGATTAGCCGTACCCGCGGTCATGGGTGTCATGGCGAACTGATACGCGTTAGACTTTGGTATTTTCTTAAATGGATTTTGGGTTGGAACTTGTTTTGAAACTGATCATGATTTCATATCAATGGATTGATATTGGTGGATGAATGATTATGTCAATGGGCCGACATTGTTGTCATATGTGGATTATTGGATGAATGATTATGTTCTCATGTCAACGGAACGACATTGATGGATTTTATGATTGGATTATGGATTTGGATATTGGATTATTGGATGCACAATGGACTGTGAGTATTTCTTATGCTTTATTTATTTCATATCAAACTTGCTCTTGTAAATTCCGTTTGCAAATAACTTGATTTACAAATTCAATTTCGCTTTATGCAAATTAACTATAGTAGCCTCCTTTGACTTGGCCTGCATTTATGCATTTGCAAATACCACCTTAAGTCTTGCGGAGTACGAAAGTACTCACCCTTGCTTAATTTGTGGTTTTTAGGTGTAAGCTAGCGGAGCTTCGAAGTTTTGTTCATCGCAGGTTGCGGGATCTTCATTGAAGCGATCTTTTCTAGGGATTTATGCCTCGTCAGTTGCCTGCGGGATGGATGGGCACACTACCAGGCTTTGCTTCCTTTGCTGCCTTATACTCTGAGTTGTAAGATTTATATGTTTACTAGTTTCCGCTTAGTTAATATAATGTATGGTTGTGATTCCAATTGTTGTAAATGCGCGTACTAGCTACTGATCCAGAACTAGTACTGCAAGCACATTAGATTTCCATTTTTGCATTCTGTGTAAAAATGGGGGTCGTTACATCTTCCCCGACCAACGAAGTTCCGAACCTATCCCTCCGAGTAGTGAAGCGCATTTTAGGTCCCTCGAATACATCAACCCCTACACACATTTGCGGTCAGGCGATCCCGATCGTCGACAAAGAGAATTACCCAAGAAGTGACATGAACCAGATGTGTTTTTTCTATCAATTCTACAACCTCCAAAATCAGCATCAGAGAATGCTTTTAAACTAATGCATGAGGAAGCAGAATGCCATATGCCAAAATCTTGAGTACCATGGAGATACCTGAAAATCCACTTGACAGCTTGTCGATGTGAAACACGTGGGGAAGCTTGAAAGCGAGCACACAAGCACACAGCTTGAAATGGGTATTGTACGGTGATCGAGTCGTATGCATATCTCTTTCAGGGATTCTGAGGGTTTTTTTTGATGAAAAGGAGCTGCTATTGCATCACATAAGTACTACTTCAGATTATTAAGTGCAGCCTTCAATTCAGTGACTCGGAATCCACTGTCACTGAATCGGACTCTGACTTGGACTCCTCAGATGAGCAAGAAAGATTGAGTTTCCCTTTGATGACGTTCAGCTGACGACGAGTGTCGGTGATCTTCTCATTCATTTGCTTGATCTTCTTGTGGTTCTTTATTCCAAGGCAGAAAATGGCACGGAGCATGGACTTGATAGAGCCGCTTGGGGAGGAAGGACCAACTGGAGACGCAGGTCTCACTGAGGAGGAAGGAACCCCTGACCTGGTACTAGGCGCTGAAGGAGCAGGCACTGGCTGAACTGGAGGAGGTGGAGCCTTGATCAGACGAACACGGTATGGGACATGCTCCACATCCTTAGCAAACCACAATCCCGAGATGCTCTCCACCATGCACATAACATAGAGAGCAATACCATAACTGCTGCGCGGGCTAAGGGAGTTAAGCCGGATCTCCTGCCAGATGAAGTCAAAGACATCGAACGGCCTAGTTCCCTCACCAATCCTCAGAAGGAGGTTCCTAAAGTAGGAACTGATATTGGTGGTGTCTCCCTCCTTGGGCCACAAGGTCTTCCTCAGCAACTTATAGAGAATGGCATAGAACGGCTTCAAACCTTTCGTGGTGCCCAGCTTGAAGTTCTGATTCTCATCATACAAGGGACCCAGGTCATTGATGCCGGAGGAGTCAGAAATGTGCAGCTTATCCAAATTATCCCAATCATCAGTAGAGAATCCTATGCAGTCAGCGAATTGAGCCTTGGTCACAGCATAGTACAACCCATCCACCATGAACCACATGGTGCTCTCAGCATCGGAGTCAACATATAAAGTTGCATAAAACTGAGCCACAACCTCATTGTTCCATTTGCACTTGAAGGACATGATATTCTTCAAGTTGTGGCGATCACAAGCTGCAATAACTTCATTGAATACGGGATCCTCCTGCTGTGCCATATAATCACAGTAAATGTATTGCATGAGAGCCACTGGGTTCTTCTTCTCAGCTATCACAGAATCATAAAAATCTTGTTGAAAATGGTTCCAAAACTCTTGTCCACATAATCTTCTTGAAGATACATCAAGGGGTCTTGGCTTCTGTGTTGGCGGACTTCTTTGCCTCTTCCTTGACCAATGCAATAATCTATCTTCTTCTTGGGAGTAACACCCATCGGAGTCAGACGAATCGAAGGATGGATCTCCAAAGGACCAATTAGCGCTCCTTCCCTGCGCTGAGCAGCACACTTGGCTGCCCTCAACCTTGGCATGGCAGCAATGGGATCCTCAACATTGCTACCCTCTTGCCCCTCATCATCTTGTTCAACACCACCTTGACTTGAAGCAGCCGCATGTGAAGACTTGCTTCTCTTGCGAATAGCTTAGCGCTTCCTTCTTCCGGCAGACGCGGAGCAGGAGGAGACTCTGGAGGGGAGTCTTGAGGAGAACCCCCGGCGACCGTCGAAGAGCCACCGGCGGGGTGATCATGCCTCACTTTCTTCTTACGGGCCAAGTCAATATCCATCTTGAGAGAATGAGGATTACCACCCTGAGAAGGATTCATCCTAAAGGTATACAAAGGTGGAAATGAGATTAGACTCTAATTATAACCTAGATGAACATAAAAGGGTTAAAATGGACTCACTGACTTCGGATAGTCCGAAATTATTTTCGGATAGTCCGAAGCTTTCTTCGGATATTTCGAAGTCTTGTTCGGATAGTCCGAAGTGTTCTTCGGACATTCCGAATAGAGACTCAGATAGTCCGAGGTGAGCACTCATAAACCCTAAAATATCAATCTAGACAATAATTCAACAATACTAAGAGCTAATCATGGGGAGACTATCCTAGCAAGGTCTAGAATGGTCTAGAGTTCAAGGACTCGCAAAGGAACGCGAGAAAAACCGAAATTCGGAATAGATCAAACCAACCTTTTGAAGATGAAACCCGGGGTTCCCAAAGCAAATCTAGGGCACAAAGGTTGATGGAGATGAGTCCCTTGCCCTTTGAGAAGGTCTTGGAGCCCTCAATCCGCAAGATCTCCGGCCAAATCGAGAGATCCAAGTGAAGGGGCGGTTTTGAGGAGAGAGAAACCGAAGATAGAAGTGGAAAAAGAGGAAAAGATGAAGAAGAGAGTCGGGCTGGCCTATATAGCCCGAGACCCCACTTCGGACAGTCCGAACTTAAGTTCGGATAGTCCGAACCAGTTTAGATAGTCCGAATGGAATTTCGGACAGTCTGAATTGTCTTCTCAGGATGGCATGAAACAAGGACAGGAATGGTTCTGGAGCGAGAAAGAGATGAGAGGTCCTAATGAGTCAAGTCATCTAGTGATCAGCAAGCCACTCAACTAATCAAACCATGATCACCAGATGATTGACAAGATACGAAGATCAAAAACCCATGAACACAATAAAATTAGAGAAATAAGGAAAATAAGTTTTATAAAGCATTTTGCAATCACCAATCAAATTGTGAGCATATTTCAAGCCAAATTACGAGAGTCTAGGATATTTAGCCCACTCCTCAATTCACAAAATTTCTTTTCATCAAGCGGCTTGGTGAAAATATCAGCTAATTGATCATTTGTGCTTACATGTTGAATATCGATATCACCTTTAGTGGAATGGTCTTTTAGGAAATGATGGCGGATATCGATATGCTTTGTGCGGGAATGTTGGACGGGGTTGTTGGTAATTTTTATGGCGCTCTCATTGTCACACAAAAGTGGAACATGGTCATAGGTTAGGCCATAATCATTTAGGGTTTGTCTCATCCAAAGAATTGTGCACAACAACTCCCGACCGCTATATATTCAGCTTCGGCGGTGGATAGGGCTACGGAATTTTATTTCTTGGAGGACCAATAAACAAGGGATCTACCTAAGAATTGACAAGTCCCCGAAGTACTTTTCCTATCCACTTTGCATCCAGCATAATCCGCATCGGAATAGCCAACTAACTCAAATGATGAACCTTTTGGATACCAAAGCCCAAAATGAGGAGTGTGCACTAAATATCTCAAGATTCTTTTTACGGCCATCATGTGGCACTCTTTAGGAGCGGCTTGAAATCTTGCACACATGCACACACTAAGCATAATGTTCGGCCTAGATGCACAAAGATAAAGTAGAGAGCCGATCATCGAACGATATACCTTTTGAACGACCGGTTTACCTTCTTTGTCGAGGTCTAGATGCCCGTTGGCTTGCATGGGTGTTTTGATTGGCTTGGCGTTCTCCATACCGAATTTCTTGAGCATGTCCTTGATGTACTTGGTTTGGCATATGAAGGTCCCTTCCTTAAGTTGCTTGACTTGAAAGTCGAGGAAGAACTTCAATTCACCCATCATGGACATCTCAAATCTTTTGTCATGATCCTGCTAAACTCCTTGCACAATTGCTCATTAGTAGACCCGAATATAATGTTATCAACATATATTTGACAAACAAATAAATCATTATTAATAGGTTTAGTGAAAAGAGTAGGATCGGCCTTTCCGACTACAAAACCTTGTTCGAGAAGAAAATCACGAAGACACTCGAACCATGCTCATGGTGCTTGTTTGAGTCCATAAAGAGCCTTGTGTAGGAGGTAGACATGGTCCGGATGGTTTGGGTCTTCGAAGCCAGGTGGTTGCTCAACATAAACCATCTCGGAAAGTGGTCCATTCAGAAAGGCGCTTTTTACATCTCTTTGATACAACTTAAAATCATGGTGAGTAGCAAAGGCAAGTAATATTCTAATGGATTCAAGCCTAGCTACTGGAGCGTATGTTTCATCGAAATCCAAACCTTCGATTTGTGTGAAACCTTGAGCGACCAACCGGGCTTTGTTCCTGGTCACTATTCCATTCTCGTCTTGCTTGTTCCGAAATACCCACTTGGTTCCAATCACGTTTTGCTTGGGCATTTCGACAAGCTTCCATACTTGATTCCGCTCAAAGTTGTTTAGCTCTTCTTGTATAGCCATCACCCAATTCGGATCTTGGAGTGCTTCTTCTACCTTAAGAGGTTCAAGAGAGGAAACAAAGGAGTAAAATTCACAAAAAATTACAACTCGAGATCTAGTGGATACTCCCTTGTTAATATCTCCAAGAATGTTGTCGATCGGATGATCTCGTTGTATGCTTTGATGAACTCTTGGATGAGGGACCGTTGAGTTGGTTCTTTGGATTGGACCCTCATCGCTTGAGCGGTGTTCGAGCCATCTTGAGCTTGCATTGAAGAAGAGGGAACATCATCGGAGCATCCAACGTCGCATCTTGAACATCTTGAGTTGAAGTGCTTGGTATTACTTCTTGCTCAAGTGGTCTCACTTCTCCAATTGCCAATTTCTTGATTGCCTCGCACGGGGGTTCTTCCCTGTCAATCACAACACGATCAACTTGTTCTACTTGAGAACCGATAGTTTCATCAAATGTTACATCACGCGAGATTTCAACTACACCGGTGGTGTTGTTGAAAACTCGGTATGCATAAGCATTTGACCCATAACCAAGTAAGAAACCCTCATCTACTTTAGGAGCAAATTTAGAAGACTTAGCTCGCTTGTTAAGAATGTAGCACTTGCTCCCGAAAACTCGGAAGTATGAGACATTTGGTTTCTTGCCGATGAGTAGCTCGTATGCCGTCTTCTTCAAGATCTTGTGGAGGTACAGACGGTTGGTACTATGGCACGCAGTGTTGATGGCCTCCACCCAAAATATGTCGGAGACTTTGTACTCGTCAAGCATCGAACGCGCCATCTCGATGAGTGTACGATTCTTCCTTTCGGCTACCCCATTTTGTTGAGGAGAATAGGGAGCCGAAAACTCATGCTTAATGCCTTCTTCATCGAGATACTCCTCCACACCAGTGTTCTTAAATTCGGTGCCATTGTCACTCCGAATTCTCTTGATCTTCACTTCGAATTCATTTTGTGCCCTTCTCATAAATTTCTTTAGGCTTCCTTGAACTTCACTTTTGTCATGTTACCTGTAAATCTGAATATACACATGGATCATCCGTTCTTGGATTTCACAACACAACAACCACATTTTTGAGCTTTTGTTTACCACCGTTCAAATTTTCGATACTGCAAACCATATGAAATGGCATAAAATCACTAGAGTAATAGAGCATCTCTCTTCGACAAAAACATGAAAAGAAAAACAGAAAACAAAAGACCTAATCTTGGCCTCCTGCAGGATTCAAATTTCGTTTTGAACAAAATTTCGCCCACGGCCGAAATCCGAAATTTCGGCAAAATTTTGTCATTTCGGATGAAATCCGTTCAAAATTCAAATCCAGTTTTTTTGCTAACAAAATTTCCAAAATTTCGGCCAAAAATCCGAAATTTTGGCCGAAATTCCTGAAATTTTGGCGAAATTGCACTGATCAAAAAATAGTTCAAATGATGTCAAAAAAATTTTAAATTGTTTTCTAAGGTTCCTGACATATTATAGATGTTCTCATAAAATTTTCAAGTGATTATCAAGTCTGTGTAATTTTTAAAAATTTAAAGATTGGTACTATACAGATGAAACGTTGACCGGCAAGTTTGAACCGGATGAAAAATGGTACAAACGACATTAGAAAGTTTTAAAATTTTTTGTGCATGATTTTGATGAATCACTAATATTTTCATAAAATTTTAAGATAGTGATCAAGATTCAATAATTTTTAAAAATTTGGAAAGTGCTACTATCCTGATGAAAGCCTTACCGGCAAATTTGAACAGAATGAAAAATAGTCCAAACCACATTGGAAAATTTTGGAAATTTTTGTGGAAGGTCTTGATGTATCACTAATGTTTTTATAAAAAGTTTCATATGATTATCATACTTGAAGATGTTCCAAAAATTTTGACGAGCATACGTCACGATAAAAGCCTCATAATCAATACATAGATTTGCTTTAGCAATAAAAGAAGGTTTAAAATTTGTGAAAATTTTAAAGAAGAGTTATAAGGAAGTGTTTAAGATCTTATAAAAATTTTGAATCATGATCACGCTCCAATGAATTTATAAAATTCTTACAAGGCACAGTAGCATTTATGTTCTTTCTCTTTTGGTTTTTGCAATATAGTATAACAAATGAAGTTCAATGGTTTTATAGATTTTATTGACCAAACAAAAAAATTCTAAATTTTTTTAAAATTTTATAAAATGGTACTAAGACAATTATTAATCTTTCATAAAAATTTTAGATCATAATCACACTTAAGAAAATTTAGAAAAATCTAACAAGTTTCTTGTCCCAATTATGTCCATTCATTTTTGATTTTTAAAGATAACAAATAAAGTTAAATTATTTTAAAAAATTTTATGTATGATCCTACATACTAAAAATGGTACCATAATTTTTTAGATTATTATAAAGCGTGTAAAATTTTATAAAAATCGACAATGTTTACTTCTAAATTTTAAAATATCTCAAACAATTAGTTTTTAACAAATTTCCTATATATATATATAGAGAGAGAGAGAGAGAGAGGTATATATATACATATATATATATATATATATATATAGGAAAATTGTTCTATACTCTGAGATCGTACTCCACCTTCAATATTCGCTTAAATGATATTATTATACCTCTTTATCCTTTTGAGTATACTCTACGCTGATTATAAGATACTCCAAAGTGAGTTCCACAAAAAATTTCATCAAAGTCCACCCTTTATAGCATAATTTGTTTATATATTCTTTTCACATATGTAAAAGTGTATATAGCAAAAAAATATAGGGCTCCGATGATTTTTTTCAACCATGTCACATTGGAGTATCTTAGAATCATTTTTGGAGTATATCGAAAATGATAAAGACGTATAATACTTTTATTTAAGTGGTATATTGAATGTGGGAGTATGTACTCCCGAGAGTATGGAAGAGGCTATATATATATATATATAGGAAGCCTCTTTTCTACTCCCGGGAGTAATTACTCCCTATGTTGTATCTCACAACGTAGGGAGTATCTTACGCAACGGAGGGTATGTACATGTAGTATACGAGCATATAAGATCATCTAGGTGGTATGTACATTTTTTCAGAGGTGGTATGCATATTTTTTGGATATACTCCTTTTTATGTGCATATATGGAGGTATTTGCAAAATATGCTAAAGATCATGGACTCCCTTACAATTTTTTCATGTGGCTCACATTGAAGTATCTTATAATTAGTGTATGAGTGTACCCAAAGTGATAAAGGAGTATTTCAAGTTCATTTAGGTGGTATTTCAGATATGGGAATAACTACTCCTAGGAGTAAAAGATATTTTTCCTATATATATGTATATATATGTATATATATATGTATATGTATGTATATATATGGGGTATATTTGGTGCAAACCACTTTTAACGTAAAAACCACCCGTAAAAGTTTTGAAAAATTCTCAAAAAATTACCATATGTAGGGGAGGAAAGCTTCTACAATCCTGCAAAATTTGAAGATGAAAATCAATCGCATTTGAAAGATATGAAAAAGACAAATTCAGATTGAATAGTAATTTTTTACTGTTTAGCTAGCTGGCACCGGTAAGGTGCGGCGGTGAGGTTGGCAAGTGGTCGTGGACGTGGAAGAAAGCGATTCAGCTCGGATAAACATGGGGCTTAGCATCTATGTGATCCAAGAATTCCATTTTACCTGTCGGCCATGTTAGAGAGTGGCTAGAATGCGCTGCCATCGGTGGCCGGGCAGGGGGAAGAAGGGTACAGGCGGCGGAGCATTTCGATGAAGGAGAGCTTCAACCGAGCAGTGGGTGGAGATCATGGGCAACTGAGGCTACTCCCTACAGGATTAATTTGGGAATGGCGCACTAGGGGAGGAGATGGCATGCAGCTCTAGCCACGGTGAGGTCATAGCCAAAGCAGGGGGAAAGAAATGGTGAGGGTCGAATTGGGCACCCATGTGCAAAGGTATGGCAATGAGGAGTGATACGGTATCCTGGTTGAAGTGTGGAGTAACTTATATCGGTGCTAAAGGTGGTATAAATAGGGTTTGCATCGAATTGGCAAAGGGTAAAGCAGAGCTGGTTGAAGGAGAGCCAGAATGCAGTGCTAGATTGGCGTGGCAGTGGCTGGCTGTGGGGGAGAAGGGCACAGTGGTTGTGACACATGGGCAGTTTGACGCTGAGAGGTGTTCTGTGCTTGTGTCATGGCAGTGATCAGATCAGCTTTTATTTGCCACGACAGTGATTTGATCGGGCTTTCCATTGCTGTGTCAACTGTGGCAGTAAGCAACAGAGTCTACTTGCTGAAGAAGAAGAAGGCAAGGGCTGGGTACAGGGCCAGCAACAGATGGTGGTAGGGTTCATATTATCGAATAGGGCAGGAAAACTGGGAGGCCAGTGATACCGATTTTCATCAAAAATCGACCGAAAATTAGGAAAAATCAGGAGGTTTTTGAATTCAAATTCAAACCAAAAACTTGAGTTGAGCCATCTAGGGCCAGGCAAAAATGGTCAAAATGGACCAAAAATCGCCCGATTAAGGTCAAAAATCGACCGCTGCAACTGGAAAATAGAGGGGAAAAAAGGAAAAAGGAGGAAATTCCAGAAAAATGTGAAAAACTAGTGAAAGGCCTAAAAAGGCTAAAAAATTAGAAAAATAATGCAAATGCATAAAAGATTATGTAAAAATATGATAAAGTTCCAACATGACCATTCCTATATGTGAAGACCATGTCAAATTGTAAAGTACATGTTTTGCAACAATAGCAGAACTATGGAAAAATATGAATAATTTTGAAAAAATTTCAGCATGACTTTTTCTATATTTTGGACAATGTGAAGTTGTGAAATAGGCATCTAGAATAATATGTCAAGTTGTCAACAAACACTTGTGGGATACAGACGACACAGGTATCCCCACCGTCCACCTGAAAGGAGCATGGGCCGCCATCGTATCTAAAACCCGGCCCAAGGCCCCAATAAGCCGATTCCCAAGAGGTGGTCTGACCAGCAAGCAGTTGAGGGTGCGCCTCACGAAGCTACGGCGATACCAACCGAGATGTCCCGACCGACGAGTCGATACGAGAGCCTCGAACAAGCTCGAACCATCTTCATCAACAAGCCAACATCAAATCATCGAAGCCGACGCCCGACCCGCCACCTACCCCATCGATACAAGGCGCAAAGATGACCGAACGGAGATGGGAGGCCGCGCTTCCCAGTAATCCCGGTCGACACCCGACATCAGCGCCGACAAGTCAGCAGAGGGCGGGCCGCTTCCGAGGAACGGACCGTGCCTCGCCAGCAGGTTCACCGACTCGACGCAGAGGGCCAACAACTATCCGGCCGTAAGTCAAGCCCAAGACCAGACGCCAAGGCGGAAGACCGACTCGGCGTGCGGGAGCCCCATCCATTTTTTTCCTTTATCGCCTATGTAAGGCGCTTCCCAGCTATATAAGGGGAGGCTTGATTCGGGGAGAAGAAAAAACAGACGAACACTCACATACTCATAGCCAGAGCGCATTCCACGAGCTCGAACCTTTCAGCGCCATAGCTCCTCTATTCGACCATCAAGACGCGAGGTGCTTGCGCAGCTCCTCATTTGTAATTCGACGAGCTCATCAAAGATCAATACAAACACGCACCACCACACTAATCGGAGTAGGGACATTATTTAACCAAGTATAAATTCTGGACCCTCTTTCCTCTCTTTTGGGTCTAACCATTCAAGGAACGAGGGAACGCGCCCCTCAAGACTTACAAAATTTACTTGCGGTTCTCGAAACAACCGGGCTTGGCGCAGTAGGGGCTTAGCGCGTCACCACATCTCTCGACTCCCATTTTGCTTCCTTGATGGATTCGCCGTCGCGCTGAACCAACGCGCTATACCGGAGCCGAATCCATTTCGGTTCCTCGATTTCATCGCTAACTGACGAGAGAGCTCCTCGCCTCCCGCCGCCGTCGAGGCGAGGCTCCTGCTGGGTGCTTGCACGTCGTCCGCACCCTCGACACCTTCAGCTCTGTGCCGGCTGCTCGAAATCGACGCGCTATCGCAGCGGCGCCGCCACCCGCGCTCGCGCTTTATGGCGACGCCACGCCTCCGAGGCTGCGTTTTGTAGCGATGGCGGCTCGCGCGCCAGCTTCCATCCACGAGATTTTGGAAAGCTCCGCCGACGGCGACTCCGGCTACGACGCGCGAACAAGCCTCAAGGAGCCATACACCCGCGAATGCACGCGTGGCGGTGTGAGCGATCAGCGAGCCGCCACTTCGCTGAAGTCAAGAGGACCACCACCGGTGCTCAGAGCCGAGGCGGCCTAAAGAAGACGACCAGGCGGATCATCCCAAGTCCACTTCGACCGCCTTCGCCGATGCCGGAGCTGACTGCCGGCGGCCGGACTCGGTAAGGCACGGGTCGACCAACCGAGGTTGCCAACACGCCCCGTTAGATCTGAAGTCTTGCCCACAGCAAGATGTGCGATGCTAGCCGAAAGTACAACGAGCTTGGCGGAAGAGCCGGTGAACGCCTGCGCTTCCTCTTCCAGCCAAAACTTCGCGTGGTCGCGAGCGTTGCTCAGCGGCATCCCCGAGCCTAACGAGCCCGAGGTTGGGGCACCTACAAAGACCTCACGGAGCTGGTAGAGCACGCCAACAGACAAAGATGTACCGCCCTGGCACGCGCGTGGGGTCTCATTCGAACCGTCAAAGCGGACTACCATGAGCCGGAGAAAGCCACACCAACCGAGCGGCCCCGGGCCTCCTACAGTAGCGCACATCGCTCTTGGGCAACACCACGATCGCCGCGACACCTCGACTTTCCAAGAAGGCGGTCGACACCGCGGCTCGATTCGCGGTCGCCGAGCAAGCGGCCGCCGCCAGGACCGCAGCCTGACCTCAGAGGGCAGGGCCCCTGCATTCTCACGGAGATCCGCCGTGGATTTCCTGCCTTCCGGCACTGACCAACATCACTAAGTACACGGGGCAACGAACCCGGTGTTTGGTTAGAAGATTATCGACTCGCTGTCGGGCCGGGGCTACCAATGACCTCTTCATCATTCAAGACTCCCTCTATTTGGCGGACTCTGCTCGCCCTGGCTCGAGTACCGCTCACGGACTATCAGAGTCAACACTTGAAGAGTATCTTTGTCGGCAACTTCCGTGGCACGCATACAAAGCGCCACAGGAACTCTGGGACTGAAGAGTCAGTAGCGCCAGGGAGAGACGCCCGGATTACATCCGGCAAGCTTCTCCCAACAAAGGTAATGAACTCCTCGACATTAGCGACGCCGACGTCGTTGGGGCATTCATTTACGGCACCACGAAAGCGTAGCCTTGGTCCACAAACGGGTTGTTTTAAACCCGTGACCACCAAGGACTCGCCGACATCGCCATTTCAACCACGCCCGGCGAGGAGGTGAAACCATCTTCGATCAAAGCGGTTACAGCGAGTCCGCCCGAGCCGCCGCGCCGACCGCACCGACAAGCGGAGGCGGAAGGGAAAGCAGGTCCGCGAGGACCACACGGTCGCAGCCGCCGAACGCCCGACGGGCAGAAGCGGCGTATGGCCCATCCGACCACTTCAAAATCGATGGATGGCCTGCGGTTCAACCACGTACCCTGTCAGCACAAATACCGAGACTGCGAAGTCCTGAGACGCTTTCTCTCCGGAAACCCCACGCGGCCGCGGGGCAAGGGAAAGAAGCGCGACCCGACGCCAGAGGCCGGTCAGGACAAGGCCGACGGTGGGTTCCCAGAACCCGACGGATGCCTTATGATCTTCGGCGGACCAGATAGCTATGCCGACAAACGCCGGCAGAAGCTCGCCTACCGCGAGGTGCACACGGTGACCCCCGTGGTCCCAAACTACCTCCACTGGTCGGAGATCCCGATCACCTTTGACCGGACGGACCACCCCGATGGCCCCGCACCCGGAAGGTACCCACTCGACGTCGAATTCCCATCGTAGGGTTGAAGCGCCCACCAAAGTCCTCATGGGCGGCGGCGCGGTCTCAACATCCCAGTATGTTGAGACGCCGATGCCACTGGCATCCCCGCCGACCCCACGACCGAGCAAGGCGCCTTCCATGGCGTCATCCCCGCCATCGGGCCTACCCTCTGGGCAGGTCGACTCGCCGCCACCTTGGAGGACCTCAAAACTTCAAGACAGAGATCCTCGCCGAGGTGGTGGGGTTTATGGGTTCCTACCACGCTATTTTGGGAGGCCATGCTACGCCAAGTTCATGGCGGTCCCCAACTACACGCACTGTTGAAGATCCCGGCCACGGGCATCATTACCGTGTCCTCGCTCCTTCCAAATTTGCTTAATCATGCTGAGTGAAGCAGATTCGCGAGCTAGCCTCTCAGGTCATCGTGTCCGCCGAGCTCAAGAACTCACGGAGGCAGCCTCCGAGTCCATCCCCGGCCCAGAAGTTGGGAGACTGGTCCCCGAGTCCGCGGAGGACACGAAGGATCGCATCGATCTCAAGACCGGCCAAGACCGTGCGGGTAGGGTCCGCCTCCCGCCAAATAGGAAGGCGCTGCCGACTTCCTCCGCAAATCGGGATGTTCGCTGAAGACCTCCACATCGGGCGGCCCCAAGGAGGTCGCCAAGCATACCCTCAATATCCGCCGGCGCCGAAGCCGCCCTAACGTCATACTTTCTTGACGAAGAAAAGCGCAGCTCATAGCGAGGAAGTAGCCAAGCTTTTGGAGGCGGATTCATAAAGAGGTACGCCACCCCAGTGGCTTGCCAACTCGCCCTTTAAAAAAGAAATCTGGGCAATGGAGGATGCGCCGACTACAGTTCTGAACAAGGCATGTCCCAAAGACCATTTCCCTTTGCCTCGGATTGACCAAGTCATTGATTCCATCCTGGGCGCGTGCGAGTTGCTCTCGTTCTAGACGCTCACTCGCTACCACCAGATTCCGATGAAAGAGTCCCACCAAGACGCGATTCTTTCATCAATTCGCTCGGCTGCTTTTGTTACGTAACTATGCCCTTCGGCCTCAAGAACGCAGTATAACATACCAACGCCAGATGTACACCGCTTCAAGACCGATCGCCAGAACATCGAGATATACGTGACGACATCGTCACAATCCGTCAGAAAGGCCACCTTCGCTCGCCGACTCGAGGAAACCTTGCGAACCTCCCGGCGGTTCCAAGATAAAACTCAACCCCGAGAAATCGCGCTGGGTTCCTAAGGGAACTCCTCGGATTCATCATATCCGAGCGGCATCAAAGCCAACCCGTGAAGGTCTCCGCAATCACGAAGATGGGGCCATGCATCACTTAAAAGGCGCCCGGAGCCGACGGGATGCCTTGGTACCTCGAAGCCGCTTGCGTGTCTCGCCTTTGGCGAAGAATGTCGCTCTACAAGCTGCTCAAGAAGTCCGACCACTTCGCTGGACGACGAAGCTCGAGGAGGCCTCGATCGATTGAAGGCCTTCCCGACATCACCCCGGTCTTGACGGGCGCTGTTGCCAGGCGAAACCTCGCCTTCACATCGCCGCCACGTACCCAAAGTCGTGCGCCGCCGCTTCGTCGTCGGCGGCGGAGGAGGGTGTCCTCAAGGTGCGTGGCCGGTCTACTTCATCGGCAAGTACTTCGAATCCAAAGCCCGTTATCCGCAAGTGCAAAAGTTGTTTCTACGCGGTGTTAATCGCGAAGAGAAAACTAATTCACTACTTCACCGGCACCCCATCTTCGTGGTGACTTCTTCGCCGCTAGGCGAGATCATCCGCAATCAGCTGACGCAACAGGAGAATAGCCAAGTAGGCGCTCGAGCTCAATGGCCCGACATCTCGTTCATCCCCAAGATACGATCAAATCCCAAGCCCTTGCAAACCGTTCGCCGAGTGGACGAAGCCCAGCGCCACTCGGCACTTCGAAGACCCGAATCACTGGACAATGTATTTCGATGGGTCCTACACTAAGAACGGGCGGGCGTAGGATCGTCATCATCTCCCGCTCGACACAGCTCCGGTAAGATGTTGTCCGACCGCTTCTTCGACGCCACCAACAACGTCGCCGAATCGGCCCCTCATCAATGGTCTCTCGGATCGCTACGACCTCGGCGTCTGGCGGCTTTTTATATATACTGGCGACCTAAGTCGGTGGTCGACCAGTGTCATGAAGACCTCCGAGCCCCGAGACCCACGCATGGCAACATCTATCTTGCGAGGTGCGCAAGCTCAAGAAAAATTCAAGGGTTTCGAGCTCCATCACAGCCTACCGACGCTACAACAATGAGGCCGACCACCTCGCCAACATTGCCTCGGGCAAGGGACCGTTCCGCCGGAATCTTTTGCCCACGACCTTCGACAACCGTCCGTCCGAGTGGACCTTGATTCAGCGTCGGTACCGCCCGGCTCGCGCTAAACCAAGCACCGACCACGATCGCCGCCCCTCGAGGTCAAGCCTAAGGCGTCTTGGCGGCCGGAGTCCGGACCGAGGAAGCCTTACGTCGAAGCGCTGAGGATGGGACTCTCCCCAGATCCGACCGAGGCGGCGCTCGCTGCGCGGCGCTAAAGTCCTTCGTCTCCGATCGGCGAAGACCTTTACAAGAGGAGTTCCTCGGGGTTCTCCGAAATGCATCCTAACCGACCAAGGCAAGGAGTTGTTGTCGACATCCATGGCGGAATATGCTGCATCACGCACCCCACGGTCCCTCGTGGGTAAGGCTTTCGCCAAGGCTTCTCTTCGCCCGACCGCCGTAGGTCGACGCCGAAAGCAAATCGTTCGCGACCGCAAAGGGTGCCAATTTTTGCTCTACAGACGCACTTCCAGCTCAAGCCCTCCAGACGATTCCCATTACATGGCCATTCGCGGTCTGGGGACTCGATCTGCTTCGGACCTTTCAAGAAAGCGCCCGGGGGCTTCACCCATCTTTTTGTCGCGGTAGACAAATTCACCAAGTGGATAGAGGCAAAGCGAGCCGCCACCATCACGCCAAGCAGCGGTCGACTTCTTCAGCGGCATCGTCTTCATCGGTTTGGAGTCCCGAACTCCATCATCACCGACAATGGAACGCAGAGTTCTACGGGAAGAAATTTCTCAATTTCGTGATAACTTCAACATCCGCAAGCCGATCAAGTGGTACAGCCGCCATCACCCGCCAACCAGCGGCTAAGCCGAAAGGGCAAGCGGCATGATCCTTCAGGCTCAGCGCGGATCTTCAATCGATTGAAGAAGTCACGAGGCGGGCGGCATCGAAGTTGCCCTCCGCCCTTTGGAGCCCCGCGAACTACCCTAACCAGTCAAGCGGCTACGCCATTCTTCTTGGTGTTGTTGCCGAGGTCAGCCCTACCGACCGACCCTGTCTGGCGCCCTAAGACTTCAAACCTTCGACCAGACTCGGGGCTCGACTTCATCGCAACAAGACGCCGTCGACCAGCTCGGCAATGGCGCGACGTTCTTGCCGCTTCTCCGGTCGACCAAATACCAACAAACGCTTCTGGCGTTATCGAGTCGCCAGATCATGGCCGAGCCTTCAACGTGGCGACTTGGTCTGCGCCAAGTCGATCAAGCGTCGGCAGGCACAAGCTTTCACCTCCGTGGGAAGGCCCCTTCACCGTCGTGGAGGTAATCCGGCCCGGCACCTACCGACTCAGAGACGCCGAGGGCAACATTGTTTCAAACGCTTGGAACATCGAAAAGCTAAGCGGTTTTTCCCTAAGAACCTATTTCTTTGCCGAGCGCATCTATCTCTGCTTGACTAACCCGAAAGGCCTTGAACCGCTCGAGGGCTTGTAAGTCTACATAACCTTGTTACGTAGCGCTCGACGATCGAAGGTCCGCCTTCAAGAAACCACTTCAGCCGGCATATTACGGTCACGCCCCGAAAAACTCCGACGGTTTTCCTGACTACGACCGCTAAAGTAATGGCCCGGGCGTAGCGATTTTTCATACTGGGTGACCCACCGAGCGATCCGCAAAGGAATTTTTCACAAGCATTCGACAATCATCGCATTGGCGAGAAACAGACATAGGAAAGCATGCATCGCATGAACTTCAACAAAAGTACAGACATGAGACAAGCAAAGAAGCAAAGTCTACGTCTTATGCTAACCCTAAAGCGTAAAAGAGTGCAAAATCGCAAAGCCGCAGGTCGGACCGTGGAAGACGGAAGGAGCCGCCCGACGCTGAGATGCTCTGCCGCAGACTGGCGAAGTTCTGGGGGGACGCGCGACGGCGCCTAAGGGTCGGGACCAAGAAGGCGTCTCCCGCCGCCTTCCCGGAAGCGCTCGCCAGATCCGCCTCATCGTCCCGAGACCTCAGTGCAACATTTCGCCACCATTCCCGCCGCTTCCGCTCGCTCGCCTCATACGCGTCGCATTGGATATGCCAGGAGACGGTGGCTGCCGGTCAATGAGCCGCATCGGGCCGGGCGCAAAGACGCCAAAGACGCATTCGCCGCCGAAGCGGCGACTCCGCCTTTCAGCAGGCGGCGCTGCCGGAGGGCTCGGGCAGTCCTCCAACGCAGCACTTCGGGCCGAGGTCAAGGCGACGCACACGGCATGGGCTCAACGGGCTCGTTGGCTCGCTCAGTTGCCTCGAGTCCTCGCCCATGCTTTGAAGGTATGGAGCATGGAGAGGAGAACCCCGCCAGGAGTCGAAGTCTCGTTCACGCGGGTTATCTCCGCCTCGGCGGCCTGCCAGGCGCGCCGAAGAGCCGCCGTCTCTGCGGCCATACACCGCCTTCGGCCGCTGGCTACCCGCGCTTCTAGGGGCGCTGGAAGAGCCCACCGAGACATCAGTCAAGATGGGACCGCGACCAGTTGCCCACCATGCTCGCCGCCCGATCCTCGCCAGACCGCTTCTCGCCGCCAGGGCGCTGAGCCACCTCCGACGTCAGTTGGCGGCGCCTGGCTGGCCGATCGGACTCAAGCGAAAGCAAAGACCGAAAGGAACGCCAACAAGACGCCCCAACTCCCCGCCACGTCCGAAACAACCAAAGAACACCTACCCCGGCGGGGCTCCAGATGAAGAACCTCGGCGAGATAGATCAAGCTCGCCCTCGCCACGAGGAACCTCCTTCCGTCTGGACAGCGCTTGGAAGGTGAGCCTCAGGTGCTCCCCTCGCCGCTCGCTTATCCAGCCCCTTGTCGCTCTCCACCGCCGCCATGGCACTGCGCGACGGCTCCTCTGAATGGACTTGGAAGACGAAGGGGGCAAGGCGACGCTAACGTTAGGGTCCGAGTATGGGTTACCGCCTCCGCACTGCGCGATTGATAACTTGGCGATTCACCAAACCGAATCGCTAATCGCCTCGCGTGCTCGCGGCGTCTCTGGCGCACCCCTCGGCCAGCCGTGCGGCGCGGCGTGCATAAAATTCCACTCCGCATTTAATGCGGCGGCGTACCCAAGTCGCGAAGCCGCTTCGCTTCCCGGCAACGCTGACTCGCCGGTATTGCCGCGAACTTCATTATCTGGACATCCTCGGAATCGCGCGGCGCCAGTAAACCGCCGAAGATAAGTCACCCGACTCTGTCCCTTCATGATTTTCTCGGGCGACCCGGCGATACTGGCGCCGACCACGCTCTGATGCGCGCGCAGACGCTTCGATTCGGAGCAACGCGTCATTTACATTCATATCGGGTTTCATGCGAATTGGTCCGGTGACCATTTCGGCTCCCTACGGGTAACCTATCCGACCTAAGCGCTTCGACCCTCGCCCGGACGGTTTTATTAGCGCTTCTGTGAAAGGAGTAACATGTACGTACAAGCCACAAGTCGATTCGAGCCCTTCTTATCGCAAAATGTGAAAGCGATGCTCCGGATTTCTCGAAATATCATTCACATTCACCTCGGAATTCGTGATCCGTGACCGACTCTGACTCCCCTACCGGTAACCTATCCGACCCAAAGCGCTTCGACCTCGCCCAGCGGCTCTGATTTTAAAGTAGGCGCTTCTGTGAAAAGGGTAACTCAGACGGTGAGAACCATAAAGTCGATCGGAATGTCCATTTTCGCTCAAAATGTGAATAAGTGTTTCGCTTTCGACGCGTCATTCATGTTCATCTCTGGGTCGACGACCCGATTAACCACTCGGCTTTCTAGCGGGTAAATCGACCCAGCGGCCATGACACCTCGCCACGGGCTACTAACGGTTTGAGCGCTGCGGTGAGGGCTACATGCGGTGTGAGAGCTACGAGTCGCCTGTCAGGGCCACCTCTCCCGCATGAGGCTTGAATGAAGGTATTCCGACCTCGAAGTCATGCACCCTCCTTCGCCGCTTTCTTTCGAGAATCGAAAACACCTCGCCGAAAAAAACTGGCGGTTTTCGGGGTCACGCATTTCCGAAAGAAAAGAAAGGGCTTAAACTCACGAAAGAAGCACAAAAACAAACCCCGATTCGTTATAGTATACTAAAGTTTTTACGCCCGCAAAAATTAAATGCCTAACATCATTCGTAATCCCTGTGGAGGACACTCTGCGGGGGTATCTCGTCGGCGATCGCTCGGCCGCATGGGCCTCAACCTCGAGTCCGAGGCGCCGACCTCGCTGGCCGGTGGGTCCGGCGATCCCATCGCTAACTTTACCTGTGTCAAGGCCATTGTAGAAGGATATGGCGTTAACGGCAGCGAAGTGGCTCCCGGGGCAGCGCTCGTCCTCACCGACTTTCGACGTGCTTCGTAAGACACGGCTAACTCTTTGCCGCAAAGCAGATTTTATTACCGTGACTGACGAAAGCGGTCGGATACGCATACATTCACCGACCTTCCCAAGGTCCCCACTCGGCGACCGCTCGACCGCTTCATCCTCCATTTCTTTTTTCGCGCCGAGTCAGCCTCATCAGGCCAGCGTCGCGCTTTTCCACCACCAAGCGTCGTCCTCCGCCTTGCTTGTGAATCTTTTGCTGACTCTGGCATCGAAGCAAAAGTTAGAAGCGCGCCACGACGGCACTCTTCCGAATCAACCTGCATAACAACTCCTTCACGGACGTGGCGCTTTCCATAGCTTGAGCCTCCCTCAGACCTCCTCGCCGGACTTTCACCTGCCATAGCCGCCTCGAGCGCGATGTCCCGAAAGTTGCAGGCCTCCTCCTCGAAGCCAACACAGCTGCCGATCCGCCGAGCATAAGGTTTCATGTTGGCCTCCGCTAGGGACTCAAGCCTCGGATACCCTCGCCCGCGAGGACTCACCCGACCGGGCGCTCCTCCGTAGGGCATCATCCTTCACTTGCCATCCGGCGGGCCTTCTCGCTGCTGGCGCTTCAGCATACCCGCGGCTTCCAGGCCTCCTCGGCACGGAGTCCCGCTCGGCCGCGACACTTCATGGCGGTCCTCTTCGGCAGGTCGCGAGATCGGAGGAGCCCTTGACTTGCCTCCGAACGCACTCCAAGACGCCGCACGCCCACCGCCTCCATCTCAAGATCCCGCAACATCCGAAAAAGGCAAGAAAATCTGAATATAACTTTACCGAACCGGCGGGTCGACTTCTCCGGCGACGCGTCAGTAGCCTCTCTCGAAGACTCCAAGGAGAAGATTCAGCTCACCCGATCCGCCTCTAACTCGGTCCGGGACCCGTGGGGAACCCTCCCGCAGGTTTCCCACTCTTCAAGCTCCGCCCCATCGTCCCAAATGAGAATGATGTCTCACCGGATGGGTCAACACCGGCGAGCAGCCAGATCGGGCGGGTGACGGAGATCTCCCCACGGTCGTCGTCCATGCCCGCTCGACGATTGGGCCTCCATCACCACCATCGCATGACGGATCCTTGACCACCGCCCGTGGCGCAAGCTCGTCCCCGGCCGCTTCTTCGGCGGCAGCGTGCACTATTTCAAAGACTCAAGACTCCTCCGAGCTGGCTGACTGCGACCTTGGGCGTGCGCAGGATTGGTCCGCCTCCTCGGCCCCCCATTCGTGGGCGACGTAGCTCTTGACGGCCGCCAGAGCGCTATGGGGACGCCATTCCAGAACACCTCCATCACCACCAACCGACGATTTCGGGCCGTCAGCTGACCCACAGGCGCGGTGGCGCGCAGTCCCGCTGCTGTTCGACGATCCGGGCGACGCCTGCTCACGGCTCTGAGTACGGCCGCCCCGGCCAGTATTCCGCCGCCTCTAAGCTTTCTCGAAAAATCCCTAAAACAAGAACGGTCGGGACATTTTGAGTAAAATCGACACACGCCGCAGAGGACAAGACTAACCACGCCGAGCGGGTGCCGAACAATCCGCGCTCTCGCCCGGTCTTCGCGGCGAAGAGGCCGTTCTCTCCGCCGGGGCACTTCGCGGAGGCGCCCTCGCTGAGGTACCGTCGTGATGACCTCCGTGTCGATGTCCTCCATTGGATCGCCGAATCGTGCGCAGCCTCAAAATCGTATTCTTCATACGTGAGTCGTCGAAGTCTCCGCCGTCGGCGGAAGACGACTTCCCCGACCAAAGAAAGGGCGGTCGACTCCGACGCCTCCTCGCCGGCGTCAGTGATCATGGCGACAACGCCCCTACTTCTCCTTCCTCTTGCTTTCCAGACGCTCCTTCCGAGCGACTTCGCAACTCGGCCTTGTGGCGGATCACGCCCTTATCTCCTTCTCGGCAAAGAATGCCCGGAGGATACTCAAGCAGTTCGCCGAGGGCGGAACTCCATTTCGGCCGAACGCTGGGAATTAAAGTCTTATAAGGAAGGGTAGGGGAACTTCCACTTACCAAGTTCGGGGTTTTTCACGAGAAGGGCTCGAACGCCGCCGCCGCCGCCCGTGGCCTTCAATGCCAGGGGGCGTACCCGAGCTCCCACCTCCGACGAGGGAAGCTCCAACCATCCATCCTCATGGGATCGGACGCCCTCAGATGGAAACATCGGGTGGGGCTGGCCCATAAGAGGTTGTACCACGCCTCGCCATGAACAGCGCTGACGACAAGATAACCCGTCAAGCCTCGCTTTTCCGAGCCGCGAGCTACTCAAGAATCAACACCATCTTCCTCTTCTCCCGCTCGTCTACCGGACGACCCCATTCGAAAGCACTTGAGCCGCCGCCTCCGTGAAGGCCGGGCGCCGCCTCTGCATTCGAATGTCAGAACCTACTCGGTGCCATCCCGGCTCGAGGTGGGCATCTTCGTCGTCGGTACTCCGCCACCGATTAGACCGAGTTGGATGGCGGCGCCGCCGATCGGCGCCAAAGAACGCGCTCCGATTTTTTTCAACGCCCACATATGGAAGAAGTACTTCCAGAGAGCCCAATGGGGTTCGATCCTCAGAAAGCTCGACTGGCAGGATGAAGATCGCGATGCGCGGCCGACAGCCGGTTCGGGGAGTGGTGCACCTCCACCGTAAAAGTGAAGAAGGCCGTGGATTTAACGCATGGAGAGGAGGTCGAACCAGCTAAAGAAGGACGCGGCTATAACGATCTCGCTGTCACACCAGTTCGGAGCCGCGACCCCGCTTTGCACCTCCACCGAGCTACCTCAACGCGGAAGGAACCGCTTTTCGCTGCATCGGGCACCCGAGCATCAAGAATGGCGACTCGCCACGCCATCTCCGAGGGCGCAGGACCGCTGGGTGAAGAAGGGCTAAGGCAAGAATCCTTCTCTTGGGTTTTTTTGATCTTTTCACACTCGCCGCCTCGCCTCTTCCTTTCGCAATGAAGAACAGGACAACAGGGAATCCACCCTATGGCCCCCTTCTTCGCTTTATAAAGAGCGCCGATGACGACCGGACAAAGGCCAACCAAAGCAGTATCGCGAAGCGAAACCACGCCTGCTCCGTTCCTCGACAGCCCCGACGGCTTCGATCACGTCGCCTTAATTCTCGATCGCCTTCAAGATTTAAATCCTTGACAGACTGCACAGAAGAAAGGACATCGCAGAGTGGCGCGACGGCTCCTGCCTCGCCCGAATCTCGAGAGTCGCCGGCGGCAGAGATGAACATGCCAAGACCGCACGGTCCTGTGAGCCACGAAGGCTTACCGACTTATGCTCGTGGCTCGACCAAGTGCTGGGCCCGAACGCCTGGCCACCAAGTGACGGCACGCCGCCTAACAAGAAAAACCGAGCGAGGGACGAGGATAAGGCGAGCTCCCAAAGGGCTCTTGTTAGGTCGACGGACGACCCAATCGCCTCAATCGTGTTGAGGTCATACGCCACGCCTTCCCATGAGCTCTGCGACGGGCGGTAGCCAACAGCGCTTGTGTCGCTTGGACGACTGGGTCTGCGACTGAGATCGAGTAACGAAGCTCTCATGGGTCGCCTGCAGTGGGCCTACCGTAACACCCCAATTTTTGCTTTTCTTGCATTTAAATGGTATTTTGAATTTTTGGGAATTTCTAGAATTTATTTGGATTTATTTGGATTTATTTGGAATTTTTTTGAATTTATTTTGAATTCAGCCATTTATCAAATTAATTAAATAATGGAAAAGTTAAAATAAAATTTTGCTGGAAATATTTTATTTGAGTCACAAATGTCTTAAAATATTTTAGGAATTTCTAGAATTTTTCTAGTATTTTTAAAGCCCCAAATGAATTATTTTATTTTTGGGAATTATTTTTATTCGAAAGGAATTAAAATCTGAATGAATAGTATTGGGTCGATATCGTATGCCCATCTCGCCAAACCCTAATCCACCGATCGTGGGATCTCGATCCAACGGATTCGATCGATCGCCACAGGCGCTGCAGGCGCGAAGTCGTTGATCGCGACGCGTGGATTCACGGATTGCTTGTCTTCACCGAGTCCAGGTCGATCAGCGCCACAACCGAATCGGAAACCGTTAGGGTTCCGCGAATACCTGGACGCCGAGGTCAGATGGCGAGCCGAACCGCCGCTTTTCCTTTTTCCTGCTGCGCACGCGTTTGCCCTAGCTGTGTCTAGTGCGGCGCCAATCTCGCGAGTTACTCGCCGTAGTTGCTGGTCGTGCCGCATGATTTTCTTCGCTTCCGGCCACGGTGAGGCCGCTCGCCACCTTGAAGGTCTCCTCGAGTTCCCTGGAGAGGAGGCGCACGTGTGGGTACCATTCGCTACCAGAGACCGACTAATCCGCTGCTCCTCGGTCGCCTTCTCTCCCGCAGCCGCCATCGCGCGCCGAAAGTCATCGCCCCTCGAGCTTCCATAGTCGCTCGATTTCCATCCTAGGGCCGAGGTGAGTCCACGCCGCCTTGCACAAGAACTTCATCTTCAAACCTCATCCGTTAGATCTAGATCCTACGGCCAATCGCACCGCGACCATGCATCGGTTCCGTGGTCACCGACGGGACCCACATGTCAGCCGTGATGCGTAGTCAGACGGACGACGCCGACAAAGACGGGCCCACTTGTCACCGCAGACGACTGCAGGCGCTGCGGACGCCACCGCGACGCTGCTTCGACGCTCCTCAGTGGGGACCCACTTGTCGAGAAATAGCTTGCACAGGTATGACGTCCGCGAGGCCACGTGTCACTCTCTGGTATGCACACGCGTCACGATGACGAATAATTGATTTTCCAAAAAGAAAAATATTTATTTAATTCGGTATATTGATTTTAAATATATTTTGAAACTTCAAATGCTTATAACTTTTATGCTTTTAACTCCGATTTGAGTGATTCCAATTTCTATAAATTTGTAAAATTGTGATCTTTCTGTTTATGAATTTTAATTGAATTTTTGAGCACTGTTTGCCCACTGTTTATTTATTTTATTGTTTGTGTTTACGCCTAGCTGTAGACGCTGAAGTGTTCGAAGGTTTCGAGGGAGAGGTTCACCCAGAGCAAGCTCGTGGAGCCTAATCAGCATCTTTTGAAGGCAAGTTGTGTTTGATCATGTTGAACCTATTAGAGAAAAATTATTTCGATTTAATTTATTGCATGCTAATTTAGTAAAAATTGCTTTGAATGAATTTCGGATTAGCTAAATGCCTAGTTGCGTATGTCACCTTGTCATATATGATTGTATGCCATGAATCATTTGTCACCCTAGGTTATGGACTAATAGTTGACATTAATAATTTGCCAACATGGGTTGAGTAGACCAAGTAGTATGCTTAAGCCCTGCCCGTGGACATTTTATGAGTTTGGGATACCAAAGTTAATATTGACTTAATGAGATATGGAACATGATTTGTGAATAAGACATGTGTTATTGAGTTGATGATGGCACGTGGTGCAATGGTAAAGAACCGGGGTGGGAAAATGATTTAGACTGAGGCATGTGGCAAGATTGTTTCTGGTGGGCCAAGAGTGGCAACTGGGGGTCGAATTTGGTTTTATTGGTTTTGGATGTTAAAGTCATTTTTGGTTAGTCTTGCCTCGGTCAACTAAGGACTTAACCTTGCGAGCATTTGAACTGAGTCTCTCATACAGCCACAAGCTCCGTAATGGGACGGGCTTAGCTGAGTAAACTGGGAAATCTATTCTTTGGTAATCGCTGTGGTGTGAGGCTCCTGAGAAGCGGAATGAGAACTCACATGGCGCAAGAGGGGGCCCTGGTGTAGTAACTATCCCTCCAAAGGTGTTGAAACCTTAGCGGCAAGATCTTGGGTTTAGATGGAACTTTGGAAAGGCTTGCTACGGTATATTTGCCTTGGTGGTATTTGACTGTGATCTTGTGGGTAAAGTGTATAACCTCGCAGAGTGTACAACCTATTCGAATAGCCGTGTTTCACTAGAATGAGCATCGCTTCGTGATTACGGCCAAGGGTTAGATTTTCATAAAAATGAATTGTTGATGGAAAATGCTTGCTGGTGATGATAAATTTGACTTAGGATGGAAAAATGGATTACAATTGAAATGCTTGTGAAAGCTACTATTCCTACTATCGCTTTTATCGCTTTGCAATCTATTACCGCTTATTTGAAATGTCAGATCGCACATGAACCATAGCCTATCCTTTGTACTAAGCCATGCATGTAGAATATTAGATTTGCATTCTCAGGCATGACTTGCTCGAAAGTGCTCAAAGTACTCACCCCACAACAACACAACTTCGCTTGAAGAAGAAGCAACCCCGTCAGAGGAGGAGTATCCTGAGGAGCCGACAAACTAGGGAGCGAGCCCACGGATTAGTTCGTGGTAAATTGGTTCACGCCACGAGTTTATTTTATTTCATTGATTTGAACATTTTAATAAGTCTTCGCCTCGCGAGGCGATTTTGTAACTTGACCATAAGGTCAATCAAATAGTTTGAGTATTTAATTAAAGTACTTATTATTTCGCTGGATATGTCTCGTGATATGTACCGATGTTGCAAATCAGGTACTAGCGTGATCCTCGACTAGTGCTGAAACACGAGGGTCCGGATTTGCAAATTCGGGTCCCGACAGACGCCTCGCAACGGATAACGTCCGCCGAAATGGTTCTCTCGAAGCCACCAGGCCCACTCGAACCACTCCGCCATCGGCTCGCCACGAGCACGGCGTTCGAGCCACGCATGGCAAACGCTGCTTATGCACCCCTCCAGTCCCACACCGCGACGGGCGATTCATGGGAAACACGCCTCCTCGCCGGAGCATGGGACTAACGCCTTATCACTCTTCGCAAATGGGCGCCTCGATGGGATAAACCCCGACCACTTTCTCCGACCGCTAGGGTTCGGGGTTCCATCCACCGGATGCGCCGGCACACCGTTGCGCATAACCACCGCTCGGCTGGGCATCGACGACCGTGAAGCGCCCCGCTCAACCAATGTACTTGCGCAGATTTTGACCGGCTTCGCCACGAGGTTGAATCCGTCGACCGAGCAAACCTCAAGATCTGAGATAAACCCCCACCAGCCTCCCGACCGCCGGGCTCGGGTTTCCATCCACCGATCACGCCATACAAGACCCAGCGGTTTAACCAAACCTGATCACGGTTATGGGCAAAGAAAGAATCCACACTGAAGCGCCACGCTTGCCCGTAATCCACCGATCGAAGCAAACCCCGACCGCTTTCAATCCGCCCGGGCTCGGGGCTATTGACGGATACCCGACACATGTCAGTATCCCCTCCCGCCCACGAAAGGAGCATGGGCCGCCATCGTCTAAAACCCGGGGCCCAAGGCCTCGGCCAAGCCGATTCCCAAGAGGTGGCCCGACCAGCGTTGCAGTAGCCTGGCGCCTCACGAGCTACGGCGATACCAACCTGTAGATGTCCCGACCGACGAAGCCTGATGGGCCGAGAGCCTCTAACAAGCTCGAACCATCTTCATCAACAAGCCAACATCAAATCATCGGCTTCAGATCTCGACCCGCCACCTACCCCATCGACGCGCGGCGCTTTAGCATGACCGAACGGAGATGGGAGGCCGCCGCTTCCCCAGTAATCCCCAAGGTCGACACCGACGCTGGCCGACAAGCCAGCAGAGGGCAAAGGCCGCTTCCTGAGGAACGGACTGCGCTCGCGCCAAAGAAAGTTCACCGACTGACGCAGGCCAACAACTATCCGTCAAGTCAAGCCCAAGACCAGTGGCCGAGGCGGAAGACCGCACTCCCAAAAGTAGGGAGCCCCATCCATTTTTTTTTCCTTTATACTCTATGTAACCGGCTTCCCTACTATATAAGGAGGCTTGATCTCCGGGGAGAAGAAAAACACATTTAACACTCACATACTCATAGCCAGAGAAGCATTCTCTGAAGCTCCGAACCTTTCGCCATAGCTCCTCTATTCGACCATCAAGACGCGAGGTTCTTATGAGCCCTCATTTGTAATTCGACGAGCTCATCAAGATCAATACAAACACGCACCACCACACTAATCGGAGTAGGGACATTCACTCAACCAAGATAAATTCTCGACCCTCTTTCTCTCTTTTGGGTCTAACCATTCAAGGAACGGAACGCGCCCTCAAGACTTACAAAATTTACTTGCCGTTCTCAAACACCGACAAATACTTCATTTCAATACATACATGAATCAATCGATCAAGTCCACATTTCAGTTATATTTATTTCAGTAGCAAAGAAAATGATATTTGAATTGAGCCTTTCTCATCTAAAATGAATGCTCCCACTCGACATAGCTTCGTCGATCTTCCATTATGATACATATTCGGATATGCCATGGTGTACTTACATGTATTGCTCGATGTTAGTAAAAAATTGAGTTGGAATGAAATAAAACGTGAAAATGAAACATTACCTTAGATGCTACGGGTAGTATTGTTGGTTGTACACTTGGTTGACCATATTGTATTCTTCTGTGGATATCATTAGCAAACCTCGTGAAGACCTCGCATTGCCATATTAGTATCATCAGACAGCACTCCAAAAGCATCTCAGAGATTTGGCAAGAAGGTGTTTGTCGGGACCCGAATTTGCAATCCGAAACCTCTCGTTTTCAGACTAGTCCTGTGATCACGCTAGTGCCCAAGCATACAAAGATGAATATCACAATCATACACAACGGAATAATAAATAAAGAATTCATCTTTAATATAACTTGTTGAACAACCTTAAGGTCAACTTACAATTGTGAAGCCTAGATGGCTTCAACTCGAGTAAAACGAACAAGAAGATTGGAACGAAGAACGCGGTGAATCCCATCAAAATACCACTGCATTTGACAAGATTCAACTCCTAGATATTCGCCTTCTTGCGTAACATCTCCTTCTTCAAGACAAAGACTTCTCCTCAACTCGGTGATTTTTTGTTATAGCAAGGGTGAGTACACAACCGCATACTCAACAAGTCGTGCATGTAATGCGCTTCTATTACTACATGCATGGCTTATTCCAAAGGAATGGTCAATGGTTCTTTTGTAATAAAGCAAAGATTCACAAATAATCATAATAGATAGAAAAGCAAGAAACAAATAATACCCATAATAAATTTCAGTAATCATTCTCAAATAAAATATTTCTCATCCTTAATTAATTTCCATATCACATTGTCCACATTCCCAACCTCATTTTTATCAAAATCTAACCCTTGACCAGTAATCCTCGAGTAATGTCCAATACCGTGAACACGGCTTATTCAATAGTTTTACACTCGCAGAGGTTGTACACTTTACCCACAAGATACAATCAACTCACCACGTCACCGTGAATCGCCATACAAGAGTATGCGAATGAGCGATTATAACAAAGCCTTTCGTAAACTTCTAGCTCAACCTAGGAACCTCTCCGTGTTGCCTTCACTATCACTTCCTCACACCGAAATAAGTATAGGACCGACGAACACCGTTGGATGGGTACCAAGCCGCAAAGATGTACGCCCCACATACAATACCCCCGTGACGCCACCCCGAGGTATCAAATGTGAGATATCGTAATCCTACTAAACTAGGTCTCATCCCATATCGTATATATGGTTGTACAAGTGACTCACCAAAGGCTTGCAAGGTGAAGTCCTTAGGGTGACCAAGGCAAGACTACCCCAACAATTCACCAACAATACCATCACATAATTCACCAACAACACCGCCAAATACCAAAGTGACATATCCAATGCCACTCTTGCCACTTGCCTCGGCCTAAAACATTTTACCACCCCAGCTTGATTATTGCGCAACACAATGCCAACAACAACTCAACATCCATGTAGAACCACTCGTTCCACATATCAACATCATCGTGTGGCAACACGTCACACCATTTCACAAACACATTTCATAATCCATTAATCAAGATATCCTTTCATTTTCAAAAGACATGAGTTGCGTGGCATGGCTAAGCAATTATACGCCGGCCTAACCAACCCACGCTAAGGCAAGTAATAACAACCAACTAATAATCAACTATTTTAGGGTGACAAATGAATTATGGCATACAAATAATCATGGCAAGGTGATATTTAGCAATTGTTGAATAACTAATTCCCAAATTAATTTAAATCCTTTTAATCTTGAACTAGCATGCAATAATTTGAATCAAAGTAAATTTGTAAAAACTGGGAGCAACATGATCAAAGCACAACTTGCCTGGCACTTGCTATAAACTGCTCTTTACTCTTTTAAATTGGTCTTCGACTTCCTCAACCTTTGGCTCTTCAATCGAATGCTTCGACTTCCTTGTCCTTCAGCTACTTCGGGTAACTTCTGGACGACACGTCTAACGACAAAGAAGCACAAATACAACAAATCTCAAAAGGAAATTCAAATAAACTCCAAATTAAGATTAGATTGGTACTGAACGAAAGGGATTGAATTTAGGAACTTGAATAGATTTGATCAAAGATCGGATGAAAGAGAACAGGCTTTCAGAAGATTTATCGAGAAGGTTACGATCGATAATTAGGAAAGAATCAGAATAACCCTCGCACCAAGACTCGTGCCCTGAATGTTACACCCTCATGAACCCAACAGATAGCACGAGTCGCTAGAACAATTTAGCCATACAACTAAAATGTTTAGCAACATACCAAAATTTTAGAAATTTCAAAGACCTCCCTAAATCTAGGACATCCACAGCGTATGTAAGACAAGATTTAACATATCAATATAATAAGCGCCTAAAGGAACCGATCAAGCGCGAAACAACTCCCACAACTTAATTATTACAAAATATGAGCTCATTAAGTTGAAAGCACAAGGGCTAAACTGAAACTATGGTGATAAGCCGTGACGTGCTACTACTCCCATCTCAGCATGCCGACTTCAGGGAACCTACATACATTTACAAAAAGAAACGTGAGTCGAAGACTCAGCAAGTACAACAAAGTAGAAATATCACTTTCAATTAACATGTGTAAATCATAAACATGTCCATATTTTGGAATACTAAATTACACATATAATAGAAAGAAGAAATCACTATTAGTTACCTCATCAACTACCTTGTTCACGAATTTCACATACCTCATTAGACAATATTGAACGAGTACACGACCCGATCCATTCTTAACCTGTAATTCACCTTCAACCCAAAGGTCATCCTCGCCATTCACCATTAGCTTTACCATGCAATGCATCCAAAGAAAACATATACAAGGAATTTGGCACGAACTTACTTAAACAATTTTGGGGAAATTACCTCCACACCTTACCACTCACTACAAGAGCCATTACGGTAACGCCATGCAATGCAAACATGCGGAATGCTCAAGTGCAATTGTCATGAATAAAAATGCAACCTTCATTCATTTCCAATCATAGCATAGTCGATTTAACTACGTAATCATCCACTAGTTTTCACGCATATAACTTAATACTTACTTTTGTTTATTCAAACTCATGAGTAGATAAAACAAGGGTACAACAAGAATAAGTTCTACAAAGTGGACGAGATCACACAACAAGTAAGCGGGTCACACAACATGCATTGCACTCCACTTGCATCATCGTCACATATTTAATATTTTAGACCTATTACAGATTATAGTCATACTCCTAGCACAATCAACACAATTGCTCTTACGCAAGCCTCAAGGTAAGGAAACTAATCACATGGTTAGAATGATTGGACCATACTCATGAACCATAATTCAAGCCCGTACTAGTATACTTTCTTAATCAATGCACCGCCAAAAGCCCCGCTCTCAACTAAAATTTCCTCTTATTGCACGTAATAATAATTAAAATAGGAAGCAAGACGTAGTAACGCAAGCTTACTCATAACAAGACGATTTGATCGATAGCATTAGCACAGAGTACCAAAACAGAATGATCACTTAAGGATATTGAGTAAAATATCGAAAGTGCTTTCAATATTAAATATCGTCGATTCGCTTATTGTTCTACCATTCATTTTCCAAAAGCCTACTTTCAACCATAATTCATCTGAATTTGCAGAGCAATAAATGAAATAGGAAGCATCGTTTATTATAAAACAGGAAATATCACATAATATAAAACAGAAGTATCACCTATTACTCACGCCATAACCAACCCCACGATGTACTTGCCTTTAACCGCTGGAAGAATGGGTAGCAAGAGGTTGCGGCCACCTCTCGCGCTCATGCAGCTTCTTTTCTTCTTCTTCGACAACTAGCGTGCCAAAAGGTGCAAAGCATTTATTCATCCTTTGACAAGCGTAATAGTAAGTGGAAGCTACACTAAGCATTTTTTAGGTATGCAGAGGAGTAATGGCAGCCATACTTATTGGATTAGTGCATACAAATGCTATATTGATCAAGGCTACTAATAATCTAAACATCTAACTTGGTTGGAAGAAAAGAAATAATTGAATAAGGGGCTCATGAGCAAGCATTTCAACCATTATACCTACAACATAAACATCGAGCTTATGATCAACAATCTACAAAATTAGATACCTTAGTACCCTCATTTGGGTTGAACATAACAAGTGGATCGAACTATATGCACAATATATATATATACTTTCATTCATCAATTGATTCAAGAAAATTTGAAAGGCATGGTGGGTCAAAGCATATTGACATCTATTCATGCATGTATCTTCTTAGCAAATCACAAAGACAAGCATGTATGAAAATGCACACATATCAAATTAGCAAACTTATCACATTTCCTAAGCTCCATTCCAATAATAAAGCACACGATACATAAATGAATTGAATCAAACATCAAAACATTAATATCTTTTCATCTCGAGCCTCGTAACCCTTACCACATATTGTTGCATAACACAAACATTCATTCCAATCTCTCGCTTTGAGTTCTCAAAATCATGTATGAATATGTGCATATATATATACATATAGACTTCATACTCGCAAGGTTTCGACAACAAATAACCTTATGATTTATAAAATCAAACAAATCAAAAACTCAAGCATACACAAATCAATTCATTCTCATGAAAACCTAGCTAGGCATTTCTTCAAGCACCTGGATGCACAAAGAAGTTAACACCTCAATTTCAGTTTTGCTTGAGTTCTCACCACAAGAATGCAAGGGAAGGCACTTCGACCGGAGGGGAGGGGGAGTCGCTAGCCTGCCACCGCCGGACGGCTTGCTGCTGCTGCTGGACTACTGGGGAGGAGGCGCATGGTTGCTGGGCAAGGCGCCAGGGGAGGGAGTGGCAGGGGCTGGAGGCGCCAGGGAGGCCTTCGGCTGGGGGAGAGCAGACGTGCTAGGGAGAGGAGTCTGCTGCGCTGCTGCTGCTTCTGGTGTGCGCCGGCTAGGAGGGAGACCAAGGGAGGAATCGCCAGGGGAGGCAAAGTTGGAGGCGCCTGGCGGTCAAGGCGGCTGTTTTGAAATTTCTACTGGGTCACTGCTTGGTTGGAGGCTGAAGGAGCAATGCCAGAGGAAGCTGGGGGCGCACTCAGAGGGGCCGAGGCGGGCGCCAGGAGAAACCAGGTGCTGGGAGGGAGCCAGGGGAATCGGCAGGCAGGAGGAATCGGGAGAGAGGCAGCTGGGGAAAAGAGGAGCCAGGAGCTGGCGCTTAGATATTTTGGGGAAAAAATACAGCCCCCACAAGATTTCAGCCACACATGGAAAAAGGTGAGGAGAGGTAGGTGGGGAGTGGAAATTCCAACAATACCCCTCCCGCACAGGACTATTTTCCATCCTAACACCCCTAAATGGGCCAACCATCCTCGAGAATACCGCCTAACGGCCAAAATACTCCCTGCGGAAGGTCAAAATTTGGAGCGAGGGCGCTAGAAGATATAAGAATGTAGTATATTCCAGGAATATCCTTCGAGATTAATTAACTCGATTGAACAGATATTGACATATGGACTCTTGATCTATAGACCGGGTCTACGAGGATGATTTGGTTCACGATGAATTAAGCTCAAGCACGGTGTTGACTTTTGTTGACTGATGGAATAGATAGAGCTGATGCGAGAGAGAGATTAGGGTTTGATATGGGAGGTGACATATGGGTCAATGGTCTATTGACCAAGTCCACAAACAGGTTTCTAGAAGATTAAGGTTTACGGAGAGAAGGCATCGACACAAGGGTCTAAATGCGCCGCTAGGATTTGGTCCGGGGTTCACCATACTATGAAGAAGAGATTTGACGATGATGAAGCGCGGCGAACAGATAGGAACGTTAGAAAGGATAATGACATCGCGCCACGCTTTTTGCTTGAATGCGCCGCCGATGATAGCGAAGCGAGAGCAAAGCATTAACGCCAAACGTTAACGCATTTAAACATTATCAGCCGAACGTTAACGGCGGAATGTTATCGATGGAACGTTAACGACGGAACGTTAACGGCGAAGGTGAAGCGATGACGGGACGATATGAGATTACAAGGTGGCAACCATCGGCTGAAAGACAGGCAGCGAGGTCATGACATGGCCACGACAAACCAAAATGGTTGGCGGCAAGACGACGCTACGGCTGCCGCAAAAGGCGAATTACGACTAATAAAAAGAATTTCGGTAGATGCAACAAGAAGGGGAATGTCCATCGCAGAGAACGCGACGAGATCGAACTTAACAAAATAGGCGGATTTGGCGGCGCACCCACGGATTGATCACAACCGCCGATGAACTACCTCTCAGAGCTAATAGTTCAAACGATCATAACTATTAAAATAATAGATGAAACCTAACCAAATTTTACAGATAGCTATCTGGGAACATTTGGCATGATATGACGTAAACAGATCTGAGTTGTACGTTTTGGACCAACGGGGAACGCGCAAGGAAGTTTTCGGTTGTCTACAATGCAGTCTGATCGGGGAAAAGAATTTTCTGCGCAACCACATGAGGTCAAAACCATGAGTTAGGGTGAGCACCATGTAGGGGATATCACCAGGAGTCTACCATAAAAATTTTACGGCCAAACTCGCAAAAACGAGGGAGAACGGCCTCCAGCAAGATTCGATCTTTGGGCAGTCGTAACTTTTGATTCCCAAAACCAATTTGCACAAAATTTGAAAGGGAGACAGAGGGTACCATAAGGCGCGAGGTGAAATAGTCGGATCACCAAAAATCATGACGAGCCGACCAAGAACGCTGCCAAAATAGGCCGACGAGGCGGCGTGGTCACGGTGTTCGGCGAGGGGGCGGGCAAGACAAGACTGGGTGCAGGAGGGCGCAGGATGTGAGGAGGTGTGTTGGGCGTCATCGACGGGCCCGGATAGCACGTAAAGGCGGCACCATGGACAATCGGTGATGAGCAGATGACCCAATGCATGCATGGCCAAAACACAATAGAACACGGAATTTCTCAAAACCAGCGAGAGCACGGCGAGAGAAGGATCATACTAGGCTACATCTAAAAGGAATTTGATTGGGGATTACCGGTTTGAGAGGAATCGACGACGAACGTAAGCGCGAATGACGATTTACCTAACAAACTCAAATTCGGGTCAAACCGCAACGAAAATCAAATCAACCGACTAGATGGTTGTGATCACGGAAGCAAAAGGCATAAAGTGACGCGGTCGGATTACCCGGAAACTCACCAGAGCAAAAGATGGCTTGCCGGTGTCTTTGGAGGACGTCGTGGCCAGTTTTCTTGAGTTTCGGATGGGAAACGACATGGAATCAGCAGGGTAAGGTGAGCACGGGATAGAGGATGTCAATACGCACATTTCAAGTATTCACACGCCTCGGGAAGTGAAGCCACGCTCGAGATATGGGCCGAGCAATGAATTGTCATTATCGCTTAATTGCGGCCGATTCACGAGGATTCAGGATGGTCAACAACTTGGAACTTGTTCCCCATCATGACGCCGTCGCGATGCGTCATTTCCCACGCGATTTGGTGCTGTATTTTGAGAGATATGGGAATTGGAAATTGAGCCAGACATGGGGGCTCCCGACGTGAACAGTAGCACACACGGAGGTTGAAGATGAATAGTAAAAGGCCACGTGTCGCTTTCTCATTGGTTGGAAGAAATAGAGAGACAAAAGCGCGAGGAATAAAATAGCAAAAATGATCTAAAAATCGTGAAAAAATTCATAAAAATACTAGGGATTATTTGGAATCCAATAAAATTGGTCTCACTGAATTTAGATAAGTTTTGGAATTTAGACAATTCCAGGACGAATATACTAGTTTTAACGAAAGACCGCGAGAGATAAAATACCAAAGGGATTCTATAAATATTTGAAAAATTTTCAAAATTATTTTAGAATATTTGGAACCTAATTCTATGAATTTTGAGATATTTGGAGTATTTTGAAACTCGGGTGAAATTTCAATAAAGACCTAAATTTGAAATTCGACTTTAAGGACAGAAAGGATTGGACTCCAATTTCTAAGGATATGGATAACGGGTTAATTAGAACACCGAGGAAAATCCAAATTTTGAATTTAAATGGAATTTCAAAGGAAAGGTTTGAATTGAATTTGGATATAGAATTGCTCTAACAATTAATAATTCAAATTAAAAATCCAATTAACATCCAAATGTTTAAATTAATAATTTTAATTAATTTTTAGTAAATCTCAAATTTGGAAAAATTCCCGAGATACAAAGAACACTGTAAAAACTAAATTTTAGATTACTTAATGCACATGTATGCACATTAAATTGTTTTAGATTTAGAAAATTCTAAATTGCTTTTTAATTAAATAAGATTGATGTAAAATTTTCGAAAGCTAATTTAAATATAAATTTTGAAAACCCAAATTTTGGGATGTTACAGTGTTGGTCATCCTATATGAGTAATGTGTTCGGGGTTCAAGCAAAGAATGCATGAAATTAAAGGAAACATTCTATTACAAGTATTTGCAAGTATAAGATATTTTGTTAAAGAGATGAATGTATTACAAGCGCTCATGTAAGTATCACGATTACATCACCCATTCTAAGGTCCACGACATTCATGTAGTGCCGAGAGTCATGGAACAAGCTATCATACTTCGTCAGATAAATTATACCGTAGTATCACCTCACTCAATATAGGAACCCTGTCTTGGTCTGGCGTAAATGCAAGAAGACGATAACGGTTCCATAGATTTAACAACCGAACAAAAGTTATCCCACCACCAAGCTCGACAGCACTCATACACGCTCCCGCCTCTACAAGATAACAAAGCGTGATGACAAAAATTCTCGATGCCATCCATTGCAAGAACTTGTCTCACGACAAACAAAACTATCCGTAAACATATAGTTTGTTTTAAAGTGAGTAGCATTATACTTGACTAACTAGCTCCCAATGTGCTTCTTCATCATGGCATGAAGTTTCGAATGGTTGTAAATCCATCGTGAGATTTTTCTAGCACTCTCAATGACAGCGACATAGTCAGAAAACTTTCCAATTTGCTTCAGCATCAAATTAATCATATAGGCCACACAAAGCTGCCACACGATATTGCGGTGCTCATGTGCAATGAGCCTGCATGCCTTTTCGTAGTTCACACCATTGTTCGTGACAAGCTGTATAACATTTTGCGCACCAACCTCATTGACTACTAAGGCAATTTCCTGTGTCAACAAACAAAAATGAAAATCTCCATTACTTCACGCGCTAATTCAAATAGATATCGAATATGAGCAATGAGAGCAAGTACCTTATGCAAGTATGATGAATCTTGATTTTTGCCCATCGCATCCACGGACTTGTGGAAGAATATGGTGCCGCAAAGATAGCATGAAGTTTATAATGCTCATGTGTGTCAGCCTAGTCGAAGAATCACACATGATGGTTATGCCATACGTAGGCCATTCTATCTCGAACTTCTTCATCTTTTCATTTATATCCACTTTGTTGGCGTCTAAATACTTACCGTCTATGTCTCTCCCAATAGGAGACAGGACACCCTCGCCTGCAAATGAGATACAGGACGACCATGTGAGCTATTATTGGACATACAAAGTTGTATGCAATTTGAAAGCTCACTTACCCTATTTTTTAGTTTTCCTAACGGCGCTAACGAAGTGCAGATTGTCCGTTTCCTCCCCACTATACGAGCCGTAGGAAGAATTTGGCCCATGCCGAGCCAAGCGTGTGAAAAAGAAAAAAACAAAAGCGGCATGTGGGTTTCAGCCCACAAGCCACGCCACGCCGCTTGTGGTCGTTAGGTGGCCCACCTTGGCCGGTCACCCCACCTAGAAGCCAACAAATCCTAGCATTCTCCTGACACTCACGTGAGCTAGTTCTAGAAGCAAACTCACCGTGCACTTTCCCCACTCCTCTCTGGTGCCGAGAGAGATGCCGCCACCCAGATCCTGCTGCCATGTGCTGTCAAACTGCCAGCCAAACATCGATTTTTGCTTGGTAAGTCCCAAAAACCTCTCGGTTTTGTGCAGTTTTTTGAGCTCCCATTGATTTTCGAATTCATCAGCGAAATTCATGAAATACACTTAGTTCTTTCTTAGTTTTACATGGATTTCACTTGATTTTATATCAAAACCACTCGGTAGTTGCAGCTAAGCTATGTGTTCTTGATAAGTTCTACATAAAGTCATTTGATGCCCCTTTGTTCACATTTTTTTGCCAAAGAAGTGAAGAACACCCTAATGACCATGTGAACCATGTTTCCCCATGTATTTACATCATTTTGCTTCATAATGTTATGTTATAGTAGACAACACTTGGGAGATGAATCATGGATAGAATTTTCAATGTTGTTTGTACTTGCCAGAAGAGCATCAACTTGATGTATGTATGTGTATTTGTAGTACCACTATTAACTTCATGATGATACCCTTACTATGTTTATGGTGAAAATGATAGATATTTATTTGTTTAATTATATTCAGTAGCAATTTTTGTTGAAGTATATTTAGTAGCAATGGACGACACCTGTAAATGGTACTATTTGTGCAAGTACCGATATTTATATGTATGCTTACTTTCATTGTGTTCTTTAATGAGATGGCGATATCGACGTGGTGTGAGTACTACGAGAAGTTGGGCCTTGATTTCGATGTAAGCACTGCCTCAAAGAGAAGAAAGGAGGCATCCTAGCTACCCAATTCAAGTAGCACTTGGCAAGACGCGGGTACGAAAGTGTCATCCATTGTAGTAAAGTTCCTACGGACGTTCACGAGTACTTTTGGTATGAGCTAGATAGGATGAAGGATAAGAAGAAGGACAAGAGATAGGAGATGCTGGGGAAAGAAGTAGCCGTAGCTAGAGATCCCCCACCGAGGTGAAGTGTATACTTAGAGTACACGGGTGATGCTGACAAGAAGTACGAATTCCAGCATGCCATGGTTGCCTCTAGAGTGGAGGCATAATTTAGAAGCTGGGTAGGTGGGAGGTACGAGCACGGTGGTTGCAGTGGCTCCTCTAGGGAGCTATAGGAGATCACGGTGGTCTATTGTCAAAGATGTTTCGAAGTTCGTCACAATGAGAAAGACCACCGTGGGAGATTATAACATTGGTATAAACTGTGCCCCTATGCAACCAAGGATTAACACACATCAAGGACATAGAAGGGAAAGCATGGGAAGAACGTAGTTGGCTTTGCGTGGGCCAAATTCTTTCACAATGTTGGGATTGCAGGGCGGAAAGTAGATAGTTCGTACTTTATTAGTGTTGTGAGGGAAACACAAAAATACAGTAAGTGAGATTTAAAATATCCGCTCAGTTGTGTATACACCAATTTATAGCTAATATTTATGTTTCATTTGCATGTGAGGTTGTCCCATCCCCAAGTGGTTGAGATACATATGGGAAATATTTAGATGCCAATGAAGTAGACATTAAGGAGAGCTTCGCAAAGACATGTACATGAATGTTATGAAATTTGAATTTGATTTGTTTTTGAGTTATCTTTCGCGTATAGATTACGGAGAGCTGAAGGAGTTTGCGGCCGATGATTCCGAACTTCAACCCTTCGACCGAGGCAAGTCACACCCTTGAATATGTTGATCCTAGAATTTAAAATTATATTTTGATTTAAATTATTGCATGTATAGTTTTATCAATGTAATTTAAATCCTAGTTTTAAATAATTAGTTAGTCCTAATTGTTATTACCTCAATTGACTTTTAAATATTCATTCCTTGTCACCTTAGAGCAAAATGTCACTAGTTGATACATTATTGTAGTATTAACTAGTACTATATAGTAAATGGCTTAGATATGCTTAGACATGATTTTTGACTTTTGGGGATTTATGCCAAAACAAGATTTATATTGAAAATAAAGTTATTCCTTGGTGTCGATGCAACATGGGATGTTATGAAAGATAATGTTATTCAAAAGAAAGTGAAAATATGATTTAGACCAAGCGAGAATGGTTGATCGGTGGGTGCGTGAGGCACGAGGGTTGTGGAAAGCTCGCTTAGTCAATTAAGGACCCAGATGTGTTACCGAATGTAAAGTCTTACCAGATACCACAAGTCCGGAATGAGATGGACTCGCTATCCAGATATTACGACATATCATGGACAATCGTGCCATTAAGATGAAAGTGGCAAGAGGTGTAAGGTCGCCACTCGCGCAAGAGGGGTTTCGGATCGGACGGTTTTAACCCTACTAGCGATGAAACCTTAGTAAGCATGACTACGTGGATGAAGCTTTATAGGGTCTTGTCATGATTTTCTTCACGACGCGCACTAAAGGAAGTGTGTATTTGGGCAAAAGGAGATAATCATATCTTGTGGGTAAAGTTGTACAACCTCTCGCAGAGTATAAAACTAATCGATTAGCCACGCCCGCCATGGCATGCCGAGCAAGCCTTTACTGACTAGACTTTGGATTTCAAAATATTTTTCAGAAAAAGTGGTTTATATGTGGAGAGAGTCCACATGGGAAAATTTGGGATGAAACTTCCAGGTTGGAGCCTGTATTGAAAACTGGATTAAAAACTCAATTTTTACTATACCAATTACACATTGAAAATTAATTATTGTATTTGAAATATTGCTTCATGCTCAAACGAACCATATTATACCTTCCTTTTGACCCTTCATTGGTACCGCAAGATTTCGTGTGACTTATGAAGTACTTTTGTACCCACCCTTGCTTACTTTATCTTTTAGAGAAGTATTTCTACGATGGTGAGGACCAAGATAACTAGGCCGCTTCCCCAGTTAATTGCCTGTCGTGAATCTATTAGGTTCTACTATCGGTTTTATTCTACTCACCGTAATCTTTTATTTAGGCCGCGTGCTATAATTATTGTAAACTTTGATTATTAATAAAATACGTTGGATATGTTGTGATAACATTTCTGCTAAGTGTACTAGCTTTTTCTGGACTAGTATAAGATACATAGAGGATTTCAAAGTATTTTTTAGGATCCGACAGAGGATGACAAGGTTGAGGAGGTGGTCAAGGACGTCATCCACGATGGTTGGCCTTTTTGCTGGCATGTCTTTCCTCCCTCCTCCATTCTTGGGTTTGGTGACATTGTTGCGTTGCCTCTCTTTCTCCATTGGGATTATAAACCCTAACAAAGACTTGTTTATCCATCGTAATTAATTGCTGCCATAACTAATGATTTACTCCTTCCATTCAAGTTTATAAGGTATATTTTTCTTGTCACATAGGCTAAGAAACATTGAAAATGACTAGATTAATCATAATTATTATCACTAAGTACTATATTCAAAGTATGCATGTAGGGAATATGAAATAAAGTTGGTTATTTATCAGGGGTAACATCACACTAATTTTATATTAGAATATGAAATATGTTCTATATTTATGAATAAAGCAATTAAAAAATACGTCTTATAAATTTGGACTGAGGAGTTTTATCGGATCATCATAGGAGCAATTTGACGGGTAGCTGGGCCTTGGATAGTCCGAATTGGAGCAGGCCTCCGTTCTTTTACAAGTGGGTTTCAGCCTTTCAGGCTTGTGAACCTGTAATCAAACCCATGTACTTATTTGCAAATGTTCCACCTCTTTGATCCTGTCCCTCCATCTCTATCGGGCGGCTGTCCTGAACCCGTACCATCGGAGGATGTCATTAACACGTAGCACTAAATATTCTCTTGTGGACATGTATATTAATCGAACATACAAGAGGATCATTACACTTTCCTCAAAAAAAAAAAAACAGAGAAGAAGAAGATGATCATTGTACATTATTAAATTTATGTCGTCCTTTTTTACTTCATCAAATTTATTTGTCTCGTAAAGCATCTTATGTAGTCCCAGTGACCAATGAACAAAGAAAATAATTCTTGTATAATGGGTTGATGCATTGAATAAGATACGAGCCATTTACGAGGATATAGTTATGTACCATCCCAAGAAAATAGAACATCATTTATTCCTCCTAATCAGTCTAAAAAACATAATTTTAAATATCAAGTACTATTGCAATATATTTTTAAAACACTATGACCTAATAAAATCACAATATTATGATAGTATTTTTTAGACAAAAATACTGCTACTAATTTCATAGGCCGGCCTACAAATCTGCCAAGATATTGTTTGTCAATAGTCCTTTATAAATGTTGGCCAAAAAATTAAAATAGTTTGACTGTAGGCATTCCAAATTACACTTGTGTTTTTATTGGATGGGTTTTTTTATAGAACAAAACTTTCTCTGCGCAACATCATTTACAAAATAATGGGACTGGATCATATTTTTTTATACTCTCTGTTTAGAAATATACAACATTTTAGAAAGTAGGGAATCAAACGTGGACATATATTCGGAGTATTCAAGTAGGAGCAATTCATCAATTGCGTCAGCTTGGACCAATGATTTGCAACAACCAAGAAGGTTCATGAATTAGGCACAATGCACGGCTCCACATACGGCTTCAGCATTAGTACTAACTTCTAGTAAGTAAGACAAACATGTCATGAACGCTTGTGAAGAGAATCTCAGAGCATCGATGCCCTGACGACAAATTTCATCCACTAATCGCAATTAGGGTTGCATAGGTTTCTATTCGCTTGCTTGGTACAAGGTCAGGGTTTAATTTGGTGAAGCTTTTACACCCCCTGTAAATATATATATGTGTGCGCGCATATCTAAGTGTTCTAATGCCATCCACATCGATCAACCAACAAGAATTGATTAGACTCAACCAATCCCTAAAAGGTGAGTAAATTTCACAAAACTATATATTTTTTGTACAAACTATTAGAAAACTATATGTTTTATATTCTATTTCACAAAACTGTAGATTTTAGAAGAACTTGTATCACAAAACTAAAGGTCTTAGAATATACCGCTTTTGTAATGTAATAGTGTAGATCTACATGGCAACCTGACACGCAAGTGAACGAGAAATAGGGGCACGAGAGACTGCTATATGAGTCTACACACCAAACATGCCACAAGAAATAATCAATTCTAAAACATATAGTTTTATGTCATAAGTTTACCTAAAATCTATAGTTTTGTGAAATAGAAGCTTAAAATTGTAGTTTTTTTTTATAGTTTGTACAACAAACTTATAGTTTTGTGAAATTTACTCTTAGAAGATTGGTAATGGGATCACTAGAAATTAGCAAGAACAAGCCACAAAAAAAAATACATCGATTTTTTGGGTGGTATCTTTTCTGGTCCTTGTTCCCCAAACATTGTTGTCTTGATTGGTTAGCTTGGCCGGCAGATTTTGGCATTATTGAAACCTCCATAGCCAATGCTGAGATTTTAAATGCATAATGTGTGGGAAAAGTGTCCATTGGTGTTATCACCATGTACTAGAAAATGTCCAAACTGCTCCTGTGGCACCAAACAAGATAAACCCATGTTGGATATTCCGAAAGGACTAAGGATTGTGCTATAAACTGAGGTCAATTCTTCTCATGAGCGCAGGAGGACTAGGCATTTTATTGGCAGAATGTTGACCACCATGTCTGCCTCGCTTCACCCATGTATCTGTATGTCTTCTGGTACCTGTAGACGTCCCTTTTCCCTTGGTGCGAAAACCTCATCAAGGTCTTTCATATCAAACCCAAAGGTATGTCTCTCACTCAAATTGTTTTTCAGAACTTAGCTCATCTTTTCAACTAGCATGATCAGCCAAACTTGGAATAGTCTTGGCCTGAAAGTAGCATATTTGTCTAATGTTTTTGTTCTTCTGTTTCTTCAGAAACCTTTGTTTCAGGAGCTCCGGAGGCAACTGTCTTTCAGGATGGATGAAGCCTCGAAGGCGCTGAAGAATGCATCACATAGACTTTTGGACGCATTTGTTGACTCTACCTTCAAATTTACTGACCAAGCTCTGCTCCCATCTGAGGTATAAACTTCAGTCCAGGGAACTCTTCATTCACATGCTTCATTTTTCACAAAATTAACGACCAATTGTGACAAACTTGCAGAGAAATTTTGCACCAGTTGACGAGACCAGTCAAGCTATAGAGATACTTCAGATTGAAGGAGAGATACCCGAAGATTTCCCGGAAGGCATATACGTCAGAAACGGTAATGCTCTCAATTTTTTTCTGATTATCCACTAATAAATAAGCACACCTGTGTATAGGCACATGAGAATCACAAACTGGTAGGGTTAGAAACATGGCAATATAATTTTAACGTGGAAAAACCTTTTGCGAAAAAAATCATGGGAAGCAATCCATTATAATGTTCTATTGTTTACGTGTACATGGTTTGGCTTATATAGCCAAAACAGTACTAGTTGTAGAAAATTTAGACTAACAACCTATTTAGATAAAATCAAAAGATATGGTTAGTCGAGGTATTGAGTTATCTTCAACAAACCTTTCCTTAACTCAAAATCTATAATGATATTGCTTCCAGAAAACCCCAAAGGGTAATTAAGCACTAAATACAAGTGCGTTAAAAGTTCAAAGGTCTACTGAATAAAAAAATTGGAACAGTCAATCCAAATATTTGTAGTGCAAAAAACCACAAAGGGTATAAAAGATTGGAACATCTTATCAAAACACTTCTAATGAAGCAAGATTGAGGAAATCACCAATAGGTCGAGAGAAAGACTGGAAAAGTCAATCCAAACACACAGCTATCAATAAACTAGACAGAAATCTGGGTTTTCAATGATACATAACCCCAGTAAAGTCTGAGTCTGTACAATTGACCTCCTGAAACAAAAACTCAATCATCAAATGGCATAAGCCAAGACATCACATGTGATATATTAGGTAGATAGCAAAGAACATATAACTTAGGCTCTAACATAAAATTCGGCAAACTGCTTACTGAAAATCAATAACATGGTTAAAAGTGCTCCTCCAAAAATAACAATGTGAAGAAAAAATTCTCGTGCTGCCAATGGAGCATAAATTACAGTAGACCCCTCATATATCGAGCAAAGACAATAAAACAACATTATAGTATCTATGCAGAAACAAACTCTTTTTGCACTTCAAACCTTCATCTCAAAATGACATTAGAGCAAAACATTCACCAAAAAAAAACTTCAAAGAGTACAATGCTACCATCAAAGCATCATCGATTCTAAATTAACATTGCTAAAACCTCTATAATGGTCACGCAAGGATCGAAATTGCAACGCATCCAAACAAAGGAATAAAACACCAAAATAACAGTGATGAAACAGCAAATTCCAATTAACGGTGATGAAACACTAAATTCAGTTGTCTTCAATTATTATTATTATTTTTAATCTCAATCAAACTGGGCAACACCACGGTGATGTACGGCTACGCACCAAACAAGCTGGTGCATCCTCGGTCATCGCCTGCTTCTCCTCAGTGCCCAATCTACGCGTAGAAGCAACGAACAAGGAAACACACAATGATTGTTATGCCCCGTGAGAGCGAGTCGTGGGTGACAACTGACAACCACTTTGGGCATGGTAGCCAGTAGTGCTCAACTTTGTTTGGCCGGTGTGCACGGAGATCATCATTCGGACCACACGGACGCAGAAAGTGCTCGGGCAGAAGGGCTGCAGATCAGGAGCTCACCTCCGCCGTACAAAAGCACTTCAACTTCCTCGAGAATGGAGTCGCGAGCTCTACGCTGAGAAGGTCATCAACCAAGGACTCTATGCCTCCCGCGAAAGGCGTAGGATGGCATGGATCCGTGGCTACCGGCGCAAGGAAGATGGCGGCGTCGGGTTAGGGCCGGTCCTGGTATTTTGGACCGGGTAAAAACTTATATGGAGGCTCCATCCACCTCATATATATATATATATATATATATATATATATATATATATATATATATATATATATATATATATATATATATGTATGTATATGTATGTCTATCAAAATCAAAACCAAAACCAAAAATATTTAACTTCAAAAGCTCTCTCACCTGTGGTTTTGTTTCGGTTTGGTACAAATATCGCTCACATTAAACAATTGAAATTTTGAATTTCAAAGTGAAATTTTGATCAAATTTCGCCAAATTCAAAAAAAAGACAACAAAATTCAAACAAAAGCAACAAAATCCAAATTTCGCCTTTCACTGGACCTAAATGGCTGAAATTTCCGAATTTCACCGAAATAAAAATCCCCCCTCGACTTCTAGGATTTCTTCTTGGCAATTACTTTCATCAAATTATTTTTTCTCACAAGACGACGCTTTTATCGAAACAATGCATCTAAACCCATGTCATTTGCAATATCTTTGGCAATGTTCGACAAGAAGAAAACCCATCATTTCGTGACTTCTCAAAGTATTCCATTATACCTTGTATTTGCTTCAAAGTAGAGTCAATGCACATGGTCGGGCGATTGCAGCTTTTTACTCACTTTGTTTACAAAGAAACAAAACATCATGCCGATAACCATACCAAGCGAAAACTCCCGTCAAGTGCATCAAATAAATTTTTTGCATCACTTTTGCCTATGGTGTACTTACATACCTGAGGGGCCCCATGAATTTGGGGGCCCGGCGATCGCCCACCCCGCCTCCAAGGCCGGCCCGGCTCGGGTGATGGTTGACGCTCTAGCGGAGGGCAACGCGAAGGTGGTCACCTTTGCTGTACGATCCCGTATTTTGGTATTTTAGGGGTTCGACGAAAACTTATATAAAGGTCTATTATTTTATTATCAAGATTATCCTAATTTTTAGATCATAAATATCGAAGTATAAACCGATCGCTCATCAACACTAGCAGATCGTGCATTTGCACCGATAAATTAGCTAGACTCTCAGGGCCACTTACATTGTTATCATCGACGTTGATCACTGGAAGGTTCGCTTCCTACTTGGACCCTCATCAAATCAACTCAACACACGTTTGCTCGCGACTGGCCAAAAGCCCATAGTGTAGTTGCATACCTGGGGCCCTATGACTTTAGGGGCCCGGGGCGACCGCCCACCCTACCCACCCTAGGGCCGGCCCTGTCACCTTGGTGGGCTGATGAGGTGGAGGTAAGCCTTCAATGCCGTGTGGGTGCCGTCCCCAAGAATCACCTCTTGCCAGGGGTAGTGCCTTGATCTGAACACGGCTCGATACTACTTGTCGTGGTTAGAAGCACGGTAATATAATTAGAGACAAGATTTAACGTCGCAAAACTCTTCTAGAAAAAAACTGCAGAAACAATCCGCTATGTTCCCAATATTTACATACATAGAGAGTTGGCTTATGTAGTCAAAAGAGTTCTAGTTGTAAAAACTTAGAACTACTAAACTAGTATTTGGATAAAACTAAATGATATGGTAGATCGAGACATTGAGTTATCTCCCTCACAAACCGTAAGCTAAATGTCAGACAATTGTAACAGGTTCGAATCCACTTTGGCGCCCTCCGTTCGACAGTCTCGATCTTTGGGGAGTCCAGTGAGATTTGTAGAGGGGAGGGCATGCTCCATGCCCTCTACTTCACCAAGAACAGTTCAGCCACTTGGTCGGTCTCCTATGCCAACCGCTATGTGCAATCCGAAACATTCAGGATCGAAAGAGCCCGCCGGAAACCATGCTTCCTCCCTGCCATCGAGGGCGACTCCGCAGCCATCATCGCCGCCTACATTCTCAACTATGTATGGAGATACCACTTTGCAGACCCAAATAGCATGCTATTTATCTTACAGTCTCACACTGAAATGAGTGAACATGCGATGCAGCTGAGGTTTGGCAAGGTGAACAAGGACATCAGCAACACCAATGTGTTTGAGCATGCTGGCCGTGTGTATGCAGTCGCTGAGAATCATCTGCCCAAACAAATTTGCATGGAGAACCTCAGCACAGGCGATACATGGGATATCGGTGGGGAATGGGATCGGCCCTTCACAGCTCATCCGAAGGTATGGGCGATCACTAGCTGTATCCTGCATAAGCTACATGAGCGAATTTTTTTAAAATAATATTTTTAATGAAAAATTACAGAAATAATATGCCGAATTAAAAAATTACAAATATATACCTCTATCGCCAATAGTTATAGAGAGCTATCGTCAACGGTCGCAGATCTTTGTCGCCATTTCAAATAGTGACAGAGTCTATGTCGCTATTTGAATTGGCAACAGAGACCTGCTATCAATTTGAATGGCAAAAGGGGTGTATATTTGTAATTTTTTTAATACAACATATTATTTTTGTATTTTTTTTAATACAGCATATTATTTTTATAATTTTTATTGAAAAATATTATTAAAAAATAATTCCTACATGAGCTGACAAGAATCAGTAATCGAAGCATGAGTAAGCCACAAGAATAAAACTACTCTAAATACTAAATAGGTACAAGTACCGTGGCTGTGTAGCAAGTTTTTCCTGTATCTCGATTTACCTTCAAAAAGAATAAGGTAGTGACGTATCTTCAAGAGAACAACATTATTTAACAAACACATGCTGTACAAAGCATAGTTACCGGATTCCTGCAGTAAACACCTACAAATTGAGAACCGAATTCATCGAATCTAAACCGGTTTAGGGTCAGACACACAATGAGATGCGTATTACATGGGATGGAACTATGGAAGCCTACTCCATACGTCATGTGTAGCAAGGGGGGAAGCATCCACATAAATTTTCTCTATAATCTGTGTTACAAATCTTGCCTATGCATAACATGCAGTTTGCTAGATGACCCGTCCTGCTATTTAACTACAAAGAAAATATAGGTGGATCCTGTCAGAACTCAATACAAATTAACAATAGAAGAGTCAGTATATTTTTACATGATCATACAAGTTACAGATAATGATGAATAACTGCGAACCAAAACACACATCACTTTTTGAGTATAACCACTTTGCTTCATGTTTCCAAATGCATGCACATATTAGCCTTTGTTTTTTTCCTTTTGATTGTTCTAAAACACTTTATTCAAATGACCGTAGGTAGCTCCTGGATCAGGGGAGCTTGTCATCTTCGGTTCAGATGCAAAAAGGCCTTTCCTAATGATTGGAGTTGTCTCAGGTATTTTATTTTTTAATTGTTTAGAATTTTATTCCATCCTGTATGCCATGGTTGAAATCAAAGTATGACCCCAATTAAAGTTTGATTTGACTGCAGCTGATGGGACCAAACTAAAACATAGAATTGACCTCAAGCTGGGCAGATGTACACTTTGTCATGACATAGGAGTTACTCTAAAGTACGTCCATGTAGCAAAAAATTATTTGCTTCCTGCAGTCTACACTCTATTGACTAAACTGCATACCATTTCTAAAACTTCAACTTGTTGATTGGTGATACTAGAATAGTCTTATACTAGTAGAATTCCAGTAAACTGAAAAAAAAAACAAATTTACAAATTTTAGTCTCTTCATGTAGGTACAACATAATCTTGGATGTACCACTTACTATTGACATCAGTAGACTCATTACAGGTGGTCAGTAAGTATTTCAGATAAACTCATCCCATTAAAGAATTAGCTAACTTAATTTGGCACCAGCACCATAATCACAAAAACCCTGGCGTAGGCTGATCGAGTTTGAGAAGGAAGGTTATGCAAGAATAGGGTCATGCCACGTTATGGTGATGCAGAGTCAGTTGTGTGGTTTGATGTCGAACCATTCTGCATGTTCCATCTTATCAACTGCTTTGAAGAGGGTGATGAGGTACATAGTATTCTACGAGTGGTTATCTTGTTCCATATACTTGTAATTGTATACTACCTTTATTATAGCTCAAAGAAAGCCTCGTTGGAGAGACTGCCCACGTGTCCTCCTAGCCCATTTTGCAAAAACCTCAGATTTCTTCAAATTACGGATAGGTCCCTCAGAATTACGAATAGATCCTTCGCGATTTTTTGTGAGGGAAAGATTTCCTTTTCTTAATCGCGTTTAGGTCCTCGGCGCTTATTTTTATTTAAAAAAACTCCGTTAAATTCAAATCGCGAACAAGCCCTTTTCTAATTTTTTCAGATAGCGAATGGGTCCAAAAACGTAACAAATAGGTCCTTACTTTACGCTTAGGTCCTTTCTCCGCTTTTCTCTGAAAAATGTTTTCGCACCAGAAATATGTGTGCAAAGCTCTAAAAGCACTGCTAAATTCAAATCGCGATATGTATGCAACTTCTATCTCTAGACTTTTTCCCCATCTCGATTTTCCATCTTGATCTCCTCGATATTTTTTAAACATGTATTATTACAAAGGAACGCAGAGAGTGTTAGGCTCGATAAAAGGAGGTTATCATCTCTAATAATTTTTCATCCTTTTTCCTCTAGACTATTTTTCCAACCCTGTCTCCAATATTTCCCAAATAATTAAATCTGAAGAGATATTTCTACAACTCTACCTCTATTTTTTCCCCATAACTCTAAGCCGCTTATTTTCCGCAAAGAAGAATGTGTGTACGGTTGTATCTTTATATTTTTTACAATTCGATCTATAGTATTTTCCTAATCATGTATTATTGACGGTTGAACGATAGAGTGTTAAATTATTAATCGGTGAATCCTACAAAGATTTTAAACACCGCCTTGTTCCTTTTTCCCAACAAAAACGAAAGATGCTCCAAAAATAGAAAATACATCTCGTCTATTTTAATAAAAAAGGAAATTGTTGCCATACAAGTGGTGCCGCTAAGAAAATCACATCAAAAAAATTATTCCGAGATTGGAGAACTTTTAGCTGCTACATAGGATTTATCATAAAGTCCTAAAAGCTTCTTAAAATTACAATACATGTAGTAGAGAATATACGATACATCCTAAAGATTTTTAAATTACATCTAGATCGATTTCTTCACGAAAAAAGTCCGAATTTCATATTACGTTAAACACGTTATAGAAGGCGCCGCCATCGCCTCGTGTCTAGTAGATATAATACTTCTGTGTTTCCCAGCTTCCCATCACTGCCACGTATCTGCAGTATGAATCTCATTCTTTCTTTGGTGATCACTTAGGTTGTAGTCAGGGGTCTTCGTGCAACAGACTCCATTATACCAGGCCCAAGGCTTAAAGTAAACAAAAACGAGATCTTCTCTGAAAGGTCTGAGCTTACGGGAGATGATGAATCCGTGAAACAAGGGATTCACAAGGAGTTTTTCTCTCGATCATACCAATGGAGATTAAACCTGGAAACAAAGGCTGTTTCGGGGGAATATTTAACAGGAACAGATTTCTCCTTGGAATTCCCAATGATCAATAACCATTATACAGGCTTGCGTCATAATTATGCCTATGCACAAGTAGTGGATTCTTTAACAAGATATTCTGGCAATAGTGAGAAAGGTATGGCTGAAGAATGAACAGAATTAGCTATGTAAGAGCATCTCCAACAATGCCTAAAATCCATTCCTAAACCTGATTTTGGGCTTGATTGCAAAAAAGTACTCTCAACAGTTCCTCTTTCTAGCTCCTCAAATTTTAGCACGCCCAAAAACAGCACCCCGATTCTCATTTTTGCGCTCAGTCCAAGCCTCCCAATCAACATTATTTCGCAACCTGTGATAGCCCACCGAACCAATTCAAAGGTGTTTTTGGGAGAAAATATAGGAACTGTTGGAGAACAAGGTATTTTGTAGACCCAAAATTTTTTGGGAAGGTCCCAATCTAAGAATATTGGGAGTCTAAATATTAGGAACTGTTGGAGATGCTCTTAATTTGCCAATATATATAGAATCTAGTTAGGAATATATAATAATCCATGGCTAGGATTATAGTGCATATTTCTATTTTTGGTGATTATACATCACAGCTTGATTGACTGTTATCTAAAACGTGCAGTACTCCCAAAATATGGAGGTCTTGCAAAACTGTGTCTTGAAGAGAGAAACATAGTTACAGAGGTGCGTATAAACAAGCTTGGTGCATCACTCCAGTTACTCAGTCCCCAGATTTCTTACTGAATTTCGAGTCCTACACCAGAAATCGGCAACAAATCTACTAAAGACAGAATATCATTGGCTCGGTAAACATCAGTTCTGCTCCGGAGCAGCTTTTGTTCCCAGAGTTGGTGGCTCACATGAAGATGATGGGTGGGTAATTTCTTTCGTGCATAATGAGAGGACTAATACATCACAGGCAAGTTTTCATTACGCAATATTACATGCAACCCCCATTTCCATACGATTGATACAGGCACTCGAATTTGGAAGCTTTATGTTTTGATTCTGCAGGTGCACATTATTGACAGCCGAAGATTTGAAGGTGCTCCTGTTGCTACAGTAACATTGCCGAGGAGAGTACCCTATGGCTTTCATGGAGCCTTCATCCATAGCAAACCCAATGACAAGATGTAAATAGTCAAAAACTGTGTCTAATTATTTGTAAGTAGCATTATTTTTTAGGCTTGAATTGTTAGTATACTAGTCTCAGGTGAATTGTTCATACAGTTTCCCCGTTTGAGTACTGTTTTTAAGATTACCACCAGCATTTTAGTTTTTACATTATCTTATAGAATTAAGGAAGCTGTGTTCAGCAAACATGAACACGTGGCATGCAGTTGTAGCTCTCTCAACTGCGCCCAATTTCCCATATGGACAGTCATTAACAATATTACTTTCTATTCAAATAATCAAAGTCAGTATGTCAATAGCTTGAAAGATACTGTGCTTGATGCCTAATTCCAATGCAACTGAACAAGCACTACAATCTGAAATGGAATAGTGTAACACAATAATGTAGAGCTTTAAAATATAAATTACTTCATCTGATCCAGAAGCATGTCGAAGACCGAAATACAGGTGAAACTTATAATTAAGAAATTGCAGCACCACATATTACAAGAAAGTGATATTTGGTGAAATTCTGCCATTATAGTAACTAACTCGTCGACATTTACCATGCTCCATGCAGGATATATACGTCGAAAATATTGTATTCAAGGTAGGGCTGACCGCACAAGCAGAGTGGAAGTCCATCATCTACGTACGGGCCTTCACAAGTCACAACATCAAGTAGAAAAATCAACGCGCCAACCTTGGAATCATTCTCGAAGGATTCACCTATATAAACAGCAACCCTGCAACACGTATGGACCAGCTTCCAAGGACACACAAAGTGCACAATTGTAACGGACCGTCTTTTCAGGGGTGCGTATAAATACCTTTATAGCCACCTAGAATTTTAGCTGTAGGTAACCAAGTGCATATTGCCTGATAAAAGAACAAATACGAATATTTTACAGATAAAATAAGGGCCTAACGGCCAAGATTTTACAAAAGGTGTGGCAGGCACGAAATACATTACAGAACACCCACAGGAAAGGCTTGAGCAGATAGATCAAGACCTTCAAAAACCAAATAACATCGCCATCTACGATCTCCTAAAATCCGCTATCTTCTTGGAAATCTAAGAGGGGTTAGGAGCAAGGGTGAGTACACAACCGTACTCAACAAACCACACGGAAATTCCAATATTACATGCAAGGATAAACAAGGTAGGCACAAAGTTTAAGTATCGTGGATGCAAGTTGTAAATATCAATTTCATTTTAGATTTGAAACACAAACCATTAATAGCATTATATATCATGGGGGTTATCTGCAAAGTTCACTTTCACGACAAGTTTTAATTATAAAGCTGTGGGCGCAGCTGAGAATCACCCTAAATTAACTCACTTCATTAACCTAAGCACGGCGATTCAATACCATTGATATCACTCTGCAGAGGTGCTCACTTTACCCACAAGATATCTACGGTCATTAGTGCCACGCGATTAACATGCAACTTTTATGCATGCGTCCGACCGAGATAATCATAGCTGCTGAACTTCCTTCTTTAGCTCCTACCCAAGAGGTTACTTGGGCCCACAACCACCAGGGTCCCACGGGCCAATGCGTGAGTCGCGGCTTGGACATACTGTGAACACTCATCGCTAGAGAACCGTGAATGGCTTCCCCATTCCCGTTCCACCCCGATCGCTTCGCGGGCCATTCTATCCCCAGAATCGGCAGCTCCCGCCAATAGGCATTAAAAAGGGAAATACAATGTACTGAGCTATGTTGGACCAAGTCGACGGGGTCGGCTGGCCCAACTTGTGGTTGAGTGGGATCTGAAGTTATTTACCTTGCCCAAGACATCGGTCCTTAAATGCCAAAGACTTAGCCAAATGGCATTCCACAAACCACCGGCACTCAACTGCATCACACCACACCACAACCCGGCCTCACATCGGCTGGGGGTCCAACATCCACCTTCCGTGGTCCGCCCATACCGGGCCCCCACACCGTAGCAATTTTTGGAAATCACCCGAGCCAACTCTCGGAGATTTTAAGCATCTTTAACTAAAGGTGAAGTTATATTAACTGCTATTCTACGATGGTTCAATATTTTATAGCCTAAGGTTACAAGGGAGCCTAAGACATATCAATAGGTTAATCATTGGGTTGTATCTAATCATGTCATTCGAAACTACCACATTTTCTAGTTTTCTAAATTACCAGAAAATAATGCAGTACAGAAAATATACATAATATAGTAACGGAACTAGGTTCAACATGTTCAATGAGTGTGGCTTGCCTTGCGTGATCGAGGGTTGGCCTAAAAGGGAAGTGGTTGATGTCGTGTCTGGCCTTGGACGGCTCCGGCTCCTAGTATGACTCAACGCTCGCTCCTCGCCGAAGTTTCAGGTTTGACAGCTTGTTCTGACGTTGAATCTAGCGCGAAGAAAACGCAATCGATAAATAACGAACAAAACAAAACAAAGAAAAAGAGACGGAAAAGAAATCAGAGAGAAAATGGCCGGAACGGAGTCCAGGGGTATTTTTGGAATTTTCTGGAGTTGGTATGGCGAAACGGAGATCATTTTTGGACTCAGCGGCTCGAATCAGTTAAGAATATGCATTTTTGGCTATTTTTGGATTTTTGGGATTTTTGGGGGATTTTCCTGGATTTTTAAATGATTTTTTCGGGTTTTTAAACAAATCAACAAAACCCAAAAAGAAAAATGAAAAGGGATACTGTTGCAATGGGCCGCACAATCCACGGATTTGGCCCACGGCAGACGGCTTCGTCAAGGCTGCCCACGCCATGAGGCGAGGCCGACAGAGGGGCCCGCAATGCTGATCGGGCGAGGAGTCGACGGGCGAGGCCCACTTGCGCGACGGGAAGGAACTTACGTAGGGACCCCAGCAGAGAGAGAGCGAGGGCGGCGAAGCGAGTTAACAGAAAGACCACGGACGCGAGGAAGACGAGGCGGAACCGCGAACGGTGGTGCGGGTGCTCGGAAGAATTAGAGGAGAAGAGAGTGGCGGCCGCGGTGAACCCGAATTGGGGAAGAAGTAGACGGGAGAGAGGGCGAACGGCTCGGCACGGAGGGGTACCGGAGACGAAGAAGATGGGGACGGCGCCATGATTGAGGGCTCTTGGAGGTGGAAGAAGGGGAAAAGGAAGCTCATTGAGGAGTCCGCTTATAAAATGGGGGCTCAAGGGCTTAAATAGCGCAAGTGCAAGGAAGAAGGGGATGCTGCCGAGAGAGAGAGAAAGTAAACGGTGAGGGTTTTGCGCTGCGCGGAGCTTGAGGTCGCCGAGGAGGGAATCTAGGGTGCGGCGCAAGGTGGTAGCCGGCGACGACGCGACGGCCATAGCTGCGGCGAGGCGACGGCGGCGTAGCAAATGATGCAACCGCAGCCAGGCGGCAAAGTCAACTGGAGCATTAACGGGGAAGACGACACCGAGATGAGGAGCTGGGCTGGCGAGCGAATCTGCCGAAGCGCGCGGGAAGGAATGGGCTGGCACGAGGACTTTGAGAAGAACCGAGCGGAAGTCATCCCGGGGAAGAAGAAGAATGGGCGGAAGAGGAGCTGGGGTGGGCCGCAATTTCAGCGGGAGGGTCCACGGATTTTTGGGCCGGGTTTACCGCCGATGAAAGGGAAGGCGGAGACCGTTGGGAAAGCGGAAATTTGGAGCGCCGTCAAAACGGAAAGAGGCACATCAAACCAAATAATGCCAATTAAAATCTGAGAAAGTCAAGGAAAACCAAATAAAATAAATAACTCATTTTTTGAAATTTTGGGTTATTTCAACCATTAAGATCTCCGCCACCGTGATCCAGATGCCTTCTCCCACCAACGGCGCATCCGACGGCGGCAATAACCGGCACGACCCCACGCACGCCTAAGGGCGTCGATGCATGAGACCACGACGGCAGCCGCCCCAACAACGGCAGTAACCGATAAGGTCACGCAAAGCACGGCGAACCTCGCGCAGCTCCTGCCGACGGGCGACGGGCACGGTGCTGGCGTACCAGGCGCTGTCCCCCGTCCTTCACCAACCATGGAGCTTGCGAACCCTCCAACAGGTGGCTCACTCTTGGCTCGTCGGCATCCTGGCCGCCTTCTCCCTCTTCTTTTCTTTCACGGACAGTATATCATCGGCCGCGACCGCAAAATATACTACGGCGTCGCTACACCGCACGGCTTCAACGTGTTCAACTTCTCCGGCCAGGAGGAACAGCGTGAATGGGCGCTTGGCAAATGGCAATCTCCAGAAGCTGCGCCTGAGGCCGCTGGACTTCATGCACTCCTTCACGGCAGTGGTGTTCCTCACCGTGGCGTTCGGCGACGTGGGGTTCCAAAATTGCTTCTTTTCAAAATCAAACCCCAGCAGGAACACCAGTGAGCTGCTGAAGAACCTACTGCTGGGGATGGCGTTCTTGTCGAGCTTCGTGTTCTTGATCTTCCCGACGAAAAGGAAGGGCATCGGATACAACGACAGCATCCCCCACTGGAAGGCATGATGTGGTCACTCAAACTTTAGGTCGCAGGTCTTTGAGTAATTAACTAGAACGTAATTAGAATTTCATACAGTTATTTATGATGACTTGTATATTTGTTAGTTTGTTCTGGGCAAAATTAAGTGATTCTTTTAATACACACACACACACACACATATATATATACACACACACACACACACACACACACACACACATATATATACACACACACATATATATACATACATATATCTATACACATACATATATCTATATACATACATCTATCTACATATATATATATACATACATATATATATCATTTCATCATTGATCATTGATAAATCCCTTATTGTGATTTCATCTATTATGTGTTTAGTACCATTCATGTATAATTCAATATTATATGCTAACTGATTATGAACCTTTTTTGTTCCTGACATGTCAGTTGATATTTCTGCTTTATCATTATCTATGGCGTGAACTATTTCGGGACACTTTATGAAGTATTTATCATGGATAATATTTTTTGTGCAACCTGTATCTACTAATGCTAGTATCTTGTAAGATATATTGGGTTTTAATTTTATCTTGACCGGTATCCGTATTCCTAATATCTCTTTAAACGGAAGTTTAATAATGTATTTATTCCCAAAACTAGATAACGCTTCTCTAAGTTAGAGCCTTTTTTGGTTTTTATCATCTGTTATCGTTATTGTTTGTTCTTTGAATTCAGTATTTTTATCCTTCTTATCATCAGGTAACTGTTGTACCTCCTGCGCTTTTCATCTCTTCAATTTCTAGTTCTAATTTATTAACTCTATTTTTGTAACACCCCGGCGCTAAACGCACTACCTAATGCTACCAAAACTCTAACTAAAGAACTACCATGTAAAGAAAGACCAAACTGAATTTAATCTCTAAACTCTTGACCGCCTAACGCTAAGTCACCGAATTTTTGAAAATTTCGACATAACCTCTCTAGAAAGTAGGACATCCACTGCCAGATAGAAAAAAAGGCAAGATATAATATCGCCCTAGCGTGTCCTTAGTTAATCAATCTCACAATCAATAGAAATTAATAACTACACGCATTTAACCACATATTACAACCACAATTAATACAACCGTGTTCTACACATCGATTAAATGTTTCGATGGTGACCAAGTCGCACGTGTTTCTACTCCCATCCCGCGAGCCGCCTTCAAAGTACCTAAACAAAGACAAACAAGCGTGAGTCCAAGACTCAAAGAAATGCAACAATAAAGAAATGCAACCGAATCAAACTAAGTGCCCATACCTTGAAAAAAGTAACATATTCAAATACTTGACCGAACTTGGTAAATAAATGAACCGAAACTAATTCCAAATACCAAAACCATCTCGAGAATTATGTAAACTTTACTCATACCTCTATAGTCATGGATGAGTCCACGACTCAATCCTCAATCTATAATTGCCATTAGCCCACGATTAACCATTAATGTGCTCGATTAAGGTTTCAATGCTCGTGGAGCACAAAACACTCAAAAGAAGAACCTTATATCCATACATCATTGTCAATGCAATGCATATGCAAATATGCCATACAAAAGCGTAATCTCATATCCATACATCACAATCAACTCATTTAAACATGATTCATCATTGTCAATACAATGCATATGCAAATATGCCATACAAAAAAGAATTTTATATCCATACATCACAATCCACTCATTTAAACATGATTCATCATTGTCAATGCAAAGGTATATTTCACAATTCTCATGCATATGATGTATCATGCATGTCTCATCTCCTTTAGCACATACTCTAGAGGATGGAGTGCACACCGTCGGTGTGCACCTCTCATTTCCCTTCCACCCTGCAAGGAGGTGCCTACTCTACCGACTCGCCTCCCATACAACCACGATATGGGACTACGAGTAGGACTTCGTGCTTACTACATGTAAGCACAAGAGGCCTCAGATCGTAATAGGTCGCTTCTTCCATCATGAATGCACAAATGCAAATGACATAAACCAATTTGCAAACTACATTCATTTCTCACATTTGCATAGCCATAGCCAAATACATAAACTTCACCCACTTTCACATCCATAAATTACAGCTCACATTCTCAACACTCATAATCATATTCTCTACACTCATAATCACCTTCTCAACACTCGTAATCACATTCGCAACACTCAATAATCACATTCTCAACACTCGTGAATCACATTCACAACACTCAATAATCACATTCTCAACACTCGTGATCACATTCGCAACCCTCACTAATCACATTCTCAACATTCATAATCACATCCTCTATATTCATATTCATACTCACATCACCATTACTCGAGTAATTGCTAATTCCATCTATCTTGATCATAAATCAATCCATTTTCGCAATCAAATTCCATACTTTCAAGATTCCCGCTAGCCTATCAAACTAGTGAACGAAATATGAAAGTAAGATTTAGCACGATCGCCATCACGGCATCTAGACGAATTCATTTAACATCGCACATAACATTCAATCCAGGATGCAAAGATAGTTTCATGATGGCAAGGCATATAAAGTTCATCGAACAAATCATAACACGCCAAACAACGATGCACTTGAATCGTAATACTTACCCTTTTTATCAAAAGACAATTACCTTACTAGACGAGCTTATAAACATGAATGCAACCATAGGGTCAAGATATACATAACACAAGCAATGAACTAAATACCTCGCAAGAGATATACGGGTTGCACTTGCCTTTTATCGACGGAAAATGGAGTGGAAATTGGAATCTTAGCGTCAGATGACTTCCTGTGATTAAAGAAAGCCTGAATTTAGAACACATACACATAATATAACTTAAGACAACAAACCACATAAATTGATTAACAACTCAATAACACATGGTCTACTTTCAATAAGCTCCATTGAAATTCAGAACACATACACCCATTCCGAGAATGCAAGATGGCAACTCAACCACATAAATAAAATCACTAGAACTAGTGCCATTTAACTTTCAGGAAGATGCAACATGAAAACATATGCATTAATCCTAGATTTCAATAGCATCAGAGCATGAGAAAATATCATTCCACCAAGGCACAAAGAGTAATAATTACACACCACTTAATATGGGACTTTATCCATTTCAAGATTAACTGTGGCATTAACAACTCTAGGTCCTTCACCATTTTAAACATAATCAATAAGCAACTAATCAACAACCAGATGCAATTTCTTGCTTTTTCTACTTGCCGCAATCGGACATAATTTTCCATGGACAAGAGCATTCCCCAATAAGTTCAACAAAGCAAACTAATCGACAGAACTAAATTATGCTCTCCAATATGTAGGTTCATCACAATGGGTAACGAGCAAATATCATTCATATACCTAGGATCCAAGATCCACTCAACTAATTGTGCATTATAACACAAGAACCCTAGCTAACCATTTCATCAAACACTTGGTATGCATACTAGAAATCAAGCATTTCCATGGAATCTAGGGTCGAGCCTCACCACAGAAGGGCGGTGGAGAGGCACTTCTGGCCGGAGGGAAAGGAAGATCACGGAGGAAGGAAGGCTCGGCACGAGCTAGCCTGAGGAAGCATTGTCGGATCGCCGCTTGTCGCCAGACGATGCGGTCACCGCCGCCGCCCACTTGCTACTGCCGCCCAAAGAGGGAGAGGAAAGGGCACCACGGCCAGCCGAGAAGAGGCGCAGGGAGGCAAGATCAAGAAGTTTCGGCCAGGAGAGAGCCAGAGGAACGGCAGGGAGAGGCCTGGGCGACGCTTTCAGTTGTGAGGAGCAAAGACTCAGAAGGCACGCAGGGCGATCAGCCGAAGGTTGGGAGCCAGGTGCAGTGCCCTGAGCAAAAAAATCAGCCAGGGAAAGACAATCAGCCACACACAAAAGGAGGAGAGAGAGAGATTAGGTAAGTGAGGAAAAATCTAAAAACCCTCCTAAAACCAAAATCCATCTTTTAACCACTAGCGCAAACCAAATAACCAAATTCTTAGTGCGAAACAACAATTGTCAAGATAGACAACTTGCCGCAAAACTATACTACATCGAAGAAAACACCAATTCCGATAAGAACGGCAAAACTCGTGACTTTCTCGAGAAGAAAATTAAAAATGAGAGACTTACAAAAAATCAATCCCGCCAAAAACCTTAGAAAAACTATTTAGCATTATTACAATTTTCTAATGTCCTAACTCTACTAGCTAGAATTTTCTCATCGATTCTAATTCTACTTCTTTTCTCCATTTTTGCCTTTGGACTTTTAAACATTCTAAACATACTTGTTTTTAAACATACCTTACAATGTGGCTCTATTTTCTTGACTAGGATAATATTTACCATATGTGTATTTTATATTGTAGTCTCTTTTCCTTTAACCCAATCATGATCACAAATTGTTTGATTCATCATTTCGATCCTTAATCCTGCTAAGTCATCGATTAAATCTAATTCATCATCGCTAGACTCAACTTCATCTCTAATATTTTCTATTTCATCAGTTTCTATGATCGAATATATTGACTCATCATCTTTAATCTCATTGTCGCATACCAATATATTTTCATTCACACTATCTATTATTAAGACTCTCTTGTTCTTCGTACTTGGCTCGAATATCGCTTGATCTTTATTTGGGCATGTTCTCGCTTAAGTGATCGGAGAATTATATATGAAGCACCTACATGTTTTGTCATAGTTTTTCTTAGAATCATATCTTCTTACATTACGCTTATGTAAAATGGTGCTTCGTTGTCGACCTCCTAAGAAAAATATCTTTTTGTTCTTATGGGATTTCTACTCATATATGATGGCTTATTCAATTGTCTCTTCCTTACCCTTTCTTCACCATATGATAGAGGAATTTGCACAATCTTGTTGCAGTAAATTATAATCGAATGCTTCATAGATCTTTGGGCACGTATGCTAGTACAAATTTTCTTCAATTGTTTGAAAACAAAGGTTATGGCTTGAGATATATTAATAACTCGACCCTTCGCTTCCTTTTTGTATTCTTCGAATATCATACTTCCTAACTGGATCTCGTAGTTTATTAAAATACCTCTCAACTACCCTTTGTTTGTAACCTTGCTTAGCTAGTAGTTGCATTATATAAATAGTGTTGTGAGAATTGCTTTATACCTTTCCAACTAGTAATAGTTAATTTTTCAATTTCTCTTAACCTTTCGCTCGCAAAGTTGTATATCCTAACTCTAGGTCTTCCGCTATTATTATGTTTGAAATTATATTTACAAAATTACTTTAAGTTATTTCGCTCTTTTTAATAATTCATAATCATTAGGATTACCTTCACCCATTGTTCCCATAAAACTTTTACCCACTCTCCTAAAAATGTTTCTAAGTATGTGATCATATCTTCCAACCCATTGCCTATACTATGTTGATTTTGCATATATTTTTGAACTATAAGACCTTTCCATATACTTATGATATTTGGCCAATCTATAGATCATGGGTCGCTAAGTTTAATATTGCTCCATCATTTTTATAATTTTGAAACTGCACAGGTTTTTCAAATTGTCTGCTTTTAGCACCCATATGCCTATATTGCTCTGGTATATAGTTATAGGTATATTCCTCTCTTTCTGGAGGCCATTTTCCAGGAATTCTTGAAGACCTTTCTCTTTCTCCTTCATTTTTTGCAGTAATCCTTCGCCATACCCACGCTTTCTTTTCTACCATCTAGTTCTATGTCCATGGCTTCCATCGCATTGTTCAAATTATGCAACCCAATTTCATCTCAGGATTCTATAAAAGTATCATATTCTTTCGATGGATCTAATAGTCCACCCTCATTATCTATCTCTCGCTTAGTAAATTATCATCTTCTTCATAGCTTGCTAGATATAATTTTCATTTTCTTCCCAATCGCTTTTCATCGCTAATGTTATTGTCTTTTCTATTAATTCAGTTTTATCAAGATCTTTAACTAGCTTATTATTATTTAATTGTTCTTCTCTATATTATAATCGCGCTACATCCTTATCTCTGCTTTTTATCTTTCGTAATCTAGATAGCTCTCTATGAAAATATAATTTTTATCTCTAAGGGCGCACTATTCATGAATCATGGTTTTGTTATATTCATCATATATTTGTTCTAGCTTATTTTTATAATAACTTATTTCAGAGTCTATGTCTAGTTTTTTCATAAATTTCAAATACTATGCCTTCTCCGTCTTCCTCGTATCTTGTTCAGAGCTAGTGAATCTAGGTCATCGATGCTCTTGCTTTATAATCTAGGAACCTAATTTTGGTTCCACCACTAATACTTTGATAACTAATGTAATCTTTAGGTTGTTGTATAGTCTTATTTTCTATAAGTTCACTAATATTCCATTCTTCGCCTGCTCTTTCTTTCGACTTAATTTTAATCTGACTCATAAAATTAATCCCTTTAGATTGCATGCTCTCTATTACGTCATCAACATTGACCTTATACTTAGTTCTACTTTTGTTACTTAGCCTTCCTACAAATTCCATACTTACCAATAGATTTGTCCCCTTAAATTCTTCATATCCCTTTGTCTGAAAACTGAAACTCATTTTATCCATAAATTCTTTAATTGGCATCATCATGTCTGAGGCTATATAAGTTATTAACTTGTTTTCATTCATATCCCCTTCTACAAATCCCAATGCCGCTTTATTTATCAAGGCCCCATCTCTTGTCTAATAATGTGATAAGAACCTTAGTACCAAGTTTCTTGGCGCACATGCCTTTTTATGCCTATAATATAAAGACCTTGGTGTATATACTTATACCTGAGTACTTTTAAGCTATTCTCAAATTGTTTATCGACTATCTTTAATTCTACTGGTTTGCTAGAACGCTTAATTCCACTTCTCGATATTCTCAGATAAACTGTTTTACTTTCAAACATACCTAGATGGTATATTTGCCGAGGTTTTATTTTCCTGCTTATCTCTTTCATACCTTTCTAAATCAATTACATCCTCTAAATTATCTCGTCTCTCATCATGCCTTCCTTTATTCGATCCAACAAAGTTAATGGTCTTGAGTCTTTGTTGATTAACCGAGTTTGTTGTCCTCTCGGCAGGCTTTTTAGATATGCTATCGCTAAGCTCTTAGATAGTTCCATTTTGCTAATTTATAGATCTGGGTCGATGATATTAGCCCCGATGAGGCTAACATTAAATCTTTACAATTATCTTCACAACTTAGCGATCTAGGATTTGAATTAAAAGTTGAAGAATTGTATTATTTTGTCTTATTATAACCTTAGAATCTTCCTTGATGATTCAGAATTAGAAAACCCATGAAGTAGTCAAATACTTTTTCTCGCTTTTTTTAGGGCTTGGCTATAACCTCTAATATATATTATGAAAGTACCAAATTTCTTGACTTCTTCTACAAGCTTATTAATTTGAAGAAATCTTTGTTCTAGATCTTTGAACTTATGTATGCAATCTAGAATTTCTTTTTTATTTATAAAAGAGTCTATATGTTCGACATTTCTATTTTTTTTTATATAAAGCACCTATCTCACCTTTGATGTAATCAATATCTCGATTTATCTTCGTAGTCTCACCTTTTACTTTTAAACAATCGCAATAGCAAAAATAAGTTATCGCCATTACTAGATTTTGTTCTAATAAGGACTTACAATCTTTTTGTCGATTTTTCAAAATTCAATCTAACTCGCCTTGTCTCTTTCCCCAAGTTATATAAAAATTATATATTAAATCAACGATTAAATTTAATCGACTTTTGAGAAGTATGCCAGCTATGTTCTTCAGAGTTATTCAAACGGCACTTAATACTGATGTTGTCTCTGGTCTTTATTACTTTGCTCAAGGGCATTTTGAATGGTTGGTAATGCCATTAGGTTTGAAGAATGCTCCTGCTATCTTTCAAAGGAAAATGCAGAAGATATTCAATGTACATCAAGAATTTATACTAGTATACATTGATGATATTTTAATATTCTCAAAACCTATAAAGAACATATTGCTCATCTCGATATATTCTTTAGGCTAGTAGAACAAAAATGGTTTAATCTTATTTAAAAAGAAGATGGATATATGCAAAGAAAAGATTAGGTTTCTAGGTCATGAGATTGGAGAAGGAAAAATATATCTCGCAAGAACATATAGCTAAAAAGATCTTACAGCTTCCTGACATGTTATGAATGACACAAAGAAATTACATAGCTTAGGAATCGAATTATGCAAGAAACTATATAGAGAACTTAGCCAAATTAAGGTGACCTTTATATGCTAAATTAAGAAAAATAGACGTAAATATTTTAATTCAAGATGTTAAAATAGTTAGAGCCATTAAGGATAAGGTAAAGATTCTCAAACCATTAGAATTACCCTTAGAAGACAGTTTATTTATTATAGAAAATGATGCATCTAAAATAGGCTGGGGAGCAATATTAAAGCAAAAACCTAACAAATACTCTCCAAAAGTCAAGAAAAAATATGCAGTGCACGCATCGAAGCTATAAATTGAAAAACAGTAAATAATATAGACCGAGAAATTCTAGCAATCATTTATGCACTAAACTCATTTAGACTTTATTTAGGATTCAAAGAGTTTATAGTAAGAACTGATTGTGAAGCTATCTGTAGATATTATAATCAAATTAACAGTAAGAAAAGTTCAACAAAGAGATGGGTATTGTTTGAAGACATTATTTCTGGGAATGGATATAAAGTGAGCTTTGAACATATAAAGGGCATTGATAATAAATTGCCTGACATATTCTCTCGCTCACCTATTTTGCAGGAATGAAGAAGACGTTACACCCAAATGGTGTGGAAGCCTACAACTTTGGAGGAGAAAATAAATTAAGAAATTTTCCCCCTAATACTTTTAAATTCAAACCTAAAGACCATATTGACATCACTGATGCAAGAATGCATACTAGATAATTTCGTATCAACATAATGTGAAAAAGGAAGATAAAGGTTATATGCTTTCAATATTAAATAGTCTAGTGAATATTTTCATGCTACTAATAAAATTATCCCACCAATGATGTAAATATCGATACAATAGAACCAAAGCCACTTTATGTTATATTTGAAGGCCCTAGGCCTGGAATTTATATTTCATTCGAAGAAGTAGTATCTGCCAAAATAGATTCAAAATTGTATGGTACTATATCCTGAAAAAAATATGGAGATATTGATGAAGCTTTAAAAAATACCAGGAAAATATTAGGCCCAAATTATTTTGTAGAACCAATGGCAAGAGAATACATAACTAATTACAGACGAGCCAAAAATAAGAAAGTGGTACACACGGTGCCAATAATAGATATAAATGAAGATGAAAAATCAAAAAGAAAGCTTACTTATAAGGAATGTCTAATGAAAGAGGTCGATCCACTAGATGGTGAATATATAGATTGGAAAATAGAAGAAAAGTTTCAATTAATATCGCCTCAACTAAAGATGGAGTTAAAGAATGAAATTTTGGAAGAATTAAAAAGGATATAGATAAAAGGTTTGAAGAAATGAAGAAAATTATAGATGATAATTTGAAATCCCATTGTCAAGACGACATGGATATCGCCGCATGGGCAAAAGTAAAGAAGAATATAAAATATTTTGCAGGACAACTTTCTTCCTGTAAAAGAAAAAATTGCTCTAGAAGGACACCACGAAGCCAACTTCTTCTGAAGAATACTTTGGAAAAGTTACCATGTAACCGGTTGGTGAAGAAAACTTTTGAAGAAACTGCCACGTCGCCATTTATTGGTGCGGCAAAGGACACGAATAATTGAAGGTACCTCAGCAAAGCTAGGCAAAGGACGAAGGCACCTCAGCAAAGCTAGGCAAAGGATGAATAATTGAAGACACCTCAGCAAGGCTCACTGTCGGTAGCCAATAATACCAAGTCTCTATGCCTCATGAATCCGCTATAAAAGGGGAAGGGAATCCCTCAGCCAGGAACACGCGAACACAAAGAGGAAGAAGAGAAAAACAAGAAACAAACGAAGCTCTAGTATTTCCCTACCATCCAATCTTCTGCTATAAACCCAGTTGTAGTATAAAAGCAAGAATTCCTTGCTTTCTACTTGAAGTTTCTTCTGATTGTATAGCTTTTCATAAAACCTAGCCCTCGGATATATTGAGCGAGGGCTCAGAAGCTTCAAGGTATTGTAAGGTAAACTCTTGTTGTACATAACCCTGGTTCCCGAAAGGGAAAACCATATGTAAATTATTTTGCGATTGAAGTGGTTCTCCAAAATAGCGGGTTTTCAATCTTGGTTATTTTAGACTTATGGTATCATTTTTATGCTATGGACCTTAAAGGAGAAAACGCCTAGTGGTTCTCGTGATGATCATGGGGTCATAAAGAACATATCTCCGAGGTAAGTGTTCCTTCTGTGGAACTACCGAGGTGACGATAAAAGTTTTACCATAAGACTCTAATAAAAACGATTGAAAAGGCTTACTAGTAGGATTAGCCACTTCATGAGCAAAATAATGAGAAATATGGTGAGTACTGAGTAGGATTTTACAAAATTTGTTGTACTCTGATCTAGGCGTTTTGTTGGTCTCGCCAACCTCTAAAAGATCCTGTCCATACTTAAATATTATCGCATTACTATTTAACATCGACAACACTATTCCCTACTATTCCATGCAAGTTCCTTGAATGTGTTAAATTCATCGTTAAAACATCAGATAAGTATCATGAATACTGCTCACGATATTCACGAAATCTATAAGTACAATCCTCAAAAATCCTCAAAAATATCCGCAAAAATATCTGTAAAAGTATCCGTAAAAATATTGGTATCAGAGCAAGGTTGTCATCATTGAAAAACTAAAGTATCTAAACTTAGAAACCAATACAGGCAAAGTAATAAAGACTAGAGACAACATCAAGATAATGTCGCTTGAATAACTCAAGAACATAGCAGCATACTTCTCAAAGTCGCTTAAATTTAATCGCTGATTTAATATATAATTTTATATAACTTGGGGAAAGAGACAAGACGAGTTAGATTCGAATTTTGAAAAATCAGCAAAAGATTGTAAGTCCTTATTAGAACAAAATCTAGTAGTAACTGATAACTTATTTTTGCTATTGCAGTTGTTTAAAGAAGTAAAAGGTGAGACTACGAAGATAAATCAGAATATTGATTACATCAAAGGTGAGATAGGTGCTTTATATAAAAAAAATAGAAGTATCAGAACATATAGACTCTTTTATAAATAAAAAAGAAATTCTAGACTTCATACATAAGTTCAAAGATCTAGAACAAAGATTTCTTCAAATTAATAAGCTTGTAGAAGAAGTCAAGAAGCTGGTACTTTCATAATATATGTCAGGTTATAGCCAAGCCCTAAAAGAAACAGAAAAGTATTTGACTCACCCTGTAGGGTTTTCTAATTACGAATCATCAAAGAAAGATTCTAAGGTTATAGTAAGACAAAATAATACAATTCTTCAACTTTTAATTCAAATCCTAGATACGCTAAGTTGTGAAGATAATTGTAAAGATTTAGTGTTAGCCTCATCAGGGCTAATATCATCAGCCAGATCTATAAATTCGCAAAAATGGAACTATCTAAGAGCTTCACCAGTAGCATATCTAAAAGCCTCGCCAGAGAGGACAACAAACTCCAGTTAATCAACAAAGATTTAAGACCATTAACTTTGTTGGATCGAATAAAAGGAAGGCATGATGAGACAGATAATTTAGAGGATGTAATTGATTTAGAAAGGTATGAAAGAGATACGCTTAGGAAAATAAAACCTCAGCAAATATATCATCTAGGTATGTTTGAAAGTAAGACAGGTTTATACAGAATATCGAGAGAAGTGGAATTAAGCGTTCTAGCAAACCCTGTAGAATTAAAGATAGTCAGTAAACAATTTGAGAATAGCTTAAAGTACTCTGGGTATAAGTATATACACCAAGGTCTTTATATTATAGGCATAAAAGGCATGACGCGCAAGAAACTTGGTACTAAGGTTCTTATCACATTATTAGACAAGAGATGGGACGCAGTAAATAAAGCGGCATTGGGATTTGTAGAAGGGGATATGAATGAAAACAAGTTAATAACTTATATAGCCTCAGACATGATGATGCCAATTAAAGAATTTATGGATAAAATGAGTTTCAGTTTTCAGACAAAGGGATATGAAGAATTTAAGGGGACAAATCTATTGGTAAGTATGGAATTTGTAGGAAGGCTAAGTAACAAAAGTAGAACTAAGTATAAGGTCAATGTTGATGACGTAATAGAGAGCATGCAATCTAAAGGGATTAATTTTATGAGTCCGTTAAAAATTAAGTCTGAAGAAAGAGCAGGCGAAGAATGGAATATTAGTGAACTTATAGAAAATAAGACTATACAACAACCTAAAGATTACATTAGTTATCAAAGTATTAGTGGTGGAACCAAAATTAGGTTCCTAGATTATAAAGCAAGAGCATCTGATGACCTAGATTCACTAGCTCCTGAACAAGATACAGAGGACAGCAGAAGGCATAGTATTTCAGAATTTATGGAAAAACTAGACATAGACTCTGAAATAAGTTATTATAAAAATAAGCTAGAACAAATATATGATGAATATAACAAAACCATGATTCATAAATGGCCTGCCCTTAGAGATAAAGAATTATATTTTCATAGAGAGCTATCTAGATTACGAAAGATAAAAACAGATAAGGATGTAGCACAGTATAATATAGAGAGAGAAGAACAATTAAATAATAATAAGCTAGTTAAAGATGCTGATAAAACTGAATTAATAGAAAAAGACAATAGCATTAGCGATGAAAAACAGTGGGAAGAAAATGAAAAATTATATCTAGCAAGCTATGAAGAAGATGATAATTTACTAAACGAGATAGATAATGAGGGTGGACTATTAGATCCATCAGAAGAATATGATACTTTTATAGAATCCCTAGATGAAATTAGGTTGCATAATTTAGACAATGCGATGGAAGCCATGGACATAGAACTAGATGGTAGAAAGAAACGTAGGTATGGCGAAAGTTCTGTAAAAAATGAAGGAGAAAGAGAAAGGTCTTCAAGAATTCCTGGAAAATGGCCTCTGTAAAGAGAGGAATATACCTATAACTATATACCGAGCAATATAGGCATATGGGTGCTAAAAGGCATAATTTGAAAAACCGTGCAGCTTCAAAATTATAAAATGATGGAGCAATATTAAACTTAGCGTTCCATGATCCCATAGATTGGCCAAATATCATAAGTATATGGAAAGGTCTTATAGTTCAAAAATATATGCAAAATCAACATAGTATAGGCAATAGGTTGGAAGATATGATCACATACTTAGAAACATTTTTAGGAGAGTCGGTAAAAGTTTTATGGGAACAATGGGTAGAAGGTAATCCTAATGATTATGAATTATTAAAAAGAGTAGGAAATAACCCAAATAATTTTGTAAATATAATTTCAAACATAATAATAGCAGAAGACCCAGAGTTAGGATATACAACTTTGCAGAACGAAAGGTTAAGAGAAATTGAAAAATTAACTATTACTAGTTGGAAAGGTATAAAGCAATTCTCACAACACTACTTATATAATGCAACTACCGCTACAAGGTTACAAATAAAGGGTAGTTGAGAGGTATTTTAATAAACTACCGTGATCCGTTAGGAAGTATGATATTCAAGAATACAAAAAGGAAATCAAGGGTCATTATTAATATATCTCAAGCCATAACCTTTGTTTTCAAACAATTGAAGAAAATTTGTACTAGCATACAGTGCCCAAAGATCTATGAAGCATTCTGATTATAATTTCTGCAACAAGATTGTGCAAATTCCTCTATCATATGGTGAAGAAAGGGTAAGGAAGAGACAATTGAATAAGCCATCATATATGAGTAGAAATCCCATAAGAACAAAAAGAAGATATTTTCTTAGGAGGTCAGACAACGAAGCACCATTTTTACATAAACGTAATGTAAGAAGATATGATTCTAAGAAAAACTATGACAAAACATGTAGGTGCTTCATATGTAATTCTCCGATCACTTAAGGCAACATACCCAAATAAAGATCAAAAGCGATATTCCAAAGAAGTACGAAGAACAAGAGAGAGTCTTAATAATAGATAGTGTGAATGAAAATATATTGGTATGCATAATGAGATTAAAGATGATGAGTCAATATATTCGATCATAGAAACCGATGAAATAGAAAATATTAGAGATGAAGTTGAGTCTAGCGATGATGAATTAGATTTAATCGATGACTTAGCAGGATTAAGGATCGAAATGATGAATCAAATAATTTGTGATCATGATTGGGTTAAAGGAAAAGGAGACTACAATATAAAATACACATATGGTAAATATTATCCTAGTCAAGAAAATAGAGCCACCTGTAAGGTATGTTTAAAACAAGTATGTTTAGAATGTTTAAAAGTTCAAAGGCAAAAATGGAGAAAAGAAGTAGAATTAGAATCTGATGAGAAAATTCTAGCTAGTAGAGTTAGGACATTAGAAAATAGAGTTAATAAATTAGAACTAGAAATTGAAGAGATGAAAAGCACAGAGGTACAACAGCTAATTCGATGATAAGAAGGATAAAAACATCAATTCAAAGAACAAACAATAACGATAATGATGATAAAACCAAAAAAGGCTCCAACTTAGAGAAGCGTTATCCTTTTGGGAATAAATACATTATTAAACTTCCGCTAAAGAGATATTAGGAATACGGATACCGTCAAGATAAAATTAAAACCCAATATATCTTACAAGATACTAGCATTAGTAGATACAAAGTTGCACAAAAAATATTATCCATGATAAATACTTCATAAAGTGTCCCAAATAGTTCACGCCTATAGATAATGATAAAGCGTAAATATCAACCGATATGTCGTGAACAAAAAGGTTCATAATCGCTAGCATATAATATTGAATTATACATGAATGGTACTAAATACACAATAAGGGATTTATCAATGATCAATGATGAAATGATTATAGGTCTAAGATTTTACAAAGAATCGGTCCAAACTACTATCATACATGAACAAGGAATTACATTCATATATATATATATATATATATATATATATATATATATATATATATAGATAGAGAGTTGAGAGATTGATCCATGTTTCCGTTTTATCTCGAAAGCGTTATTTTCTTTTCATCTATGTTGAAATGTAGCTATAGACTAAATTATGATTTTTTGAATTTTTTCCTATTTGTTTTGCATTTTCTAAAATCAGCGATCTAATTAGTTTTGGACCATCCAAAAAGGCTGGTTTTAGAAAATGCAAAACAAATAGTAAAAAATTCAAAAAATACGAAATTTAGTCTATAGCTACATTTCAACAAGATGAAGAAGATGAACGGTTCGGATCGAATATTTTGTCAATGATATCAAGAAACCTCTCGAGAGCACTTGATCCGCGGCTCTAGAGCACAATAGCTATTCTCTCTCTCTCTCTCTATATATATATATATATATGTATGTATGTATATAGATATATGTAGATAGATGTGTGTGTGTGTGTGTGTATATATATATATATATATATATATATATGTTTGTTTGGTGCAAGAAATGGAGGTACAACGATCGACATTGTTCAACTGGTCTATATGATGTTTACTTGTTCTCACCTTCTTGAAAAAACTGCTTGCTCGCTCTTTTCATACTATAATACATCTTTAATTAAGAAAGGTCTATTCCTTTCACTACAATATCATTTGGCCCGTAGAAATGAAACAACCTAATTGTAGTTATAGCATGCTTGTTTTATATAAAACTAGCAGACTTATTCATGAAATTGCACGCCTAAATATTAGGATACAATTGTCTTGGATAAACAACTCTACTTCTAATGATTGAAATACAATTATATTTGTTATATAACTCTATTTATATATGATTAATCTGCACATTATAATTTAGCCTCACCAAAATAAGTGATGGAAATTTTCTCTTTTCTTTTCTATTAATGTGAGAATTTCTAGAAATTAGGTTATTGTAGGATTTTTCTTGCCCTTAAAATGAAAGAGGTGTCTTGAATATCACCGGTTGTATATATGTGTAGAGATGTGCTTTGCAATTGTCAACAAAAGCAAGTGAAATGTATGTTCTGGTTAATAGAGCATTACGAAATATTTTTATTTGAATTTTCAGCAGCGACAACAGTGATGCAGAGAAGAAATGTCAACATCAACATAAATCATGTGCACACAACATGCAATTCACGAGCAGGACATGTAATCTAGTGAAGTGGTAGGATACATAAGATTCCTAAAATGCAGAAGAAATCACAAAGATATCCTCGGAACTACCAAATAATCATTGCCAATTCTCGCTATCAAATAAGCATATTCTGTAACAGAATGCTCTGCCAGTACCTCTCCTCAAAACTACTAATGCTGAAATTATTTGACCACGAAGGAACTCTTGCAACTGCAGCACCCAGCTGCACTCGGATTTGTAGACACCAGCACATTATACACGCAAGTAGAACAGAGCATTCATAAGAATAGCACAATTAGACTTGCATTAAAATAGCACAATTACTCTTTCATTTCAGAACACCTTTGTGCTATTATGAGCAGAAGTTACACGTACCTGAGACATTAACAAGACCATGTGTTCAATTATGAGCATGCATACTGGAAAAGATTTAGATGAAATTTGGTCAGACAATTTCGCTACTTTGCATTGTGTAACATTGGATCAAGGGAAGCCAAGCCAAATGTCAGTCCTATTTTGAAGTTAAAATATTACCATCAAGCCACTACCATATATTTTGTTTTTCAAACCATATCTAGGTAGTGGCATGATGAGCAGCTGAACATAATTTTGTTCTTTTGAAAAAAATATTCTTTAGTTTCTAAGATTAATCCATCATAAGCTCAAAAAGGTGCCAATGAAATCCTCCTTCAAATAACATAACAGGTCATTGTTTATGTAAAAAATATAACATGTCATTGAAAAACACATTCAACCAACGGATCTACAATTCAGACAATTCTTGGTACTCAATCAGATCTTTTGAAAAAATATTCCAAGTCCAAAAATCAATTCATAGAGCTGATAAAATTTTAAAACTAACCAAGAATGCTGAGCATATGAGTTCCACCACATAATCCACAGTTGCACCTTTGACAAAGTCATATGAAACATTGTAGACAACCAACTTAACTCCATCTCTCTCAAAGACCCTACAATCGAATCAACAATGAATGAGACATGTAATGATATCATGGTCAAATTTTCGGAGGGTAGTTTTCAACATTTCCACCAAACCACAGGTGAGATGACATGTTTCACATTTCCAAAAAAATGCTGTAAATAACGATTGTGAAAACTATAAACAAGACATGACAAAGCATAGCTCGCTAACCTGTCTTCTACATTATTCTTGTTATCGAGTAAGAACGCAAACTGGAATTCAGAACATCCTCCGGCTTCAACGGTCAATCAACATCTTACCCTCAGCGGATGGTTCTTTACCGTGTAACTCATTGAGCCTCTGCAGAGAATGAATGAATCACACGATCATACACTGAACATGGTAAACTAACTGAAGAAACTAGAAGACAGAGAGAACAAAATAGTATCAAAAGTGACATACTTTTCTTTCCAGGCCTACAACTTTATAGCACCTACCATATCATCTATGTTTAGAAATGTATTTACAATAACAATTCTTCATACGACAAAAGATAATAACAAATAAAAAAAAATATTTATAACACAAATACATGATCCATTGCTAATTCTTCGTACGACAATCCGTAAACTTGGAAGGCATACAAAAATATCCCCAAAATGCTGTAGAATAACCTCCTTTGGAAGCAACAGACCATGGAGTAGTTACTAGAAGAAGGAAGTGGAAGTGAGGGGTGGGGAGAGACCTACACGGACGCAGCTCTCGGTCATGGTGACGGCATCCGGCTCCGCGGGCAAGGGCGGGCCGGTGGTCGGCGCGGATGCGGCCGTTAAGCAACGGCGCCAGGAGGCGGATGAGCGGCGGGGGCGGCGCCGCCGTGTAGCCGGGGATTGGGAGAAGCGGAGGAGTAGCATTTATTGTACTGATTCCCCTCATTTTTTTTTTATCAAAAATAGCCCCATGCCGGATTGATTGCAAAAGCAGCATCCCTCGTCGCCAGGAAATTGGGCTGGCCGGCTGGATATCGAGCCAACTCGGCTTGAGTCGTTAAACTCGTTAAGATAACGACTAACTCGACTCGATTTATTTTTTTAACGAAATAAAAACTCAACTTAGCTCGCCTCGTTAAAAAACTCGAGTTGACTTAAGTTAGCTCGTTATGATACCGGGTCGGTGGAGGAGAGGAGTACAAGGCGCGGGCGTGCTCAAGCAAGGGCGAGGTGGAGACCCGCTGTTTCGAATCGAATCATGAATGTGAAATAGGGAAAAGAATCGAGTTTGAAGGAACGGGTTAGAGCATGACGATATAGTTTTTTTTCTAACTCGTTAAATTGCTACCGCTGCTCAACTTATTAGCTTAACAAGTTCAAAACTCAACTTGACTCAATTCATTAAGAAACAAGTTCGAATCAACTCGAGTCGAGTTTTCAAATCCTTATTAAACTCGTGAGTTTCGAATTTTTTTTTTCTACAGGAAAGACCCGACGGTAGGGAGCGTGAAAGCAACGTTGCGTGCTAAGGGATCAAACCTTCAGCGCATGCATTCCGTAGAAGCAACTCCACGCTACCGGACCCACGCGCACCCGCGCGCTCACGCCCGCGCCGCCCCGCGCCACGCACCTGGCGCCCCAGCCCCATGTGTGCTCGTGCTCCCACGCGCCACGCGCCACTGGGCCACGCTGAACAGCGCCTCTCCACGCACCCGTGTGCTCCGCCCGCCATGCACCCCTCGGGCCCACCTCGCCCTCGCGCTGCCGCATGCCTCCTTTGCTCACCATCGTGCGGTGCTCGTCCGCGCGGGTGCGCGGGCCCGGTCGCATGGAGTAGCTTCCGCAGAATGTGTGTACGGAAGGATTTGATCCGTGCTCCCCATTGTATCGGATGGTGGTAGGTTAGGCCTTCCGTGGTGGCTAAAGAGTTATTTTGCAATTTCTGAGATATAGAGGCTATTTCTGTTTTAAAAAAATTTGGAGAGAGCTAATACAGTAATTGCTTCACGCGAGGAAAGCATAGGAGCAGAAGTGTGTCGTAGCGTGGGCCCCACGCGCAGCTTCTCTGTGCTGTAGTGCTCGGTTCCAAATTTTCCCTCCTATTTAAGAGTTTTGCTTCTTCTTTTCTCAAATACAAAAAGAGTACTTTTTTCCTTCTTGAGATTATGAATCCAAGATAATCCAATGCTCATCTAAAAAAAATAATCCAATGCTGTAGATTGACTGTTTAAGTGTCCAATGATAAGAAGAAATCACAGCTAGCTTAAAGTTAAATAAACATGAAGAGCAAACAATGGTTACCATTTTTCTTTCAGAATTTTCCATGATCATTTCGTATGTAATGTCAAGTCTGTTTCTAAATGGTTGTTATTCTATTTCTATTTTCTGTAAATCTAGATTCAAAAACAAGTTTTTGTCTAAAATGTTCTTTGCCTTTAATAAAAATTAGCATATGAAATGTCATATTTAGAACACGTAAAAGTCGTTTGAATATGTCCTTTTTCATTTGATTCATCACGTACAGTTCAATTGGCATGAACAAAAATTTATATTAGAAACTGAATGGAATTCATTTGTTTGCAGATGAATCTCAAAGAAACGTGCCATTTTTACAAAATATGGGGAAAAAAAGGAAAAATATATCCTACTTGTAAATTGTTGCTATTCTATTCCTATTATCTTTAAATCTAGATTCGAATACAAGTTTTTGTCTAGAATGTTCTTTTGTCTTTAATAAAAATAAGCATATGAAATGCCATATTTAGAACATATAAAAGTCATTTGAATCTGTCTTTTTCATTTGATTCTCACGTACAGTTCAATTGGCATGAACTAAAATTTATATTAGCAACTGAATGGAATACATTTGTTTGTCAGATGAATCTCAAAGAAACGGCCTATTTTTTCAAAAATGCGGAAAAAAAAATCCAATCTACCGAATTCGAACCAGCAACCTAAGGATTCATCTGCGTCAAACTACATTCCTCGGCTCTACCGAGCAAAGGATGGTTTGTGATGGCAATAACAACATATATACATACACACGGTACCACTATTCTACTCCTAAGTGAAGAATACCTATTTTGTGCTCGGTCAGGAAGGACACCATACTGACTGCTAGTAATGTGATAGTAAATCACGCATACATTTTACTTAGAACAACAGATGCAATTACTACCAAATCTATTACTAGTTAATGCGTTGGTCAACACAACTAGTTAATGTGTATTGTAGTTTATACATGAATCTGTTTCTTCTTTATTTAGCTATATCTTTTTATTAGTAGCTCAGATTTGCAAATGGTACATTTCTACCGGTAGCTTACTGATGACGAAAGGAATAAAATGATATAAATATCGCTATTAAACAATAATTTTATTGACTGGTAAAAGAAATTACTATTTTTATAACATGAAATTACCACATCTACAACTAAAAATTACTATCATATAATATAATTGGAAAAGTCCTACACAGATCATTCAATTGGCAGTAAAAATTCATGAAAACTATAAGTAGAAGTTCTAAAAAATTCTCAAAATATTACCATAAGTAGATAATATGAGCTTCTACAACCTTGTAATATAGTCGGATGGTGGGAATTCCATCTTGCTAATTAAGCCTGACGCGATTTGGTTGGACTGCAAACTCGGCTATCATGTAGAATAACCTATTCTACACGCAACAGTAGAATAGCGTGTATGTATATGCAACATATCAAGTGAAAACTCTCTTGCCGTAAAAACTCCGTGAAACCTATGTGTACAAATTTTGAAAAATTCTCAAAAAATTACCACACATAGGGGAGATGAGTTTCTACAATCTTGCAACATTTGAAAACCAAAATTTGTGGCATTTGAAAGATACGAAAAAGACAAATTCAGCCTAAATATATTCTACACTATTTATCTCATTGTTTGTCTTTTTGTATCTTTCAAAAGTGATTGAGTTTGGTCTTAAAAATTTTACTGAATTATAGAAACTCACTTCTCCTATGTATGGTAATTTTTTAAGAATTTTTCAAAACTTGTACACATGGGTTTCATAGATATTTCACGGTAAGAGTGGTTTTCACTGGATATATTGCCTATATATACACACATATATATACATACACACCCACTACTTCTATGTAATCGTCATTTGGATCGGTTTTGGTAGTGATACAAAGTCCTTATATAGTGATGACAAGTGGCTATTCTGGTCGATTTTTGCCCGATAGAGATATAGCCTTATTAGGCCTGTTTCAAGCTCGTGAACCGCAGGCCGTAAGATCAATTATCTCGTGACGGTTTCGAGCATAAAACCGATAGAGTTGAAAGACCATGCGGAGGTCTATTCTTGTGTGTGATGAGTAATTGACGAGAATTGAGCTTGGATTGATTTGAAATTGAGTTTGATTTGAATTGGATTTCGATTTGAAGCAATTTGAGTGTTGGTTGCTTTTCTGCTACTGCCTAGGGCGGTAAAGATGGACCTTGAGCGTTAATTATGATCGATTAATGATTTTGGGATAATCATTGAATATCTTTGTGGGCATTGCTATGTGAAAGGTTTTGTCCTTGTCTTTGATGGTTGGGTAGGGTGATCTGCTAGGTCATGGTGAGGCGGAGGATGACCGGACTAGGCGAGGAGCGCGGAGGTCCAAACAATGGAGATTGCTAGAAGATGATCGGAGATGGAGTTCGGGCAAGCTAAGAAGACAAGGAAAGGAGGAGATGCTAGCTAGACACCACGTGGATCAAGGAAGGCCGTCGGATTGCGGTCTAGTTGATAGGTTAGCGGGTCTAAGTAATATGCTTTGAAAAACGTGCAAGAAAACCCGTTATGTGTGTGGGTTTTGGGTTAGCCCTTGTATGGCTGTGTGAGTGGGCAAATCCTAACTCTTAGATGAGTTCTCTAGGGTTGAGGGCTGCATCCAAGGGTGGTAGATGGCCCAAGAGTAGTATAAATAGGGGTAGAGGGGTGGCCTCCTCCCCTTGAAGGTTGTAGAGGTTTTTGTGCTCTTTTGAACTTTTCCCACCTTGTTGTGAGGTTTTATAAACTTCCTCCTTCCATAAATGCAAATCTTTTTCAATCATGCTTGAATTTAAATTACGCACTTACTTTATGTCTTAAATTCAGCATTTAAATTCTTGCAATTTACTCTCTCGCAATTTACTTTCTTATGATTTGGATTTGCCTCCCCTCCTTCTAAATGCTACTGATATTAGATGTTTTGAGTGTATTCATATGGTTTTATGTCTCTTTTGCACTCTAGGATAGAGTAGAGATTATCTTTTCTACCAAGTTGCAACTCTGTCCAGAATTTATTCTTCGCGCAGCAGTTTGTATTTTATTTTTAGAAAAATTTATAAAAATTATTTTTGAGTGATTATTATTAGAGAAGGTGCGGGACTCTCATATGCATCTGTAGAAAAATTTTGGAGTCCACTTGTTGCACCGTTTGGACGTCATGAGGTGAAAACTGAGCCCCAAACTTTCTACTCGAAGTTCCTGATTATCTGTATTCTTTTATTTTTACTGATTTTTCTATAAGGATTTTTGAGATTAAATTTGGTGGAGTTCTTCATGTATCATTTTCTCATAGGGAGAAAAATTCTCAAAATTTTTTGAGTACCAGAAACCTACCAACCACCTATTCTAATTGAAGACAGTCTCTAAAAATTCTGCTTTTGCTTTTCTGAAAGTGACTTTTGTTATTTGAATTGATCTCCTTTCTAAAAGCAAGAGTTGAATTGATTCCCTTTTGTTTTGGACACTAGACAACCAGGATTGTGACTCAAAAATCCCTATATATTTTATGGTACTCATCCATGCAAGCTAGGGGTATACATAGTTGTCTAGTTATTCGGGTTTTTCACGATTTCCTTTGCGCGATCCTTTCGAGGTATTAATTGGAGTATTTTGGGAAAAAATTTTATTTGCGACCATTCACCCCCTCTCTGTTCGCCATCTCGATCCTTCAAGATTTAACACACAAATCTATATCGGTTATTAGCATTGAATCGATAGAGATTTATGTAACCGATAGTGATAAATTCTAGGCTATTTTTCTAAAATTTCACAGATTCACAGCATATTCACATTCACAAAATGCTCATAGATTGATAAATTCATAGCATATTTATAGATTGATAGTATATGCACAATTGACAAATTTACAATATATTCACATTCACATTATACTTATATATTGACAAATTCATAGTATATTTACATTTATAAAACTTGTGATAATGTTAATTTATGGATACCGAGAGACCAACGATGGGTATATCTATGTTTGTGATGAGTAATTGACTATGTTTTGAGTCTTTAGTGCTCATATTTGAGTTTATTTTAAACTTGCCTTGGCTTTGAGCAATTTAGTTAGAAAGGTCATGGGCACTGTGACCATTAGAGAAGTTATCTTTAGAGTGGTCATGAATCACCGTGGACTACTCGGAGAGTGGTCATGAGCTCTTGTGAACACTCTAAGAGAGGTCGTGACCACTGTGGGAGTGGTTGTGACCCCTTTAGGAGTGGTCGTGAGCCTTGTAAGCCTCCTAGGGAGAGGCTGTGGAACATTTAGACCTCCAAGGGAAATGTTGTGAGCCATTGTGACCTCTTTGTAAGTGGTCTAGACTTCTATAGGAGAGGTCGTGACCTCTATGGGAGAGGTCTTGACTACTGTAAGGGTGGCCTAGATCACTGTGAGAGTGATCTAGATCTCTGTGGGAGAGGTCGTGACCACTGTAAAAGTAACCTATATCACTGTGGGAGAGATCTAAATATCTATGGGAGAGGTCACAACCACTATAAAAGTGGTCTATATCACTATAAGAGTGGTTTAGATCTCTCTAAACCTCTATGGGAGAGATCGTGACCACTATAAGAGTGGTATAGACCTCTCTAGACCTCTGTTTATAAGGTCATGAATGGTCTAGATCTTTGTTTGAGTGATCTATACCTCTATTTAAGAGGTCATAAGTGTTCACAGACAAGAATGCATGGTTACGGCTTAAAGTGGTCACAAGCAAAATGATCTAATATGGGATCTTTTGATTTCTCCGTGAATTTTATTTTGAGCATTGCTATGTGATAGTTTTCTTGTCTATGTGAACTAGGCTAAGAGAGCTGAGATCCAAAACGGTCAAAGAAAGTTCGAATATGATGAGGTTAGGAAGTGGTTGCGAGTCAGGAAGACAAGGAACTAGATTACTAATTTTATATATAAATCAACAAATATATGATCTAATTTTATTCAAAATCTTTGAATTCAGTATATATTTCAAATATATGTGTTTGATTCAAATTGTTATAGATGGGTATATACCTTAAAACTGAAAATTTTGAAAAATATATTCAAATTTGGCTTGAATTTGTGTATTTGAAATCTCTCTCTCTCTCTCTCTCTCACACACACACACACATACGCAAATAGTATCCGGAGAACATCAATGCAGGTTATTACTTGTTCTATCACAAGAAGGTGACCAGTTTTTTCTCCCAAAAAGAATATGACAGACGCCTAAGGGAAAGTACAATAACAAAAGCTTACTCCATCTCATATCCAATGTCATCTAGAGTAAACATTAAAACTAGCTTGTAAAATAACTATCTCTAAAGATTAACTCTAGATGCCGTGTATTAACTATATTTTTTCTTTTGTACATAACTAATCTATCTATACTCTTGTGCAATGCTTATTACTAAATACCAGCCAGCTCTCTTCTCTTTTCTCACTCTTCTACATAGAACGAAGCTGATGTGGACATATTAAAAGTAAGCTAAGGTAGCCTTATTATTAATAATGTGAGTTTACTTCCATTAATTTATTGTTGAGGACAGCTTGTCAAAATCCCTTTCATCTCACTTCTCTCCTGTATTATCTTCCCCTCAAACTCAAAAAAGAATTTAGAACCAAAATTTTTTGAATTGAAAGCTTTCAAACTAAAAGTGTTTTATTTGATAGTCTTCAAATAAAAAATTTTGATACATATAAAAATTTCGAAGCGAAAATTTTCATGTTAAAGGAAAAGGAAGAGATGTGAAAAGGGAAGAGAAGCAGAATGGGAAAGTAAGAGCGCCATGTGGCAATATCTCAACATGTGCTTGTAAAACAGTTAGTGCAGACTTGTCAAATTACCAATATATTCGCATCTAATGTTCCCGGATGCGCTACAGGTCAAGAGGCTTTTGTTTTTCTAGCCCTCATACACTTTTTTTTTTAAATCCAAGTAAATTTGTGTGTCTTACAGATTCCGGCCTGTCTACCGGAACAACTTTCTGCTTATGTAGCGAAAACTTCTTGGCTCGAACAAGTTTCAACTCGATAAAACTTTCTACTCCCAAAATTTTCTACTCAACTAATAAATCTTTTTACTAAACTAACAACAACTTTCTACTAAAAAAAAAACTTTCTACTCGAACAACTTCCTACTCAGCTAGCGAAAACTTTCTACTTAACTAGCTAGTGAAAACTTTCTAATATACATAGAAGTGCTTAGTAATAAAAAAATTCTACTCAACTAACAAAAAAAATTATAGAAAAGCGAAACTTTCTACTTAATACAAGTGCTTACTTAAAACTTGAATATTAGCATTGTACTTACATATATAGATATAAATCGAGAACGAAAACAACGTACAAAATGCAGTTCTACGTACAAAGTACACGTATGCGTCCAAGACCCATGATTAATTATTCCTGTGGGAATTATTTAGGCTAGAAAAATCCCAAAGGTCCATTAGGTGAAAGAGAGATAAAAAGAGAATATTAACACATTACTAGTACAGGTGGATGAAGACCTCTTTATAAAGGGTGGTTCTCTCCACCATACTAAAGCATAAAAAGAAGATAACATATGCTCGCCACTCGCTGCTCGATCGGTTGCGCATTTAATCCAGAATCGACTCATATATCGCCCTATGATTTTCTCTCTGCGTGTATAGATTAGATCTATCTCTCGAAGTTTTTGCCTTTCTTGAGATCCTGCATCGTTTGGGAAGCATTTTCACGCAACTGCTCATTGTTTCCTTCACTGCCGATCGGCTTCGACTACATCGCTTGCTGATCTTCATCTACATCTACTACCGGTTCGGCCCGTCTTCGCGCCATCTCAGTAATACATGCGAACCACATCTATTTTTATGTATAGATTAAGAATGCTCACTACAGAAACAAGAATAGTGTCGCCGGTCGTAACATTTTTTTATCGGCTTAAAAAGGCCGACGATTACAAAAGTGACTATGTCGACGGCTTTAACGCAACCCGACGACACATATATATACACCAAGCAGACTGCTCGGCGGTTACATCAAACCCGCCGACATGAAGTACTTAGCTGTGTTTGCGCCCTCATTAAACCAACCGACAGACCTACTCCACCCAAAAGAGGAGAGATTTGCCGGGATGAAATTTGAATTTCAGATCCCGCCAACACAAGTCAGGTCGGCGGCTACCTCAAACCCCCGACACGGTGCACTCCGCCATGTGGGACCAACTGCAGGATGCCTGTGCCCACCAAGCTGGCACGAAGACTTTTTGTCGCCGAGAGAGAAATGTCCGATAAAAATCAATCTATGTCGACGGTATCAAGCCCACCGATGACATCAGATGAACCTTTGTCGATGGTTTCATTTTAGCTGACGACAATAGTAATTCCAGATTAATTCAGAAAATCTATTTGAAAATGTTTTTGTTGTTTTTAAAATTAAGAAAAATTAAATAGAGCTTTTAGAATAGTTGTTAGGCAACATACATCTATATGACATGTAATTTTTTATTATTTAATTAATTGGTATGTTACGGCACTGCAGTGTATGTCTCCCGACGTTACGCCGAAAGTACTTTGAGTAGAACCTTGTGACGATCCAACGCACCAATTGAAAGAGTGAGGAATGACCGGAATAGGTGCATGTTGTAAAACCTTTATGACCGTAGAAATGTCTCGTCGACCCTGGGCCGAGGCTACAAAAAGTATCGAAGAACGACGGTGTGGTGGTGACTCTATTACTCTCCTTGAGTTTTCGGAAGAATTTGTTGTGACGATGAAATACCGCAGAAAAGAAGCGAGCAATCAATGGAATAGGTCGTGCATGTTCTAAAACCTTAAACCGGCCTTAAAAATGGCGAAATAAAGAAGAGGGCAATCAGTTGAACTTTATGGTAATGAATGAGACCCGTTGTCGGTGGTATTATCGCGGGTCACGCCGACACAAGTTCCACTTGTTTTGCCGCTTTCATCTCAACCACGGCAAAGTGCTACCTCTTTTCGCTTCGCTTCACCACCGATTACGTAATGACACTGCGACCCAAGTATCTCATAAAGGTCCAGGAGGCCGCTCGTGTTACGCAGGCGATAGTTTGGCCGACGGTTGTGGCTTCCGTTATCACCTAGGCGTCGAAGTTGATGTACCACATCGCCTTCGCCGCTCGCCATTTCGCCGCTCCCCGCGATTTTTGCTTCCACTGCTCGTTGTCGCTTTCGTCTCGTCCGCCTCTCGCGGCCATCGGCCGCTTGCCATGCTACCGCTCCGGCTGCCTCTACTTGCCGCCCCTTCGTCTGCCGCCCGCTCCACCGCCTGTCGCCTCCTCTGCCCACCCGGTCTGCCTCCGCTCCGCCTCGGCCTGCCGCCTCATCGTCTCGGCCGCCCGCCCACCACGACTGCCCGACCGCCACTCCGCCCCGCCCAATGACCTCCTCCTCCACGCCTCCTTGCAAGGAGCTACCTGATAGCATCTTGGTAATCACTTATGAGTTTAACTGCATTTTACTACTACTCTAGATGTCCCCATGCATGAGCTAAGTGACAAATTGACATTAGTCCTATAATAATTCTTCATAGATTTTATTAATACAATTCTAACATCTTCAAACTTGTATTTTTGATAGCTTTCTTGTGGCTCATCATCAATTTCGCAATTAAAGGAGCGCCTAGAGAAAGAAGCACTGGAGGTACTTTTTTTTCTTCGTAAACAAATTAGGATTGACATCATCCTCGCTTTGTACTTATTCTCTTTCTAAATAGATGCCATTTTAGAATTTGTGCAGTCAAGCTTTTAAAATTTTAAAATAGATGCTATATGTGGTTGTTATTATATTAAATATCGCTTTTTGTCTCACTGAGTGGATGTCCTAGTTTTAGGGGAGGTGTCACGAAATTTCTAATAATTTAGGAGAATGACAACTATAGACCGCATACAAATTGTAATTAGGCTTTGGTCGGTTCAACATTTAGCATTTATAACGCCAACCGAGCAGTAGTTAAACCTGCTCGGGCACCGCATATATTTCGTAAGGAGCTCTGATGGTGATTTGTTGGGTTCCATTACGAAAAGTGTTGCACTCTCGAGCTATCCACGCTTTGGATACTTACCGATGTGCGCTTGAGTATAAGGGTCGTGACACGAGGGTGTACGGGTTGGGATTCCGACGGTATTTCCTTGTCGCTCTCCTAGTGTATAACATAAGTGGTACGCCGCACTGGCTGTTAAATCTCGGAGAACAATGTGGTTATGTCAGCTGAATTGACCGAAAGCACCTGCATACCACCACCGACTTAGCCCACATCGCAGTGGGTAAGCCTCCTATTTAGCAAGGCTTAAACTGCCTAAATCTAAAATTTGGATGCATGCATTGACGTCAGAGTAAGTGATCTTTGGATGGAAGATCGGTGGATGTACGATGGTTGGATGAAGTCCGGGAGACACATGGACGAGTGGATCGAGAAGGCTAGAGCATTCGTGGATGATGCTTTCCGAAGATTCTCCGACCCTAATGCAAGTGTCGGTGGTGTCCTTGTCGCGTGTCAACACCGAGAAGAGGACCAAGAAGGATATTAGCCATCACCTATGTAGGCATGGCTTCAAACCAAATTACTTTGTATGGGTAGCTCATGGCGAGAGGAAGCATCCGCCAGGTGTGGCCCTATGGATTTTGAAGAGGGCTACGACGAAGTCGAAGTTGATAGATTAGACGAGCTCACGGGTGATGTGGCTCAAGCTTACGATCTCTCCCGAGGAAGAGTCTGAGCCACTTGGAACAATTCAAGAAGCTCCTTGATTCGCCAAGTTGCTTGCCGATGAACATACCGATGTGATCGTATTTCGTAGTGTCACGCCTAATGGCGGTGAAGACCAAGTACAACCGTCACCAATTGTTCAACGACCTTTTGCAAACCGCCGATAGCCTCCTTCCGAGTGGACACAAGATGACTCAATCTTTACGAGTCAAAGAAGCTTTTCAGCGTGTTAGGCATGCCGGCGAGAGGATAGACTATTGCCCAAAGTTCTCATGCTTTATTGGAAGACCGATTCGACTGACTCATCGTAAGCATTGTAATGAGAGTCGGACGAGAAAGTTAAATGTCTGAACGTGGAATGAGACAGACGACGGTGGCCCGTAAAACATTCCATTTCTTTCCGATCACTAACGCTCTGCAGTTGTAGACATGTCCAAGGCCACGGCGAGACACATGAGGTGGCACAAAGAGGGCAAGCGAGAAAGGAGGGCGTGATGATTCATCCGCTCGATGCGATGCTTGGAGGCACTTTGACCAACAACACCTCGAATTTGCGGCGAGCCTAGGAATGTGCGATAGGCTCTCGATCGACGGGTTCACGCCATTCAATATGATGGCGCACTCAGACTGCAGGCCGGCCGTGTTCGCAATCCCGCATAACCGCCGCCTCAACTCGCTTGAAAGAAGAGTACATGTTTTTTCGTTATAATACCCGGCCTAAGTCTCCGGAAAAACTTAGATCTATTCATGCAACCTCCGGTAGAAGAGCCGATCGACCTGTGGACTAAAGGAGTTTTGACACATGATAGCTACAAGGGGAAGAACTTTAGGATGCGTCGCGACACCGTGGTCAATACACGATTTTCCGCCGTATGGCATGTTCTCGGTGGAGCACGCATGGAAACTTGTCATGCCCTATATGCCTGTAACACCGATGCTTTCACACCGAAAAATGGGGGTAAGTCCTGGTTCGACTGTCACCGTTGTTTCCTAGAGCCAAGCACCCATTTAGGAATAAAAAAGGCATTTCGCAAAGGCAAGATCGGAAGAAGGGCCACCCGAACGCTTTCAAGTGCAGGATATCATCGATCGCATGACGATCTAGCGGATATCGGGTATGTGAAAGACTATGGTGAGGAGCACCATTGGACTCATAAGTACAAGATCTACAACCTTCCTTATGCAAAAGACCGAAGCTACCTCACAACATCGAACTAGTGGGGTGCGTGCATCCAAAACTAGGACTAGTGTAGATCAATCATAAGAAGTCAGATCAAAATCCCGACGATTCATTCTGCCTAACAAGTCGAGCCGGTGTTCTATCCGCCATACGCCACCTGAATTACAAAAGTTGGTGGATTGTACATAAATGTCTTCCACCGTAGATTGTCCGATCTCACGGAAGACGACTACGATTCTCACCCAGACGTGGAGGTATTCCAAGAACAAGAGTTACCAGAGAGTCGACGTCGATATTGGTGATGGGCTAGATAATATTTTGGGATTAGTATACCCATCTCATGTAGAAGGAGAAGAAGAGGAGGAAAGGGTAGAGGAAGCGAAGAGGAAGAGGCAGAGGCAGAGGAAGAGGAAGAGGCAAAGGCAGAGGAAGAGGCAAAGGAAGCCAAGAATTTTAAGCTATTTAATTTTATAGGTTTAATTTTATATACTTTATGTCATTTAATTTTATATACATTTATATTTTATTCGTTTCAATTAATATCAATGTACTTTATGTCATTTAATTTAATTTGTGCGAGGATGGTGGAGGTGCAAAGAAGTTGGCTTCAAAATTGAAGAAGGTCTTGGAAGGGGGCATGAGGAGTGGCAGGCAGGCCACCCCAGATCTGCGCTTCCCGAGGAGGAGGAGGAGGAGGAGGAGGTGGATGACGATGAGCGTCGTTGGGGTTCTTGGCATCGGGCACTTGAGGAGGGATGAGGATCGGACGAGGACTGAGTCCATGGGAGCTGTTGTCCGAGTCGGGTGCCTCCGCTCGAGCTCTGTGGGATCCAAGAAGAGTCGGGCGGAATAAATTGCCAAAGCCCCACAGATCCAATATGAGCAGGATACCTGATAGTTGTTTCTAGCGCGAAGGTATGTGCTACAAATTTTCGATGTCTTTTATTGCTAACCACAAACTTGCTAACTACTTGTTATGAATTCTTCATGCAGTGGCTTGGTTTGCCTCAACAAGAGGTGAGCCGGGCCACTTGCTAGGGGTGATCTTGGCGCTCTACCCGGCGAGTGGGCGAGGTGGTGCTCGCGCCCGTGACTAGATGGAGCGACTACTCGCTCGGGAGGACGACGAGGAGGCACTGCGCGGATCATTGCATAGCCGAAGTTTTGGGTAAGTTGTCATTTCTATTAATGTTTTCGTGTTTATAGCTTCACGTGTTTGTTTCGCTTTCAGCAGGTATCGCCTGGCCTCGACACATCGCAGACGATTATCATGCTTGTCGCCTGCGTTCGACATAATGGCGGCAAAGACGTCGAGGGCGCCATCGGTTATGCGCGGGACACGTGATGAAGCACTACAAGAGCACGGGATGAAGATCTCGAGGGCACATGCCTTGCGCGATACTCGAGGCGAAGGAGTACCGCTTGGCGTCCGGACTGGATGGACAAGTGTCCACACGCCTGAGGGATCTCGCAAGATGTGGGCATCGAAGGAGTGGATCGAGAGGTCCAAGAGGACAGGGGAATCGAGAAGCCAACCCGAGATCTGTGTGACCTACCTAGGTGGACGAGGCATGGGTCACGCGCGCGATATCGTAAGTATATTAAGTACAACTCTAGCATTCTTGTCAATTCGGTTTTCATTTCACATTTGAAATTGAAGCTGCAGGAGTTTCATACGGGACTTGAGCTCGATGAGTTCACCGTGTGGACGCAGCACACACGCCCGTGTCCGCTGACGACGCAACCACCGATGCCCCATTGCCCAGAGAAGATTGTAAGTGACTTTCTCTTTTCGCTCTCGCATCTGCAATCGTGGGTCGAGCTAATCCACTTCATATCTTATTTGTTTCGCAGATACATAAGGCAGCCATGAAGGAGAAGCACGGTGCCGATCGTGACCCTTGACCATGCGGTCGACCCTCCGGTCATCTGACGATTCGGTGGGAGGAGTCACGGCAGCTTCGGCTTCATGGACTCGGTGGTGGCGCCGACCGCTGAGGGCCAAGTCAGGACACGCCGCAAGAGCCGCCTCTTCCGCCAGTGCACATTGGAAGCCAGCGAAGATGATCACATAGTTGCAAAGCAGAAGGCGGATGAGCAGGAGGCAGGAGCGAGAGGAGGATAGGAGGCGATCGAGGCCCTCCAGAGTCGAACCTCTGGATGTACAACTATTTCGGTAATTAAGATTGTATACGTAGCTACGTTGTACTTACACGCTTAGATGGTAACATATCATATCCATCGTTGTAGGGCGGGACCTCGGCCACCGCAGATGCCACCTCCGGCCGTTCTTCACGCAGACGCGACGGGGTAATGCATTTTGTTCCGCTTTTAGCGAACTATTCATACAAGTACACAAATGCACAAAAGTTTTGAACATTGTGGTTTCCTCTAATCTTGCGGTGTCGCCTCACGCTACTGCTATATCAATGTCGCGGAGGTGATTCCAGTGGCACAAGATCGTGCAGATCAATTAGTCGACGACGTGTTTGCGATCCTTTTGCGGTTCGCAATCTTAGTTATTTGTTTTGTTGGTAGAATAGTATGTCATGTTCTACATAGACATGTTGATTGTGAATGTGATGTACTCTTTTGGTTTGTGAAATTGAATTTGGGACTTATTGATGCATTTTGCTATCGTGTCGATGGTGATCATTTGTGCATTGTATTGGTGAATCTGAATGTGGTAATGTGTGTGAAATTATATGTTGTTTTATTACGGGCAATTGGGGATATTAAACTGTTGGGAATGGGGTTTTTTGCAGGTTAAAATTGGATTTTTTAAATTCGATATTTTTTTATTTTACAACTTTGTTCGGCTCTAGCTAAGGCGACATAAGACTCTTAGTGGTTACGTTTTAGGACGGAAGAAGTGCGTATCGTTAGCTCTAGCCCAAGTGGCGACCAGATGTCCAATCTGTGTCGGCGGCATTAATTGGCAAGCGACGAGATGTCCCAGTGGTTCAGTTGCGGAACGAAAGGTGCGTAATGTCGTCGGCTCTAGCCCAAGCGGCGACCGGATATCAATCTGTTCGGCGCTTTAATTAGACCAGAGCGTCGGATGCCCAATCTTGTCGGCGGCTTTAATTAGGCGCAAGCAGGATGTCCCATCTATGTCGGCGACTAGTTAAGCAAGCGACAAATGTCAGGTGTCGGTAGGCCCGAATAGCATCTGTGTCGTCGGGATTTATTGTGGCCGTCGACATAGGTTGGTTGTGTAAATGCGACTACGTGTCGTGGGACTTGTGTTCGTCGGGAGCCGCGACACATCCTATGTCGGGTTTTGGCATCTTGTCGTCGGTAAAAGCGGGGCGATGAGCAAGATCCTGTGGTGGCTTATTAGCACATTACATTTATCTAATAATATACATGTGATCGACATTACAATTGGTATGTTACTTGTGTTTAGTTTATTTATTCTCACTGTTCTATCTTCAATTATAGTCATAACTTATTTTTAGAATAAATTCATCGTTAATATGCCTAATATTCTAACAATTTCTTCTACCTTGCACATTTCGATCTCCGCCTCCTGAAGAAGATTAGCGTTTTCGGAATATGGTAAGGAGCTTAACCAATGTTAGCGCAGAGTCTTCTCAATTGTTAGTATCGAGAAAGGGAACATTTACATTTGTTTTTCAGAATTGTATGATAATTTTTTTTCTAAATTTTTTTCTTTTCAAATGCAATTAAAAAATAGCATCCTCTCCGATCACAAAAGCGCTGACAGATAATACATATCACCTACCGCGCTCCCGTACCGTGGCAAGAGGTACCACGCTACATGAGCTCGGAAGGAGTCCTACTGACGTGCCACAACTCAGCAAGAAATTCTCATTAATCATTCACTTAAAAAATTAATCACTTAATTAACCGCTTAATTAATCAAGAACCTAATCCTACTAAGGTATCTAAATACGGCTGGTCCTACCAAGGTCCTATGGCTCGGTAGGTCTCCTTCTAAGCTCCCGTGGCTCAATAGGTAGACAAGTATCATCTGCCAGCACTTTCGGGGGTACAAAGAGGGCTATTTTTGTAATTACATTCGAAACGGGACAGATTTGAAAAAAAAATCAGCGCTAGAAAACTGATAAATTCTTTTTTCGTGGGAGCATTGTACTACCTTCATTCTTTTTTACTTGTCATTGTATACACTAGGTAGTATAGCATGCTACGCCGTGGAGTTTTTTGTTGCAAAAATGGTAGAAGGACCTAAATATAATTTTAAATCTTTCGGGCTAAAAGAACCGGCGCCCGTGTCAAATTTCCGAAACCACCGGGTTTTTTTTCCAAAATGCCCGAATCTAAATGTAATTTTAAATCTTTCGAGTTTAAAGAACTGACTCCTGGGAGGACCTAAACATAATTTTAAATCTTCTAGGTTTAAAGAACCAGCTCCTGTGTGAATTTTGTGGAACCACAGGGTTTTTTTTGCAAAATAACCGGTGGAAGGACCTGTTTGCGATTTTAGAATTCCCAAGGACTCTTTCACAAAAAGGGTACTTGGATGCCTGGGAGCGCTCCAATTCTCCCAGGCATAAGGTATACTAGACACGTGGACCTGGCTGACGCGCCATGATGACACATAATGTGAAATCCGGACCTTCCCGCGAAGGAAGGAATTCATATGCTTTTTTAAAATATGTTCACGACGAATCATATAATTTTCGTTGAACGTGTTGCATTTTTGGGAAATTTATGGAACTCAGGGATAAATTTTATGTAATCCTAAAAAGATCTCGGGACCTATTTTTTCCTTGGGTGATGTTTCCGGGAAACCAGGGACTGACAACGAAGAAAGGGACCTAGAGGCAACCATAAAAATCTTCGGTGAAAAAAGTTTGGGCCAATATGTAATTTCAGCAAATTTCGTGTCTAGAACCACGCGTTGAAAACAAAACTTGAAATTTCGAAGGCCTCCTTAAAAAAAGTCTAATTTTCGAAAAAGTTTGGAGCCCGCGGATCTCCTAGGGAAAAAATAGCCAAAATCTTTTTTCTAAACCTCGGTTGCCCTTTCCGCAAAAATAGCCAAAATCTTGAGAGTGATCTAGATCTCTGTGGGAGAGGTCGTGACCACTGTAAGAGTAGTCTATATCACTATGGGAGTGATCTAAATATCTGTAGAAGAGATCACGACCACTATAAAAGTGGTTTAGATCACTATAAGAGTGGTTTAGATCTCTCTAAACCTTTATAGGAGAGATCGTGACCACTATAAGAGTAGTATAGACCTCTCTAGACCTCTATTTACGAGGTCATGAATGGTCTAGACCTCTGTTTGAGTGATTTATACTTGAGAGGTCGTAAGTGTTCACGGACAAGAATGGTTACAGCTTAAAGTGGTCACAAACTAAATGATCTAATATGGGATCTTTTGATTCCTCTGTGAATTTTATTTTGAGCATTGCTATGTGATGGTTTTCTTGATTATGTTAGTTGCATCACTTTGGGGCTAAGACATTGTGAGGCGAAGGCAAGATCAAAACTAGGTTAGGAGAGCTAAGGTCCAAACAGTTAAAGAAAACTGGAATATGACTGAGATTAGAAAGTGGTTGCGAGCCAGGAAGACAAGGAATAGATTACTGATTTTATATATAAATCAACAAATATATGATCTAATTTCGTTCAAAATATTTCAATTAAGTATATATTTCAAATATATGTGTTTGATTTAAATTGTTATAGATGGGTATATACCTTAAAACTGAAAATTTCAAAAAATATATTCAAATCTGGCTTGAATTTGTGTATTTGAAATCTCTCTCTTTCACACACACATATGCAAATAGTATCCGGAGAACATCAATGCAGGTTATTACCTGTTCTATCACAAGAAAGTGCCCAGTTTTTTCTTCCAAAAAGAATATGACGTACATCCAAGGGAAAGTACAATAACAAAAGCTTAGTCCATCTCCTATCTAATGTCATCTAGAGAAAGCACTAAAATCAGCTTGTAAAATAGCTATTTCTAAAGGTTGACTTTAGATGTCGCGCATTAACTATCTCTTCTCTCTTGTAAATAACTAATCTACTTATGCTCTCGTGCAATGCTTACTATTAAATAAGAGCTAGCTCTCTTCTCTTTTCTCACTCTTCTACATAGGACAAAGCTGACGTGGATATACTAAAAGTAAGCTGAGGTGGCCTTATTGTTGCTAATTTGAGTTTACTTCCATTAATTTATTGTTGAGGACAGCTTGTCAAAATCCCTTTCATCTCACTTCTCTCCTGTATTATCTTCCCCTCAAACTCAAAAAAGAATTTAGAACCAAAATTTTTTGAATTGAAAAATTTCAAACTAAAACTTTTGAATCGAAAGTTTTCAAACAAAAAGTTTTTAAATCAAAAGCTTTCAAACTAAAAGAGTTTTATTTGATAGTCTTCAAATCAAAATTTTTGATACATATAAAAATTTCGAAACGAAAATTTTCATGTTAAAGGAAAAGGAAGAGATGTGAAAAGGGAAGAGAAGCAGAATAGGAAAGAAAGAGCGCCATGTGGCAATATCTCAACATGTGCTTGTAAAACAGTTAGTGCAGACTTGTCAAATAACCAATATATTCGCATCTAATGTTCCCGGATGCGCTACAGGTCAAGAAGCTTTTGTTTTTCTAGCCCTCATACACTTTTTTTTTTTAAATCCAAGTAAATTTGTGTGCCTTACAGTTACAGATTCCGGCCTGTCCTTTTATGTGCGCACGAATCCGTAAAGATTCGGCCGGTCCTCAACAATAAATTAATGGAAGTAAACACAAATTAGCAACAATAAATTAATCCGTAAACTAAATCTTTCGGGTTTAAAGAACCGGTATCCGTGTCGAATTTCCGAAACCACGGTTTTTTTGCAAAATACTTGAACCTAAATGTAATTTTAAATCTTTCGAGTTTAAAGAACTGACGCCGGGAGGACCTAAACATAATTTTAAATCTTTCGGGTTTAAAGAACCAGCTCCTGTGTGGATTTTGTGGAACCACATGGTTTTTTTTGCAAAATAACCGGTGGAAGGACCTGTTTGTGATTTCAGAATTCCCAAAGGACTCTTTCACAAAAAATGTACTTGGAGGCCTGTGAGCGCTACAATTCTCCCAGGCATAAGGTATACTAGAATAGTTTGCGCGGTGTATATGCCGTGTGCGTTGTTTTTTTGGAAATAATTTAGTTTTTTTCCGTCGGCTTTTTTTTTAAATCATCGAGAAAACGCGTGAAACGGTTGATACAAACACATCCGCGATTGCGCTAAATCGAAAGATCCTTTTCGTGAAAAATACCTGGAATGATCCGAACGGCACTACGTTTTTTCCGGTATTTATTTAGGGTCCTTCCACGAAAGATTCGTAATTTTTCTGAACCAGAAGGTTTTCGTAAAAAACCGCGTGAAGGACCTACATGTAATTACGCATTTTTGAGGTACCTACACATGAAAAAGGGAAAAAAAGGTCGGCCACCGACGTTGTTTTTTTCCATGAAACAATTTCGGTTTTTCATCGACTTTTTTAAATCGGAGGAAACGCGAAACGGTTGAAAAAACACAAGTGCATCTGCAATTGAGCTAAATTGAAAGATTCTTTTCGGTAAAATAGCGGAATGATCCAAACGCCAATACGTTTTGTTTCGGTATCTATTTAGGGTCCTCTCACGAAAGATCCGCGATTTTTCTGAACCAGAAGGTCTTCGTAAAAAACCGCGTGAAGGACCTACACGTAATTACGCATTTTTTAGGGACCTACACGTGAAAAGGGGAAAAAGGTGCCAAGCCGGCCGGCCATACGTTGTTTTTTTCCGCGAAAACAATTTCGGTTTTTCCGTCTGCCTTTTTTTTTAAATCGTGGAGGAAACGCGAGAAACGGTTGAAAAAACACAAGTGCGTCTGTGATTGCGCTAAATCGAAAGATTCTTTTCGTGTAAAATAGCCGGAATGATCCAAACACCAATACATTTTTTTGGGTATCTATTTAGGGTCTTCTCACAAAAGATCCGCGATTTTTCTGAACCAGAAGGTCTTCTTTGTAAAAAACCGCGAGAAGGATCTTTACGTAATTAAAGATTTTTGGAAGGACCAAAACGCAAAAATTATTTTTTGAGCTGAACCGACCGGCTGGCCGAGCCGAGACAACGCGTGCGTTATTTTTTTCGTAGAAATAATTTCGTTTGTTTTCATCGGGGGTTTTTTAAAATTATCGAGAAGAAGCGAAACGGTTGAAAGAATAAAACGCGTCGTGTTTGTGTTTGAAAGGTTTTTTGTAAAAATAACCGGATAATCCAAACGACACTGCATTTTTTGGTATTTATTTAGGGTTCCTCCACGAAAGATTCGCGGTTTTTCTGAACCAGAAGGTTCTCTTTGTAAAAAACCGTGAGACGAACATACACGTATTTTTTTACACGTGAAAAGGAAAAACAAATTTGTTTTCTTTGTCGGGTTTTAAAAAAAATCGTTGAGGAAACGCAAGAAACAGTTAAAAGGACACAAGCGCACCCGCGATGTGCTAGACCGAAAGGCCATTTTCGTGTAAAATAACCGGAATGATCCAAACGCCACTACGTTTTTTTCGATATCTATTTAGGTCCTCTCACGAAAGATCAGTGTTTTTTTTGAATTAGAAGGCCCTTTTCGTAAAAAACTGTGAAAAGGACCTATATGTAATTATAATTTTTTGGAGGGACCAAAACGCAAAAAAAACTCACGCCCGCGCGGGAATTCTCCCGAAAATAGGAGATGTATGATTCACGCGGGCGACACGGCGGGCCGACGCGCGGCCACGAGGCCCAGAAGGCGATGTGGAGACGCCGAGAGGTCGGGAAACCTCCCACATTTATATACGGTAGTATATTATTAATTTGGTCTCTAATATATTTCTTTGATTATTACTTTTTAATTATATTTAGTAAAAATAATTAAAACTATAATAATATGAAAGTATTTTTAACAAATATAGTGATATACGCTTCTTAGGAAGCATCTAAATACTTTAATGTATATTAGCGATCAAAGTTTGAACATATTGCACGTATTTAAAACACATTAAAAAAGATCGGAGGAGTACGATTTTGCACTAGTACGTCGTATCTTGGTCCATTCTATTTTGATTTGCGACTAAAACGTTGTTGCTGAAGTGTGTGGCGAGTTTTATGATAATCTTTTTTTTTAAAAAAAGGTTGGCAGGGCCTCTGCTATTCTCTATAGAATGAGAAAAAATAAAGTGTTTCCATATAGGCAGGCTGAAAACAGAGGCGTATCTAGAAAATGGGAAGAAGAGAGGCTAAGACTAAGATATCGAAATTAAGCCTAATAAGCTAACTATGTTCAAAGTTTACAAACATTTGTTTAACAGTCACATATAATCTAAATGTGTAACAATACAAATGATAAGAGAATTTTTTTTTTAAAGGGGGGGGGAAAAAAAAAATTTTTTTTCCCAAAGGGTTTTTTTTAAAAATTTTTTTTTTTTTTTTTTTGGGGTTTTTTTCCCCTTTTTCCCGAAGGGAAAAATTTTTCCCCCCCTTTTTTCCAAGGTTTTTAATTTAAAATTTTTTAAAAAAAAGGGGTTTTTTCCCAAGAAAGGTTTTAAATTTTTTTTTTTTTTTGGAATTAGGTTTAATTAAAATTTAAATTTTTTTTTTTTTTGGGGGCCCCCAAAGGGAAAATTTTTTTTTCCCTTTTTTTTTTAAAAAAAAAAAGGGGTTAAAACCCAAATTCCAACCCTTTTAAAATTTTGAAATTTTTTTTTTTTTTAAAAAATTTTTAAAAAATTTTTTGGTTAAAATTTTTTTTTTGGGGGGCTTTTGTTTTTTTTTTTTTTTTCCCCCCCCAAAAGGTTTTTTAAAAAAAAAAAAAACCGGGGGTTTTTAAAAAAAAAAATTTTTGGGTTGGGGGGGTTTTAAAATTTTTTTGGGGTTTCCTTTTTTTTGGGAAAATTTTTTCCTTGGAAAAAAAAATGGGGGGGTTTTTTGGTTTAAAAAAAATTTTTTAAAATTTTGGGGGAAAATTTTTTTAAACCCTTTAAAAAACCCTCCCCCAAAAAAAAAAATTTTTAAAAACCCCTTTTTGAAAAATTTTTTTTTAAATTTTTAAAAAAAAAAGGGGGGGAACCTTTTTTCCAAAGGAAACCAAATTTTAAAAGTTTTTTTTAAAAAAAAAAAAAGGGGGGTTTTTTTTAAAAAAAAAGGGGGGTTTTTGGGCCCAAATTTTAAAATTTTTTATTTTTTCCCCCTTTTTTAAAAGGTTTTTTTTCCCCCTTTTTTTAAAACGGGGGGAAAAAAAAAATTTTAAAAAAGGGGGCCCCCCTTAAAATTTTTTTTAAAGGGGGGAAAAAAATTTTTTTTGGAAAACCCCTTTTTTTTTTTAAAAATTTTTGGGGGAAAAAAAAAACCATTTTTTTCCCCCCCCCCCCTTTTTTTTTTTTTTTTAAAAAAAAAAAAGGCCCTTTTTTCCTTTTTTGGGGTTTTTTTTAAGGGAATTTTAAAATTTTAAAGGGGTTTTCCCTTTTTTTGGGGGGGTTTTTTTTTTTTTTTTTTTGGGGGGTTTTTTCCCAAAATTTAGGGGAAAAAATTTTTGGGGTTTTTTCCTTTGGGGTTGGGGGAAAAATTTTTGGGAAGGAAAAAAAAAAATTTTTTTTAAAAAATCTCCAAAAATTTTTTTTTTAAAAAAAAAAACCCCCCGGGGCGGGGGGAAAAAAAAATTTTTTGGGATTTAAAAAAAGAAATTTTTTTTAAAAAAAAATTTTTTTTTTCCCCTTTTCCCAAGTAAAAAAATTTTTGTTTTTTTTCCCCCCTTTTTTTTTTTAAAAAGGTTTTTTTTTTAAAAATTTTTTAAGGTTGGGAAAAAGGGGGAAATTTAAATTTTTTGGAAAAAAAGGGGTTTTTTAAAATTTTTTTCCCCTTTTTCCCGGGGGTTTATTTTTTTGGTTTGGGGGCCCAATTTTTAAAAAAAAGGGTTTCCCCGGGGGCCTTTTTTGGGGGGAATTTTTTTTTTTTAAAAATTTTAATGGCCCCTTTTAAAAATTTTTTAAAAAAAGGGGTTTTTTTTTTTTAAAAAAAAAAACCCCCCCCCCTTTTTTTTTTTTTTTTAAAATTTTTTTTTTTTTTTACCTTAATTTCCCCCAAAAAAAAAAAATTGCCAAAAAAAAAAAAGGAAAAAAAAAAAGGGGGGGGGGGGGTTTTTTCCTTAAAAAAAAAAAAGGGGGGTTTGGGTTTAAAGGGGATTTCCCACAAAAAAAAAAAATTTAAAAAAGGGGGGGTTTTTTAAAAACCAATTTTGGTTTTTAAAATTTTAAAAATTTTCCCTTTAAAAAATTTTAAATTTTTAGGGTTTTTTTTAAAAAAATTTCCTTTTTTTCCCCAAAGGCCAAAGGGTTTTTTGGAAAAAGGGGCCCCAAAAAAAAAAAAAAAAATTGTTTTCCCCAAAAAGGTTTTTAAAAACTTTTTTTTTTTTAAAAAAGGGGCCGGCCCCTTGGGGAAAAAAAAAAGGCCCCTTTTTAAAATTTTTTTTTTTCCCCCCCCTTTTTCCGGGAACAAACCAACCCTTTGGAAGGGGGCCCCCTTTAACCCCCCCGGGCCGGTTTGAAAACCCCCCCCCCAAAAAAAAAAAAACCAAACCCCCCCCAAAAAAAAATTGGGTTTCCCAAACCCCCGGGGGTTTAAAAAAAGGGGGCCCCCGGGAAAACCCCGGGAAGGGGGGCCCGGCCCCCCCTTTTCCCCCGGGCCAGGGGGGTTTTAAACCCAAAAAGGGGGGGGGGGGTTTTGGGATTTTCCCTTTTTTTCCCCTTTTTTTTTTCCCGGGAAGGGGGGGGACCCCAAAAAAAGTTTTTTGGGGGGGAAAAAAAGGGGGGGGCCCCCCGGGGGGGGGGGGAAATTTGACCCCAAAAGGAAGGGAAAGGGGCCCCCCCCCCCCAAAAAATTTTTTTAAAAAAAATTTTTTTTGGAACCCCCTTTGGGGGGGTTTTCCCCCTTTTTGGGGTTTTAAACCCTTTTTTAAAAAACTAAATTTCTTTTTCCCCGGGCCAGGGTTTAAAAAAGGTTTTTTGGGGAAAAACCCCAAGGAAAAAAAAAAAATTTTTAAGAAAAAAGGTTGGGTTTAAATCCCCCCCTTTTTTTTAAAAAAAATTTTTTTAAAAAACCCCCCAAAAAAAAGGGGTTTTCCCAAATTTCTTTTTCCAAAATTTCCTTTAAAATTTTTTTTTTTTTTTTTTTTTTTTTTTCCCAAATTTGGGGGGAAAAAAAAAAATTTTTTTTGGGGGTTTAAACCCAAAAAGGGGGGGTTTTTTTTTTTTTTTTTAAAAAAAATAAAAATTTTTTTGGGAATAACCTTATTGGGGAAAAATTTTTGGGAAAAAAAAACACCTTTTAAAACCTTAAAAAAGGGGGGAAAAAAAAAAAAAGGGGGGGTTTTTAAAAAATTTTTTTAAAAAAAATTTTTTTTTTTTTTTTTGGGAAAACCCAAATTAAAAAATTTTTTTTTTTTTTTCCCCAAAAGGGAAAAAGGGTTTTTTTTTTTTAAAATTGGGGGGGGAAAAAAAAAAGGGGAAAAGGGTTTAAAAAATTTTTTTTTAAAATTTTTGGGGGGTTTTTGGGTTTTTTAAAAAAGGGGGGGGGGGGGGTTAAAAAAAATTTTTCCCAAAAATTTTTTTTAGGTTTTTCCCCCCCCAAAAAAAATTTTTGGGAAAACCCCTTTTTTTAAAAAAAAATTTTTTTTTTAAAAATTTTTTTTTTAAAGGTTTTTTAAAAAATTTTCCAAAAAAAAAAAAAAAAAAAAAAAAAAAAGGGGGGGGGTTTTAATTTTAAAAAAAGGGTTTTTAAAAAAAAAAAATTTTTTGTTTAAAAAAAAATTTTAGAAAAAGGTTTTCCCCAAAAAAAAGGGGGCCCTTTTTCCCCCAAACCAAAGGGGGGTTTTTTTTTTTTGGGGTTTAAATTTTTGGGGGAAACAAAAAAAAATTTTAAAATTTCCATTGGCCCCCCAAAAAAAAAATTTTTTTTGGTTCCCCTTTTTTAAAAAAAAAACCCCCAACCCAAAAAACCCCCCCCCCCCCCCCCCCTTTTTTTAAAAAAAAATTTTTTTGGGGCCCAGGAAAACCCCCAAACCCCAAAAGGGGCCCTTTAAAACCCCCTTTTTTTTTTAAAATGGAAACCCGGGTTTCCCCCGGAAATTTTTTTGGGGGGGGGGAAAAAAAGGGGGGGCCCAAATTTGGGGCCAGGGGTTTTTGGGCCCCAAAAATTTTTAACCCTTTTTTTTTAATTTTTTTGGGGGGGGGGGAAAAAAAACCCCCCCCGGGGGGGGGCCCCCAAAAAAGGGGGGGGCCCCAAACCCCCCCCTTTTGGGGTTTTTTTCAAAAAAAATTTTTTGGTTACCAAAAAAAATTTTTCCCCAAAAAAATTTAAAAATTTTTTTTCCCCAAAAAGAAAATTCCCCTTACCCTTTTTAAAAAGGGGGGTTTTTTTTCCCCCCTTTTCCCAAAAGGGGTTTTTAATTTTCCCCTTCAAAAAAAAGGAAAAAATTTTAACCGTTTTAAAAAAATTTAAAAATTTTTTAAAAAAAAAAAAAAATTTTTTTTTTTGGCCCGGGGTTTTTTTACCCCGGGGGGCCCCCCTTTTTAAAATTTTTGGGTTTTCCCCCCTTTTTTAAAAAAAAATTTTTTTTTTTTAAAAAACCAAAAATTAAATTTAAAGGAAAATTGGAAAAATTTTTTTGGGGGGGAAAAATTTTGGGGAAAAAATTTTTTTTTTTTAAAAAAATTTTTTTTTTTCCCCCCCCGGGCCCCCAAAATTTTTTTTTTTTTAAAAAAAAAAAAAAAAAAACCCAAATTAAAAAAAAAACCCCCTTTCCTTTTTTAAAAAAAAACCCCCAAAAAAGGGGGGTTTTTAAAAAATTTTTTTTTTTGGGTTTTTTCCAAATTTGGGAAAAAAAAAAAGGGGGGAATTTTAAAAGGGTTTTTTTTAAAAAAAAAAAGGGGTTTTTTTGGGGGTTTCTTAACCCAAAAAATTTTTAAATTTTTTAAAAAGTTTTCCTTTTTGGGGTTTTTTTTTTTTTTTGGGGGAAAAAATTTTTTTTTAAAAAATTTTTTTTTGCCCCAAAAATTTTTTTAAAAACCCTTTTGGGTTTTTTAAATTTTTTTTTTTTTGGGGTTTTTGAAATTTAAAAAATTTTTTAAAAATTTTAATTGAAAAAAAAAAAATTTTTCCCCCCCCTTTTTTTAAATTTTTTAAACATTTTTTGGGGTTTTGGGGGTTTTTTTTTTCCCCCCCAAAAAAAGGGGGGTTTTTAAAGGGTGATTTTTTTTTAAAAAAAATTTTAAATTTTTTTTAAAAAAAAAAAAAAAAAAGGGGGGTTTGGCCCCCAAAAAAAAAAATTTAAAAAAAGGTTAAAAAGGGTTTTTGGAAAAAAATTTTTTTTCCTTTTTTTTTTATTTTAATTTTTTTGTTTTAAAAATTTTTGGCCTTTAAAACCCCTTTTTTTTTTTTTTAAATTAAAATTTTTGGCCATTTAAAATTTAAAACCCCAAAAAACCCCCCCAAAAAAAATTTTTTAAAATTTTTTTTACCTTGGGAAAAAAAAAAAAAAAAAATTTTTTTTAAAAAAAAAAAAAAAAAAAAACCCCAAAAAAAAAAACCCAAAAAATTTTTTTTAAAATTTTTTTTAAAAGGGGAAAAATTTTAAAGGGGAAATTTTTCCCCAAAAAAAAAAAAGGGTTAGGGATTTTTTTTTAAAAAAAATTTTTTAAAATTGAAAAAACAAAAAAAAAAAAATTTTTTTTTAAAAAAAGGGAAAAAAAATTTTAAAAATTTTTTTTAAATTTAAACCCCTTTTTTAATTAAAAAAAATTTAAAATTTTTTTGGGAAATTTTTTAAAAAACCCCCTTGGGGGTTTTTTTCCCCCCCCCCCCCCCCAAAAAAAAACCCCCTTTAACAAAAAGGGGCCCCAAAACAAAAAGAAATTTTTTGGGGGGGGGGGTTTTTTTAATTTTTAAAAAAAAAAACCCCCCCCCAAAAAAACCCTTTTTAAAAAATGAAAAAAAAAAGGGGGTTTTTTTTTTTTTTAAAAAATTTTCCCTTTGGGAAAGGGGGGTTTTTTTTTTTTTAAAAAAAAAAAAAATTTTTTTTTTAAAAATTTCATTTTTTAGTAAAGGGGGGGTTTTTTCCAACAGGGCCCTTTTTTACCCCGGGTTTTTAAAATTTTTGTTTTAAAACCTTTTACCCAAAAAAATTTTTTAAAAAATTTTTTTTTTTTCCCCCAAAAAAAAAAAAAAATTTTTTTAAAAAAAAAAAATTTTAATTTTTTTTTTTTTTTTGGGGTTTTTTTTTAAATTCCTTTTTTTTTTTTTTTTCCCCCCTTTAAAAAAAAAATTTGAATTTTTTTCCCTTTTTTTAAAAAAAAAAAAAATTTTTTTTTCCCCCCAAAAATTTTGGGAAAAAAAATTTAAAAAAAAAAAAAGGAAAAAATTTTTTTTTCCCCAAAACCCAACGGGTTTTTCCCCTTTTTTTGGAATTTTTAAAAAAAGGGGAAAAATTTTTTTTTTTAAAAAAAAAAAATTTTTTTCCCAAAAAACCCCAAAAAACCCCCAAATTTTTAAAATTCCCCAAAAAAAAAAATTTAGAAAAAAAAAAGGGAAATTTAATTGGGGAAAAAAAAAAAAATTTTTAATTTTTGGTTTTTTTTTGGCCCCCGGGGGAAAAAAAAGGGTTTAAAAAAAGGGGGGGGTGGTTTGGGGCCCAAAAAAACCCCGGGGGGGGAACCTTTTTTTAAAAAATCCCTTTTTTAAAAATTTTTTAAATAAACCCGGGTTTTTGGGGAAAAAAAAAAAAAATTTTGGATTAAATTTCCCCTTTAAATTCCCGTTTCCCCAATTCCTTTTAAAAACCTTTTAATTTAAAAATTTAAAAAAAATTTTTTTTTTAAAAAAAAATTTTTTGGGAAAAAAGGGGGAAATTTTTTTTTTAAACCAAAAAAACCATCCAAGAAAAAAAAGGGGTTTTTTTTTTTTAAAAAAAGGGGAAAAAACCTTTTGGTTTTTTTTTTTTTAAAACCCTTTTTGGCCCAAAAACCCCCTTTGGAAATTTTTTTTGGGTTTTTTAAAAGGGTAATTCGGAACAAAAGGGAAATTTTTTTTTGGGGGGAAAAAAAAAAAAATTTAAAAAAAAAATTTTTTTTTTTTTTTTTTTTTTTTTTTGGGGGTTTTTTTCAAAAGGGCCCCGGGGGAAAAAAAAAACCTTTTTTTTTTTTTAAAAAAATTTTTTAAAAAAAAAAACCCCGGGGAAAAATTTAAAATTTTAAATTTTAAACCCCCCCCTCCCCCCCGGGTGGCCTTTTTTCCCCCGGGTTCCCCCCTTATGGGGCCCCCCCCCAAAAAATTTAACCCAAAAATTTTGGGGGGGGCCCCCCCCCCCCAAAAAAAACCCCTTCCCCAAACCCCGGGGGGTTTTTAAAAAAAAAAACCCCTTTCCCCCCCCTTTAAAAGGGGTTTTAAAAAAAAAACCCCCCCCTTTTTTTTTTCCCAAACCCCCCCCCTTTTTTTTTTTTGGGGGTTGGGGCCTTTTGGGGGTTTTGGGGGGGTTTTTTTTGGGGGGCAAAAAAAAAAAAAAATTTTTTTAACCCCCTTTTTTTTTTTTTTTGGGAAATTTTTTTTTTTTTTTCCCTTTTGGGGAAATTTTTTAAAAAAATTTTTTTTTGGTTTTTTAAAAACCCCAAAAAAATTTTTTTTTTTTTAAAAGGGGGTTTTTTTTGAAAAATTTTCCCCTTTTTTTTTTTTGGGTTTTGGGGGGAAAAGAAAAATTTTTTTTTAAACGGGGAATTTTTTTGGGGGGTTTTTTTTAAAAAGGGAAAAACCCATTTTGGTTTGGGTTTTAGGGTTTTCCAAAATTAAAAAAGGGGAAATTTTTTTTTCCTTCCCCCCTTTTTTGGGGAAAAAACCTTTTGGGTTTTTTTTTTCCCCCCCCAAAATTTTTTTTTAAAAAAAAAAAAGGGAAAGGGAAAAAAAATTTTAAAAAAAAAATTTGGGGGGGAAAAAAAAACCCAAATTTTTCCCCCCCCCTTTTTTTTAAAAAAAAAAAAAAATTTTTTAAAATTTGGAAGGGAAAAAAAAAAAATTTTTTTTTTTTTTTTTTAATTTTTTTTTTTTTGGGGGGGTTGGGAAAAAAAAAAAAATTTTTTTTGTTTTTTTTAAAGGGGTTTTTGGAGGTTTTCCCAAGCCCCAAAAAAAAACCCCTTTAAACTTTTTTTTTGGGTTTTTAAAAAAAAAATTTTTTTAAAAATTTTTTTTTTTTTTTTTTTTTTTTTTTTTTGGAAAAAAACCCCCTTTTTTTTTAAAAAAATTTAAACCAAAATTTTTTGGGGGCGGGGAAAAAAAAATTTTCCCCCTTTTTTTTTTTTAAAAATTTTTTCCCCCCCGGGCTTGGGGGGGGGGGGGTTTTTTTTTTTTTTAAAAAATTTTTTGGGGGGGGGGGGAAAAAAAAAAAAGGGGAAAAATTAAAATTTTAAAAAAAAAAAAAATTTTTAAAAAAAAAAAAAAAAAAAATTTTAAAAAAAACCAAAAAAATTTTTTTAAAATTTTAAAAAATTTTTTAAAGGGGGAATTAATTAAAAATTTAAATTTTTTTTAAAAATTTAAATAAAAAATTTAAAAAAAAAAATTTTAAAATTTTTTTGTAAAAATTTTGGTTTTTTTAATTTAAATTTTAAAAAAAAAATTTTTAAAAGGAAATTTTCCCTTTTTCCCAAACCCCAAAATTTTTTTTTTTTTTGGCGGTTTTTTTTTTAAAATTAAAAAAGGGGGGTTTTTCCCCCGGAATTTTCCCCTAAAAAATTTTTTTTTTTCCAAAATTTTTTTCCCCCCCCAAAAACCCCAAAAAAAAACCAAACAATTAAAAATTTAACCCAAAATTTTTTTAAAAAAAAATTTTTTTTTAACCTTTAATTTTTTAAAAAAAAAAATTTTTTAAAGGTTTTCCCCAAAAACCCTAAAACCCCTTTTTTTTAAAAAAAAAAAAAAATTTTAAAAAGGGTTTTTTTAAAAAAAAAAAAAAAAAAAAATTTTAAAACTTTAAAAGGTTTCCGGGGTTAAAACCTTGGAAATGAAAAGGCCAAAATTTTTTTTTAAAAAAATTTTTTTTTAAAAAATTTTTAAAATTTTTGGGAAAATTTAAAAAAAAAAAACCCCCCGGGGCCCCCCAAAATTTTTTTTTTGGGGGGAATTTTTTTTCCCTTTTTTAAAAAAATTTTTTTTTTGGCCCAAACCCCTTTTAAAAAATTTTTTAAAAAATTTTTTTAAAAAAAAATTTTAAAAATTTTTTTCCCAAAATTTTTTTTTTCCCTTTTAAATTTAATTAAAAAAACCCTTCCTTTTTCCCTTTAACCCCCTTAAATTTTTTTCCCTTTTTTAAAAAGGGGTTTTTTTTAAAAAAATTTTAAAAATTTTTTTTTTCCTTTCCGGAAAAAAAAAATTTTAAATTTTAAAAAGGGAATTTAAAAAAAAAAAAAAAAGGAAAACCCTTAAAAAAAATTTTTTAAAATTTTTAAATTTTTTTTTTAAAAAAAAAATTTCAATTAATTTCTTTTTTAAATTTTTTTTTTGGGGGGGTTTTTTTTTCCCAAAATTTTTTAAAATTTTTTTAAAAAAGGGGGGAAAGGAAATTTTAAGGAAAAAAAAAAGGGGGGGGGGGGGGAAAAAAGGGGTTGGGGGGGGTTTTTTTTTTTTTTTAAAAATTTTTTTTTAAAATAAAAATTTATAATTTTAGAATCCTTTAAAATTTAAAAAAACGGGCCAAAAGTTTAAAGGGTTTGTATGGAAATTTCAAAACCACCAATTAGAATTGGGTTCAAAGGCCTAGTTTGGGTTAAATGGTCCCACTAAGAGGTTATCTTTTTCTTTTTTATATTGGACTTCAAAATCAGAAGTTTTTTTCCAATTTCCTCACTTCATCCAAGTGAGCCATTACCCATTGGACGTCCCATATTTCTTGCTAATCGGTTTCGACTAATTGTGAATTGCCTTTGGCTAAAAGCCGATAGACTCCAATAGATTTTTCTTTGAAATGGAAAGAACTTTATACTCCGTTACATTATTGGTGAAGAAATTGTATTTGGATTACGTGTTATGGTAATTATCGAGGCATGATCGGTACTATTCTAGTTCTCGAGAGCCATCAAAATATAATGTCTAGTGGTTGGCATCGGTGGAACCCTGCTTTCGAGGGCTCACTATTAGTCTATTCAATGATAAATATACTAGAATTTATGACTTAATTGTTAGTCGGACAACAAAATGGATGTCAAATGATCTAAATTCTATTGCCCACTTAGCAATATGACCATTGCTTTTTGGTTATGGAGTATATTACCTAAGGTAAAAGGTGAGGGTGCTATAATCCAATGAGAATGGAAATAATGTCTCAATTTGCTTGAAGCTCTTAGTAGGGCATAAAGTAGTTTCTTAACTTTGAGGGTATCTCTCCTTAGGTCCATGTATAAAACCTCTCTTAGTAATAGATAGGTTTTTAATATTTCTCATTGTATAAAGTACAACACTAACCAAATTATTTATAGTTGCTAAGTAAACTAACAAGGGTTCCCCAAGGTTGGGTGAGACCCGTTGTGGGTGGGCTTTGTAAATAAGTTTTAATGTCTTTGAAGGCTTTATGCTTTATTTGACTAGTAGAACTTATCATATTTTCTTATTACCTTAAAGAAAGGTAACCCACGTTCTCGATCTTAAGATCAGCGGTGAGAGAAGTCATCTGGCTAGTTAAACTTTGAACCTCCTTCACGGAATAGGGGTTTAAAGATTCAATGATTCGGATCTTCTCGGGATGTATTTTGATACCTCAGAACAAACAAAAAACCAAGTAATTTTCTAGAATAAACTCCAAATAGACACTTTCTAGATTTAACTTAATCTTATGTTTATTAAAATTATCAAAGGTTTTAGCAGGTCGACAAATGATTAGAGCTTTTCTTGCTATTTACAACGAGATCATCAACATAAACCTCAAGATTTTGCCCTATTTAACTAATGAAAGTCTTCTACATAAAGCGGCCATGTGACTCTATTTTTCAAAAATGGCATCTTCTTGTAGTAGGAGACACCAAATAGGGTTATGGAGGAAGTCTTCTCTTCATCTTCTCTTGCCATATTGATTTGATGATAACTTTAGTATGCATCTAGGAACTCATCAATTCACAACCTCTTTGTTGAGTGCCAATGATCGATTTGGGTAAAGGAATATCATCTTTTGGACAAGCGATATTTAAACTAGTAAAGTCGACACATATCGCCACTTACCATTTGCTTTGTTAAGTATGCGGGGTTTGTAAGCTAATCTAGATGACTAACTTTGCAAATGAAACCAACCTCTAAAAGTTTGTCTAACTCTTGTCGGATGGCTTCTTGGAAAGGTGAATTATCGTTAGCTTCTATTTCACTAGGTATGTTAGGTCGTTATGGCAAACACATGCTCTATTGCCTCCCTTGGGACCTAAGCATGTTGGATGATTTCCAAGCAAACACATATCGTTAGCCCAGAGGAAAGGTAACAAGCGCCTTTTCTTTTGGCATCTATTTTTGACCCTATCTGAAGAGTTTTTAAGCGGTCGATGGGGTCTATGGGGTTTATTTGATTTACTTGTTAAGGGAGGATTTGCATTACTTCTCCGTCTTCTTGGGCTTTTAGCCTTGCAAGGCTTATCTGCATTATTAGTATCTCATAATGATAACGATCGTCAATTTGAGGTAATTTTTTATCGCAAATTTATTCGTAGCTTGATTACCTTGTACATTGATTATGCCTTTGGGACCAAGTATTTTCATGCTTTGGTAGTCATGATGGGTAGCTTCCATAAATTTAGTTAGTGAAGGTCTACCCAAAATGGCATAATAAAGTGATTTGAAATCAATAATCTCGAAAGAGATTAGTTACTTATGAAATTATTGGCATCTTCAAAAGTGATAGGTAGTACAATCTACCTTATTGGAGTCACCGAATGGACGGAATACAATTCCAAAGAATGGGTTTGTCACATGTCGGATCTTAGAATAAGGTATATGCATCTCATCCAAGGTATGAATAAAAAGTAAATCCAAAGAACTTTCTCCATCCACCAAAACTCTTCCTACTTTGTAATTACTAATTGTAGAAGAAACTACAATGGTAGCTTATGAGGGATAAACATATCTTTTGGGCGGTTGTTTCTATTGAAGGTGATTGCAACATCGACTACTTTAGAAAATCTATCTTACCTAGATGTGTGTTGATATTGTTGACTTCCTCCAAGAAGATTTAAACTACCTTTTTGAAGCATACAGATGATCCTCGAAGATAACGTTGACATATTTTCGATTACCTTAATATCTTCATCGCCATCCGTGTTCCTATTTCTTGACCTTATGGTAAGGTTGGCATAGGCTCCTTACGGTAAAACTCCTCCATGCACCTCTACCAAGCGGGGGATTCACATAAATAATGTCACGGTGCATTGTGCAAAGGACACTAGTGTTCTGTTGCCTTTGGTTGCACGAGTTTTTGGAAGTGGACTAGTCGTCCTATTGACTAGGCTTTCTCTTCTAAGTAGTTTTTCCTTGGAGTATCAGGTCATTTTAAGACACCCAAATATCTCTTTGAACAATTTTCACCTCGATATCTCTTTGAACAATTTTCTTATTCTTTTTATTCATCCCCTTATTTTTCGAGCTTGATGGTCTTTTTGGACTTTTTATCCTTAGACTTCTCTAGACACGGTTGTGGCATCGTATGGCCTTTGTTGACCATATGATTCCATTCGATGGCCTCATATGCATCCAAATCGATCTACCATATCGAGCATTCGACATGGTGGTGGGTGGATGAATGTTAAGATCTTCCATGAAGCATTTGTAATGCAATCTGTTTTCAACCCGATATGAGGTCATTAGATATATTAGGAATGGTATTGTGGACCTCTACAAACATCTTAATAAAGGCGTAAATTTCCACTAGAGGTCGCGAAGGCGATGCAGGTTGTCTGCTTTCCTAGCTTGACATAACAACTTTTGAAGTTGTTTAAAATTGCATGGCATAAATTTTCCTAACTAAAATAAATCCCTTGGGTGATTAAATAGCCAAGTTCATGTGGATCCTTTAAGAACAATAGGAAGATAGTTTCCTATTATCTTCTCATCCCATTTGGCGGCTTTAATGTTAGTGGTATATATTTCGGAATTCAGCGGATTGGGTTCCATCAAAAGTCTCCGATGACCGGCTTGAATTTCTCGAGGCCAAGCAATGTATTTAAGCCCCAAAAAAAGCTTTACATCCTGTAACGTCCAAACATGTTCACACATTAGGAACCTATTCTATATTTTAGGAACGAGGCCATTGCCGACCATGGTTAGTATTTTCACCTAGGGTAAGTCTGTCAAAAGCGCTTGTCCATTGGATTTATTCCTCTTTGGTGGTTGGTGCCTTGTTGGCTCGACGAGATGAAAGTACTCTACGAGAAATCAAACTGACACCTTATGGAGAGGGACATGCTTTATACTTCTACAACAACTTCTTACAAATCGGTGGCTAAGGATCTAATGATTGTTGCATTGAGCTCATTATTCCCTTGTAGGTTGATTTAGAATCATGCTAGTTAATATCGATTCTATCTATAGGGCTCCCTCATGTGAACTACTAAGAACTAAGCTTGGGTCCCTAAGCGTCGCCCTCGGGACTTACGGTATTACTAGAAAGATGTGTCAAGGATGACCCCTTGAGGATCCAATCTTTGTGACATCTCGATTGACTTTGTAGTACTAGTGTCTCGCCTCTTCCACAACATTTTTCTAGAACAAATTGTTCATGTTGCTCCTAGGTGACTTTTTCTACCCTTTCATGAGCTTGGCGTTTTTGGTTAAACATCTTTGCTTATCTATCTCAATCATGACCGCACAAGTGTGAAACCTAGAGTGAACAAAAGGGGTGAGCACTCTGTCTTCATCCGAGGATGGGGTGTAATTCGAGGATTAGAGATAATCTTTTGAAGATGGGCTATCGAAATGTTATCATCATCTTGAAAAGCGTGATCATCATCAACTTTCATGGGATATGTGCCATGGACATCCCTCATGTGGGGTAAGAATGGGATTGTGCCCACCTTTTGATTTCACAAGAAGTGGCACTTCCAATGCAACCTCACCCTATTTTGCTGGGCCATTGACAATTTTTCTTGATAACATATTCAAAAAGAAAGCCCTCCTCCGTGGCAAAAATCGTCAGCGTCGAGATCGGCGTAGTTGAAGAGGTGGAATGAGTTTTCTTCATCCATTCTTTGAGGGAATTATTGGACATTCCTTTCCGATCTTGATCACTAGATGCCCTTCTTCTAGCAACCAAGCCGATGTTTAAGACATAGGATTTTTAAATCGAGCTTATGAGTGAAAATAGTTGCGAGCCTCTATGGTTAAAGATTACGAAAAAAGGGGACAAAGGATTGCTTCTTATTGCCAAGTGGCTTAACAGTCTGAGGTTTATGAATCTATCGGATGCTATTCAATGCTAATGCTTTTCTTTGAAGTCCTTTGACTGTACAAAGGACATTCCTATTTATACATAATGAGGAGGCCACAATTATACTTCAAAAGGTGTCTTTCCGTCAAATGGTGTCTTCTTGTCAAAAGATTTCTCTTCATGGGAGGTGCCTTTTCAAAATAACTTTCGAGTAGTTATTTGTAGTTGTCAAAAAAAAAACTATCCATCTGGCTATCCAATGAATAGATAACTACCGCCCTAGCCGTTTTCATCTAGTCAAAGGCGGGTGAATCACTAGTCGGGGTGGTCTAGTATAAGCCAATGGAGGACACATTAATAAATGGTGAACCAGTAAGTGTAAGGCGATTGTGGCCTCATTCTTCTTTGTGGGCTTTTTTTATAAAGTTTCAGGTCCAAAATAGAGTATGGCCTTTAATCATAGTCGGATGATATACATGATAGGGTTGAGGTAGCACCAATTTGAAGAATAGCTTGTCTAAAATCATCTCGAGATAGTTTAGACATCTCCAAGAACCTCTTTACCCGATTATAGTGAGGCGGGAGGTCAACCAAGGGGACGTGGGAAGAAAAAGTTAAAAAGACTTGCAAGATTGGAATGTTCCCAAAGATTTTTCGTTGAATAGGTGTGTATGGAAGTTAGTGATTCTCGTCGGAAGCATGACCCAAGATCGAAGGTTTAGGGATTTTGTTGACTTTGATTTGGTTTTTTCTAGCCTACCCTAATATATTTGGGACAAAAGGATTGATTATTGTTGTTGTATACATTGGTTTGATGCTGAGAAAGTAAAGGAGCAATTGTACAATGGCATTCAATAGGGTATATATGGTCAAATAATATTAGCTTTTATTAAATTTTGTGCTTTGCTTGGTCGGTGTTTTTTCTGTAGTAATATGAGTTCTGAGTTGATGCGGGAAGTCCTCATGTGGTAATAGACGAATTAATAGTTTTCTTCTCTACGTATGGTCTGTGCATGTTGAGTTTTTTTTTCCAGCTCTATGCACAACCATGCAGTGCTGACACATAAAAGACTTTGGGAAAGCACACTATCAAATGGTTACTTGGTTAATTGCAGAGCAAGAACCGCCGACACTACTGCGAGAATCCTTTTTGAGTTTTGATTGCTTATTCAGTGCTGATTAGGCACCAAAATAAAAAATAAATATATCGTCAAATACGATCAGAAAGCAAAGAGAGCAGTTCAATAAAGAAAAAAGCAAGGGAAGTAGATTCTTACAGAGAAAAGAGGTAACGTCAATGGCGCTGAAAGTAGATTCCCGGACAGAAATGATATAAAGATGGAATAAAAGGTTTCGTAGATCATCACCATGATAAGGGCAGGCTTGTTTCTACGTATAGTTGATGAGAACCTTTGCTGTCCAAATTCCAAGCAGTCGTCTGTATGGATGCTTCGGTTTCTTCATCGGTTCACTTTGCTGGCCGAAAGCTTGGTAGATATGTTGACCCAACCATAGCTGCCAGCAAACAAATAAAAAATGATTTAAGAAATTGCATGTCCTGCTAAGTGAAATAATCAGACAAACTTTTTTTTAAATTTTGGCTAGAAGCTCTAGCATTCATTATAAAAAGAAACAACACCGCCTTAGCTACAATGCCAACACCCCTTACACGCACTCACCCGCGGCCTTTTCGGCCATGAGCACCGGGCAAGCGAAGCCGAACCCGGGTGGCAGCGCGCCTGCCCACTTAGCCCTTGATAGGGATGGCAATCGGTCCTTGCCACCAGGCCCTTAAACAAACCCAAAGAACAAAGTTCCATCTACCTAAACCCACTAAGCTGCTTGGTCTGAGATCTGTACCTATGCTCAAACCCAATGGGTACCCACGAACGGATCAATGCCAACCAAAGGTCAAAAGCGGGGAGGGTGGGGGCGCCATGGCCGCATGCTCCTCCCCCGCATGACGCCGGAGGCCATGGTTTGGTCCGGAATACTAGACCTGGGGTAAGCGCGAGGGCAGTCGTTTCGGGTGAGTAGGGTCACCTCTTTTTATCTCCTTCTCACATCTCCTTTCTCTCTCTTCTTTTAGGCACTATCCGGGGGGGAGCCGATGGGAGGAGTCGGGGGAGGAGAAAGCGGGCGTCGGCCGGGAAGGCGGGGGAGGCCAAGCAATCGGCGATGGGGGGGGAGGAGGCGATGGGCGAGGTCGGAGAAAGCCCTCGGCCGGCATGGTGAGTTTGTTTTCTAATATACCTCTAAAAAGTAGGTTACATGTCATAGGATACCCATTAGTACCCATGGGTACAAATTGACACATACACCTATTCTATGGACTTATCGGCGTCCTAAACCCGTAAACCCCAAGGTCTAAAGTGCTACCTGTACTCATTCTTATCGATCGGGTACCCACGGGTACCCAAAATAAATGCCATCCCTAGCCACTAAGCGAAGCTCAGTCCTCTAATCAGACAAACTTCAAGAAACCAAAGTGATGCAGCTAATCAAGATCAAGAATCCACAGAGTTGAAATCGAAGTTTCATGACCTAATTATCACTGAGATAGAACTTCCGGTGTACCGATTCACTCCTTCGAGCAAACACTTCGGTGAAGTTACGCTACACTTCGGTGAAGTTACGCTACGAGTGCCTGAAACATTTATGTACAGTTCGCTCTACTTTATAGCAGTGTACTTATCTTTTTTTTTTAAAGAATACAGCGGTGTACTCAGGAAGACCTAAATTCAATATTATACAGTGAATTGTTATGTCAACCCTGCAACCATTCGATTGGCGGAGAGGAAGAAATTATAGGTGAGGCAAACTTAAAATATATACATACACGAATATAAATTTGTTGAGCTATACCTTACCTATGAGTCAAATTTATTGGGCTATCCGATATATATACACAAGGACTAAAAGCCTTATAAATTGTAGGTGGGGCAGGACTAACCTACCATACTATTGGATCCCCGGTGAACCATTCTATTTCATCGCTCTTTATTACTTAAAAAGTGTCTTATTACGTAAATAGCCATATGCCCGTGCGTTTCAGCGGAAACTCAATTCGATAAAAAGTTTATTTGCAAAGAGCACTAATAGTGGCAAATGTGAGTAATTAAAGTAGTGTCAAAAGTGGGTAATTTTGATGAAATAGCACGAGGAAAGGTGGGTAATTAAAGAAGCTTGACAAGGTGGGTAATTTTGATTAAGTGGGGCAAAAATGGGTAATTAAAAAGTAGTGGCAGGTGGGTAATTTTGATGAAGTGGCGTGGAAAAAACTCTCACTTTATATAGTAGAGATTTTAGGCTCTAACCTTTCTTATCGAGTTAAAGCTTACAGTGGTCTGTTTGGAAGCCGTGACTTTTCTCAAAAACTGTTTTTTTAGCTTTTGAGGTTGAAAAGTGGCTATCACTTTTTATAAGAGACCATTTGATAAATAGCTAATTTTCTCGACAATAAGTCCAAAGGAATCTCTTTAGCTTTCAGCTTTTGGGTTTTACTAATTATATATAACTTGTAATTTATGCCAAAAACGCTTAAAATTTTGTTTGAAAGATTTACTAGCTTTTCAGAAATTGAAGTTGACTTAGATCCCGAAAATAGACTCTAAGAATGCTCCAATTTCCATGCATGCCACGCTACAGCAGAAACCGTTCTTAGCTAATGTAGCAATGGTTATACCCATCACTACAAATGCTAGAGACGGTTTTAGCAAATCTCACAAGCATTGCCAATTTGCCATTGCCCCAGCCACAAAAAGTTGGGACACGGTTTTGATAACCGTGTATTTCCAATAAAGTTGCTAGACATGTAAAAGACCCTTTATAGTTTGAATTAGGACCGTCTCTAAAAAGAAATAAAAATAATAAGATCAAACAAGTTAGGTAGGCACGGTTTAGCCCGTCTCTATGTCCTAATTGGAAGGAGTCTTAAGGACAGTTTATGCTTGTTTTGACATGGTTACACCTGTCGCTTCTCTATGAGATCATATTAATAGTTTTGCTCTTAGAAACAGTTTATATTTCTTTATAGACATGGTTACATCCGTCTCGTCTCTATGAAATCATATTTAGACCTATATATAAAAGAGTCTCTAGCCCTTATTATATTTTGATTTTGTGCAGTTTATATTCATACGTACATCAATCTCCCAGCCATAGTATCAATATATCAACACCAAAATAAATTGCCATCCCACGACATCAACAAGATCTATACCACTTAGAAGATTGAATTAGCAAATAAACAATACACTGACACTGTTCTCAGTGACAATACCAAAAACAAATTTTCTAGCGATAACCAAACAGTAAGTTCAATAGTTCAATAAAGATACTAACTCCAACAAATGTAACATATCTACTGCAATATCTAGCTTAGCATGATGCAACTGCCAATGTATAATTTGTCTGTTCTTCACTTGAAGGTTGAGGTGACTCTCTAGAAATCGAGGGTCAATTGTTACGTGGTGATTGACTTGCCCTCACCAATTTCCTAAAAGGGAAAATTGAAATTAAAATTTATGTTGTTGCCTCCCTTATTTATAAATTAAACTTTAGGATATTTTCAACAAAAATAACACATAAAATCATTAATTTTGTTCTGGGTTTCCCATTTGTTGAAATTTTTATCATTTTGTTGGAAAATTTCCCTGACTCTTTGGTCCCAAATAACTAGGCCTCTTGGGTAGATCCTTGCCATCCACCCTTTTCTCAGCCAATTTCCGGGATACCTCATTCTACACATTAGCATAATTGCAAGATCTTAGTTAGAGAACACGTACAAACAATTGAAATATTAGAAAAGAGTGGATACCATTTTTTTCTTCGGTTGATGCATTGACGTATAGTTTTATGGCATTTATTAAAGAAAGTTGCTTAATCCACCTCCCCTCCAGTGGCATCTTCCTACAATTATATATTTCAAATGTATGAGGAAACAGATGCAAGAAGAAAAAAAACAAATAGTACCTGATGATTACAGGTTCTTTCCTCTTTCTAGCATAGCCTTTTCTCCCTAATGTGTGTGGATGCTTAATATTTTTCACGTTTTCTTGGTTCCTACTGCTGATTTCCTAATCATATGACATATTATCAATATGTATTGAGGTCAATGGCAAATAGATTTAGTCGCTTATTTATAAGTCCAAGAAAATACTACATTAGCTTCATCTGAGTACCAGTAGGAACTAGTGTAGCCTATTGAGATTCGTCAACAGTTCAGCAGTTATTTGTAGTACTCGCTCTATAGGCAAGTTAGGCTTATAAATTTTGTTCTTCAAATTCCCCTTGTATAGCCTCCATTTGTTATCTAATTGGTTGAGAAGCCAACCCTTAGCTCTTCCATCGGTTGCAAATTTTCTCTACTGCATTGAAAAACAAAGTCAATAGAGTCAATAACGTATCAACATCACCAATGTAATTAAAGCAAATTTTTAATTCTAAATTTATACCCCTACTTCCTTAATCATTTTGGGATGCTATATTTTTGATAGACATCATCGTTCCATTTAAGAATGTTCAAAGGAGCTAGATGTGGCTTTAACAATTATTCCTAAGAAGGTTCCAAGAACACAGGCAGATTTAGAGATGTGCATTGAAATGGTCGGTTTGGACAATCTTAACACCTTCTGGAAGATTTTCAATGTTCTCCAATTTTTGGGTCCTCTACATCTCATAATGAGACCGTCAGGATCTAAATAGAAGATATAGAAAAAAATTATATGCAAAAATGGTTAAGAGAATAATGATATATCTTGTAATTACAATACTCCTAGACATGGCTTAAATCCCCCCCATATATATTCTTTTGAATTTTTTTTAATGAATGAATATTTCTTGGCAACTCTAGGTCTTCTTGAATATTGTTGGATGAATGAATATATCTTGGCATCTCTAGGTCTACATTCCCAAAGCCATTCTCCACAAACTCTATGTTCTGCAGTCTCCGTGCTCTTGATGCCATACGTTGCACTAAGAATGAAAATTCATAAATGTTTAGACATTAAAGTTATAAGTAACAAGGCAGCCGACATGTATCAATGAAATATAACAAAATCAAAATAGATATATCTCCAATGAATCCTTGAATATACTAGGATAAAAGCATGATCACTGAATTGGATAAGTTGCTATAACTTTTAAGTAGTTCAGATGCATTTATATGATAGGGATTTCTTGAGTTCCGGAGGACATGTTTGATATGCCTAAAACAAAAACGATTGCCAGAATAACAGTGACTTTTCAATTATCTCATAACAAGGATGCTAGCACAACTTGTTTCAACATAATCTATGTATCTTTAAATAATTCCACCTGAGTAAGTTTATATGAATAGCAAAATTAAATTTAATAGATCAGAAACTTTTTATGACTACACTCTATATACCACACTTGAGATATTGCACATCCACGTCTCCCCCAACTGCTACCAGATCAAAATAATATCTCTGTAATCAGCTAACTTGAGATGCCCAAAACCACAGAAGCTATGTGCCATTTTCCCTGGGATATGATGCAATACGATCCAGGGCAGAATGAGATGCCAATGTATCACCGGTGTACATAGCACAGTGATCAAACACTAAAACAACTTGTACTCTATACAATGTAAACCTTTCTTTTGGATCCTCCTTAAAAGATAGTTTGAATACTAGAGAAATGCTCTTGCAAAAAGGAATGACAGTGGAGCAATCAACATTTGTGCTTTGTCAACAACAAGTCAATGAGACTACTTATCCTGTATTATTTGCATGCAGTTTTAGTCAGAACTGCTGGGCCTCTTCGAACATGCAGGCCCTTTAGGCTACAACAGTTTTAGATAATATTTGTCACTTCAAGCAACAAATTACAGTTAAAGGATCAATGAGGATTATTATTCTACTATGCTGCTTATTTGGACAACTCCAAATAAGAAAATATTTGAACAACAAACACAATATATCTACTGAATTTCTATTTTGTCAATGATACTTTAACATAATCTTAAGTGGAGTCTGCTTAAGTGAAGTTTGCGGTTTGCATGCCTACATTACAGCAGTGCCGCGAGAACTAGAGGTTCAGAACAAGCAAATCCTGATATGTTGTGATATACCTATCAAATTTGGTATGAATAAAAAAAAAAAAATTTGGAATCACCCAGGTAATGTAATTCTGCAAAATTATCCTGAGACATTGCACGTCCACGTCTCCCCAAACTGATAGCAGACTAAAACATCCTCCCTGTGATCAGCTAAACTGAAGCGCTAAAATCCACGGAAGTTATGTGTCATTCACCTAGAATACGACTCAATATGATCCAAGACGGAATAAGATGTGACTGGTGCACACAGAACAATGATCGAACACTTGGTGTGCACTAACAAAACAAGTATCAAACAACATGGTGCGCACTAAAAATCATGACATATGAAGAGCAAACTAGAAAGCAGCACAGAGGGAGATCTTAACCTGGAGGTGAAGGAGAAGAATTATTGAAAGTGCGCTAATTCCCTGCACCTTGCGTTCCTCTTCTTTTGTGGCGCCCCGAGTTCCCGAAACAACGGATAAAAAACTCGACACTCGACGGTGGAATTGCAGCGGCTATGGATGATCAGGAGGCGTAGGAGGATATCAACTCGACATTGGATGGAACTATACGAGGTGGAATTGAAGCGGCTATGGATGATCAGGAGTGGTGGAGTTCGAAGCGGGATATTGGGGAAGATGGGATGCGATTAGGACTCTCGTAGGATATGGAGCTCTGTTTCTTTACCGAGCCTTCTTTGTCTATAGCCTTTTTAGCTTATAATTATAATTTAAAGTTATCTTTTTTAGCTTAAACAGTTTAAAAGCTAATGATTTTTATACATGATAGAGGAGGGTAATTTTATCTAACTTTAGTATTATTAGTCTAAAATCAACCATCACTAAGCTAAAAAGTCTCTCTCTAGTGGCTTTTGTTTTTAGTTATATGGAGCTTAGGCTTTTGACGTAGATAAAACTACTTTCGTTTGTTTAGGCTTTAATTTTTGGGCTTTAAGCCGATGGCCCAAACAAGCAACCTAAGGACTTTTAATTGTTTGTCTTTGGAGCCGGTAAGTTCCTATAGATGCAGGTTTTACATAGATTCGGATACGACCTAATAAGGGCAAGGCCAATAACACTTGAGATCCGTAGGTTTTGGGTTGTCTTCGATAAGATCATAGAATAGATGTAGATATTTTTTGCAAGGGTATTATCCATCGGACCATAATTTTTAGGGATACAAATGAAATAACTTTCTCCGTTTCTCCGATTCTCCTACTGTCAGCCCGCCCCATCCCCGCTCCCTTTCCCTCGGATATCCGATCAGATCGGCATCGGGCCATCAGAAGATCACAAGATCCCCATTCCATTCTCTAACCCTAACTGTGCCCAGCCTCCTACGCCTCCTGCGCTCGGCCGATCGCCGGCGCTGCAAACCCCAAATCCGTCATGCCTTAGCCGCCCTCCGCCCTCGGCTAGTCGCAGTCGGCTCGGCGCCTCGACGACTCATCTCCTCCAATCAACCAGTCCTCTTGCGCGGCGCGGTTGAGTCCAGCCGACCGCCGGAAGACGCAAGTCCACAGCCCCCCTCCCCCATTCCCCCAGTGGCCGGCTCCCCTTACGCCTTGTCGCCGAAAGTGTAACCTCTTGCCTCCTCTCCCCTCTCCCACATACGACAACAGCCCTCCTCCAAGCTCAAAGCCTCAAAGGTAATGGTACATCTCCAAATCTCCCACTTAGTGAAGAATAGAATTGTTGTTACCTCTTAGTTGAGCCTAGGATAGTGGTTTCAGTAAAGAGGTTTTGTTGCAGGGCACAAGCCACTCGTTGAAGGTAATCAAGTAATCAAGTGTAACTTTCTTAAATACTGTTTTGATCTGCATTTGGGAGCATTAGGGCCTTCGCAAGGGTGAGTTGTCTTTCCTGCATGAAGCAGTTGTTGAGAGTTGGTCGAGCAAAGATTTCACCTTTTCTTACGGTGTGAGTTAATTCTGCTATGACATTTTGCTTGATTAGCTGTACTCAGTACTCATTGTTCAATATTTGTGAGCTCACTGGTTCCTGTGAGAATCTGATTTTTCGAGGCATCTTGAAGAAAAATGCTCTTCAAACGGGTGGCACTATTTCGGGTTTTGGGTTCGGGTGAGCACCAGTCATACTCACCTGATTGCCATCCCTAATACTGGCTGACATGGACCATTTCATCGTTATAGTCTAGTGATGGCCAAATAGACCGTCCGACACGGCTAGCTAGCCGTGTCGTGCCTACTGGCCGAGGCCACCAGCCAGTGGCTCTCGTGCTGTGCATGGGCACGTGTGGGCTGATAGGCCGTGTAGTGCCGTTGTCGGCCCTTTTTGGCGCAAAAAGTTCAAAAAATTAGGAATTATTCGAAAAAATAGAAAAGAAAGTTTAAAAATTTTTAAAAAATATAGAAAATTTGAAAAAAAAATAAAATTTTAAAAACAAATAAAAGGAAAACTAAAAATTGAAAGAAAAAAATTTTTAAAAAATCTTTAAATTTTTTAAAAATTTAAAAAAAAAATATAAAATTCAAAAAAGATATATTTAAGGGAAGGAAAATTTAAATTATTCTTTACGATTATTTAGATAAATATTTTCAAATATCTTATCCTAATATAGGAAAAAATGTTTTCTTGTGCTCCCGCCACCACTACAAAAATATTGAAGTCCTCTTCTTTGCTCTTGGTAGGTTTTGATTCGTTGTTGAGATAAGCGACTAGCTCTCCACCACTTGTGTTCTCACTTGACGTTGTTGTACTCGAACTCCTTGATGTAAAGCCACCCACCTATATCTTTCCCCACAGGTTTTTCTTCTTGCCTATTATGGGCACTCATAGAGGTCGCTCTGGGAACTCCATCAAACTTCGATGCCTTAGTATAAACTTGAGATAAGTTAGCATGAACAATTAAGAAATAACTAGAATAATCTATGCTCCTTTGCATCATTTAGAAGTGAGAAAACATTACTAAATCCTTGAACTTTAGCTCTAGGATCTATAATAAATGTAAATGTATAGTTTAGTTTTCATAGCACAAATAGATTCACATAAAACCCTATCATTTTCGTGGTTCCTAAGTGAGTAGCAATTTCTAGAATATGATGGATAATTAAAGAAGAGGTTGAGTCATAAACTCTAGATAAAACAACAATAGAATCATAAAAAGTTCCAAAAATTGACAAGTGTTCTACAATACCAATGTTTCCTGTGGGGATTGACTATCTTGTCTATGGTGGGAATGAATTAAGTATCAAGTAAATAGAGTTTCATCTAAATTCTAAATAAACTTACGTGAACATTACATTCATTGCAATAGTTCTTATATGCTACTATTCATTGATTGGAATTATTTAAGATAGATATTACAATGCTGAAATCTTTCCACATAAAGTCTCACCTCTTCAAACCATATTTAACTATTAAGATTAATAATATGGGAGACATTAATAAGAAATTTTTGTCATAATATTAAAAACAGGTGAGAATGTCCATCATAGAATTATTTGCTACAACATTATCTAATGTTATTGCCAAAATTTAATCTATGAGGCCAAAATATTTCACAAAATTTACAATACAATAAGCAATATTATCACCATTTTGGGGCGACAATTAATTTGGATTCTATAATTCTCTTCTTAGTTACCAATCATTATTCACATAACAAGCAACTATACCAAGGTAATCCTCTTTAACCCTACCACTCCATATATTTGATGTCAAAAATACCAAAAAGTACAAGTATTAAAGTGCTTTTTAGCTTACCACAATAATTATTATAATATTTAATCATATCTTTATTTTGTCATCTAAAGCCATAAAATCTAGGATTATGAATGGTCCTAATATAGCTTTCAAATGCTAGTGACTCACTAAAGTTTAAAGGTAGATCTTGAGAAGTGATTAAACAACAAAGAGATTCACGAGCTACCTCGAGATTTACCCATGATTCCAGGGGTTGGTTTACATTTGTCTTAGCTTCTCCCTTTTTTCTATAGCTCCGTGTCTCTTCAAGTTTTCCACCTAAAAACTTCAATTAACTTATGCTTATAATATTTATAAATAGCATATCTGCTTAAAATCTTTGTTTGATGTCTTGAATATCGATCAAAATCTTCCTAGACTTTCGATATACTACATCTTGATCTTTTTACCTTGGTGCTTGTCGATGGAGTAGCACTTGTAGAGGTAAGGATGGTAATTTTGTGGCTTCTTGATCTTGGTAAGATGAAAAGGTACTTGGGTGTCCCAAAAGGGAAGGTTGGGGAAAAATCCCGGTTCTCCATGAAGAAAACTACAAGAAATAATTATGCTATTATTAATTTCATCTCATTGAAAATGTTAAGAACGGTGAAAAACGTCTAAAGCATTTTAGAAATCTCGCAAAATTTTGGAAATTTCCTTGAGATGTCAAATTTCAAAGGATAGATTCAAAATCCTAGCTAGATAAAAATTTTAAAAAAATCAAACTGCTATAGTAATTTAAAAATTTTGTCATGTTCCATGAAATTTTGTTGAAAAATTTTTGAGACATTTTATAATATCGGTAGAAACACTATCATATTTTTATAAAAGTTTACAAGCTTGATCAAGCTTTATAAAATTTATGGTACCATATTTCATAGTATGGGATCATAAAAAAAATTTCAAAAAATTGATCTTCATTTGTTATCTTTAAAAACCAAAAATAGAATGAACAAATTAGACAGTAGCCTTTGTGACAAATTTTGAAAATTCATAAGCTTGATCATCATTTGAAAATTTTATGGGAATACTATTGATGCTTCAAGACCATCTATAAAAATTTTCAAAATTTTCTAACATGGTTTGAAACTTTGAACTATTTTTCATTCGATTGAAATTATCTTGTCGTCTTTCATTAGGATAGTAGCCTTTGTTTGAATTTTTGAAAATTAAATGGGCTTGATCATCACCTAAAAATTTTATGAGAATATTATCGATGAGTCGAACCATCCACCATTTTTTACATTGTATGGGTGAAAAATATTATAAAAAATAATTGGACAACAACACCCAGTGAGGCTCGAACTTAGGACCGAGACTTAACAACAACCTCTACCAAGTGAGCTAGCATTCATGAACACTAGAAGTCCATTGCCATGGGATATGAGCTTAACGTGGAGGTGCATTTTTCACCACCGTGTACTACTACTGGGTATGTCAATATAGTTGACCATGCTTTAATTTCATACTCCTTCTTTAATTCGCCTCTTGCGGTGGTTGAATGAGTGGTGCATTGTAGCATCATTCATGCTTTGGCAGGTAGTTCCTCATTTATTAACCACCTTTGCATGGTCATATATATAGTGAATATGCTCTTGTATGGACATATATGTGGTGTATATATAGTAAATTTTATTTCATGTCTATCATTTGTGATGATAGTATATATTGATTATTACCAATTGTAACCATCATAATCGGAATATCAATCGAAATGTTGTAAAATTTATTACTTTCGATATTTTATGTTAAAATATTTAGTATGTTGCATTCAAATAGATAGAAAATGTAGATAAATGATTGTATGATTTTTTTATTTGTTTCCAATTTTTTTCATCGGAGGCAATCTCACTTGGGTCCAAAATGCCAAAATTTTGGCAATTTTAGTTGAGATCTCAATTGTTTTCACAAAATTTCAAATTTTTGGGCGGATTTGGGACATTAACTCTTAATAATGTCATCTAGTATGAAAATGTGTTGAAAAACCAAAATTTTGAGACTTTTGACAAAAATCACATAACCACTATCACATTTTAAAAAAATGCACAAGCTTAATCATGCTTTTAAAAAATTTATGATAGCAACTTTTGGAGTTAGAATGATAAAAAAATTCCAAAAAATTTAATTTCATTTGCTATGTTTTGAAAAATTAAAAATAGAAGGAACATAAATGAGATAGTAACAATGTAAATTTTATAACTTTGCTCATATGTGATCATGATCCAAAATTTTTGGAGAGCTTAAGAATTTCGAAACTTTATCTAAAATTTTAAAAAATTTAAACCTTTTTTGGTTGTTATCAAATCTATAGAAGCAATATATGTAGCATTGTAAATCTTTTATAAGAATAGTAGCCTTTGTCACAATTTTTGGAAATTTCGGGCTTGATCATCGTATAAAAATTTATGGAAACATTATCGATGCTTCAATATCATCAAAAAATTTGTAACATGGTTTGAACCATTTTTCATCGATTGAAATTTGCTAGTCGACCTTTTATCGGTCATTTCCCTCTAAATTTTTGTAAATTTCGAGGCTTGATCATCATCTAAAAATTTTATTAGAACATTAATGATTCTTTAGGACCATTCAAAAATTTTCAAATTTTTTAACTTGGTTCGAATCATTTTTCATTGATTGAAAATTTGTCGGTTTTTTATCATGAATAGCATTCTCCGTATTTTTGAAAATTTCTTAGGCTTGATCATCTTCTAATTATTTTATGGGAACATTATTAATGCATTAGGACTGTTCAAATAAATTTTCAAAAGTTTGATGTGGTTTGAATCATTTTTCATTGGTTAAAATTTGTCATCACCCTTTTTTAGGACAGTAGAACTGTAAAAAATTCTGAAAATGCCTCATTGTTGATCGTTATCTGAAATTTTTATAGGAACATTAGTGATGTTTTAGGACCATCCACAAAATTTTAGAAATTTTCTAACATCATTTCGACTATTTGTCACTAGGTTGAATTTTGCTGAAATTTTAGTAATTGGCGAAATTTGGTAAATTTGGAAATTTTATTCAAAATTCTTTATTTTAAATTTGCTTTTTGAAGTTTGACTGGATTTTATCCGAAATTTGAGATTTGCCCACCTCCAAGATCTCAACAAAATGAAATTTCAAACCCTTCTCTGGAGCGTCTATATGACAATCATATTTGAAATCCAGCTTTATCTTCTTTGCAGTTGTAGGAGTAGAGAAGGTACATACAATGGTACATGTTAGATGCATATAAGCTTATGTCACCTAGAATGTTGGGTAATGTAGGAAATGAAAGAGACAAGGAGGAGAGAAAGATCCTGCTTTCTCTTTAATAGATGATTTTATAGACAGTTAAGTGGGTAACCTGGTGGCTTTAGCTAGAGACGGTTTGTTGCTGTAGTGCCGGTGAAACAATTCAACCTGGCCAAATAAGACGCAAGCACTCGGAGCAAGCAAGCGACTTGTCAAACTATTCAATGAAAGTATGCATCTAAGGGCATCTAATTTCCCCATCTAAGTGTAGATTAAGCTAAGAAAGAAACCAAAGCTGCCAAATCTCGCAGTTTCTTGTTTTGATTCAAGGGTTGGTTCCAATCCCATGATTCAAGGTCACGCCCGCGCACTGTTATCAGCCATTTGCCGATGCCTCCCAAGCCCAAGTTTTGATGATCCTAAAGTAGACACAATTCATTTGATATTTTCTCTACCGTTGCATATGGCTGCAACAATACGTTGCTAGCCAAGATTGAACACCCGAAACCAGTACATTTAACTTTTGCATGTGTTTAGCACGCAGTGTACAATTTGTTCGTTTCCACTGCAGAGAAAGCATATACACGCAGATTACCAGCATGTGAGAAGAGAACAAAGCTGATGGAAGAGATGGAGGAGAGGAAGCATATTTAGCCACAGAAGAACCCATATAATGAAGAGGAATCACAAGTCTGATGATTATGGGGACAGACAGAGACATCAGTCACATAACCGATTTGATCTTTACATTTTTTAGATGAATAGTACTTACGATGAGCATATTGTCTAAGACTGCCAGTCTTATTTAGGCCCAGGATCGTGCCTATTTTTGGCAAGTGCGACGTCGTGGCGAGAACTAATTGAAGCTTTGGGCCACAAAACATGTAAGCACATTTTGGTAAGAGGGAAAGAGTATTTCAAGAAGCAATAATTTGCAATTTGAGCGACTGGCAGTAAATTTTCTTGTACAAGATATCATCTACAAGAGTAGTGTTGATTCAGAATGAGACTGCATATGTAAAATTTCGTTTTTTTATAAAAAGACTGTACGTATAAAAAGAGCTGATGTACTTTTAGATTTCAATTTCCATTACTTTCAGTAAAAAAAAAAGTATGCTAGACATTGTAGTGCTTGGGCATATCCTACCATTGACTCCCTCGTGCAGAAGCTTAGTTCCTAGTGAATTTCGGGAGATTACCGATGTTAATCTTGGAGCGGGACAGAATCTAATGCTGTTTTGGTTCAGAGCATACTAAATAAAGTTTCAAATTGAACTGCTCTGTTATATTCTGTATGGCGCACCTATTTACCCTCTATCCGGTTGTCTTTGTCAGATGGGCTACAGTGATCATTGTGCAAGGCTGAGTTCTTGCCAGAAATAGTATAAGTGAGGTTAGTCCAGTCTTTTTACACAATTCTCTTATTCTTAGATCCAGAGCCAACATTGTGGCCAAACACTTTTTTGACAGCTCCAGATTCTTAGATAAGTGGATCAAAGTGGAAGCTGGATCTGAAGCTGCAAAATTAAGTTCAGAGCTAAAAACATGCCAAGCAGGGTCTAATGTTCCGATAGACTCCACCACATGATTTGATAGGTGGATCTTGTCATCCTGTACCTCTGCTCATCCTGGTCCTCTGCTCGTAGCATTCAGGTGCATGCTGGCTTCTGCTCGATATGAGTCATTTCCTAGTGCCTTCCATGCCAAAATTACCGGTATTGATAAAGTAAATGAACCTAGTCCAAGTTCGCCTTATAATGCTGCATTCCATCTAGATGCGCAGCAGCTCGAGGTGAAATTTGGAAATGTTTAGCTTATATGTACAAATTTGTACTAAAGTCTACTAGTTGACAATAACATGTGATTCAGAATTGTAAATTACGAACTAAAACTTTACTATCCATGCATGCATATACTAATGGCCCGTTTAAACAATATGATTTCTACTTCAATTGGGCTAGGGTGCAACACAATGTTTAACCAAATGTATAAGCCTATGCAGGTGCACTGTTTGATGACTAGTGAGGCACTAATAAACAGGACGAAAAACAAGAAGGCTGCTGATATGGGTTATGGTCAAGAAGGAAGAACCAATATATAGAACTCTGAAGGAAGATGGAGGGGGTGTGTTATGAGGTCAGCTCTTAAATAGTGTTAGGGCATATCTCGTGTTGTTCAGTGAGCTAAAGTGTGGTCGCAGTAACCAGAACAATTTATAACACGTGTTTGTTGCTGCTAAAGCAGGGGAATTACAAGTCTGTTTATGGAGACAGACAACACAGATTTGACCTTTGCGTTCTGAGATGAACTGCTGATCATGAACAAATTGTCTAAGACTGCCTATCTTAGTAAGGCCCTGGATCTCCCCTTGAGTGGATCCAACTGTTAAGGCAGGGCTTTGACATTTGATACTTCCTTTTTCGACCTTAATCCCATCTAATATATTGAATTGTTATGTTATCTAATTTTTAAGCTTCATTGCGTTATATAATTGAAAAGATGTTTCTTATTACAAAATAGTTGCACAAGGATGGGAAGCAAGCATAAGGCAACGTGATCAAACTAAAAGATTTCACCAAGAGTTGGTAGGCATGTTCTAGCCATGCGATCCTTTCTTCAGTAGTTTTTGGATCCAACATTTCCTATGGAACTAAAGATAGAATGGTTCGATATCTCTACGTGCTACATATAGTTGGCTAAGTGGGCTATGTCACCTAATAACTAGCAAAACCTCTGATTGAGCAAGTGATATGTCTTCCCCTGACCAAATTCTGCATCTCAGGCGAACATAAAAGTTAAAATATTTTAGTGCAGTGTAAGAATCTCCTCACTCAATTGTCCAAACTCCATACCATTCTTTACCTCGACATCCACTTTTAAGTTCCCGATGCCTTTCAAGCCAAAATTTGAAGATCCCTTAGTAGTAAACACAATTTACTTGATATATTTTTCAGTCCATATATATGGCTGCACCAATATGTTTCTACCGGAGATGGGAACACCAGAAACAGGTATAACGAACATATTCCAAGTCGAGACCAGAAACACATGTAACAGGAACGACTTGATCGAGAGTGTCTGAATAATGGGAGTTCTAATTGTACAGATCATCCTACAAGAGTAGTTTTGTATCAAAACGAGACTGCATAATTAAGAAAGAGCAAACAACTTTTAGCTTTGTTTTATCCACATCTCAATTCACATTACTTTGTCCAGAAGAAAAACACAGTCTAATCATTTTACCAGAATGGCATATACATCACCTCATCTTATCTCTGGTGAATTCCATGAGACTATGAAGCTAACAGGAAACTTTTAGCTTTGTTTCGAATATGTTTGGAAGCTTTGTTTTTTTGAAGGACCTTAAAAATGTTGCTTTACTAGGAGCCATCTATTTGTTGGTCTCTTTGGTTAAGCAATCCGATAGTCTTTGGAAAATCAATTCATCCCCTTTGGGTTTATCTATCTTTCCCATTGGTTGCGTACATGAACATCTTTTGGCGGATTTTGGACTATTATCTTTGGAGGCTATAACGATTGTCGGTGGCGAGGATTTCTTCTCCAGTGCATGGGTGGCGGTTTAGTCTTGGTTGCTAGTCACTAGAGTGTGTGTGGGTGTGTTTTTTTCCTTTATTTTTTGGTTGTGTGCTTCTTGTTAGCAGAGGGGGAAAAGTTTCAAGGTCTTGTATCTTCTCGATGTAACGTTCTTGAAATTAATAAAATCTTCCTTTTCCAAAAAAAAACAGGAAACTGTACTGAAAGTTTCTAGTCCATGTTATTGAATATCCAGCACTTTCCCAATGCCTCCAAACCCGAAATTACTGATATTTATGGAGTAAATGAACAAAGTTCCAGTTCATTTTATCATCGATTATGTCATCTAGATGTGCTGCAGGTCAATATAGGAAAACGCTGAAGCAACTAGTAGCATATTTACCTCTGGCTTTTCAATATCTGTGTCACATGTTTGGGATGAGATGCACACTCTGCCTCTTGTCTAGAAATTAGATGCTAAATGAAGCAACAAACAAGAAAAGGAAAAGTAGACATGGGATAGCTGTTGCAATGTACGAAGATTGGGGAGGAAAGAATGAGAGATAGAAGAATCAAATATAAAGAGCTCTGGCATCTGGGGTAAGGAGGATGGTCTCTGTTCTGGGGGTTTCAGTAATAAATATTGCCAGCTAACATCACATTATGTTGTTATGGGATAGAAAATTTCATCTGGAGTCGAGCTATGTGTTAGAACCTTTAAGATGTTTTGTGAACGGTAAAATCACAGTACAAACCTATCATTTGCTTTCTTTTTGTACAACCATTCCACCTCCGTCCTTTTCATTTCAGCTTCCCCGAGTAGTTGAATTGATCCATTTGGAATTTTTTACCAATCATATCACTAAACGGGTGTTACAAAGATCCTACTGGTACATGACTTGTGCAAGTTTATTGATCCATTTGGAATTTTTTACCAATCATATCACTAAACGGGTGTTACAAAGATCCTACTGGTACATGACTTGTGCAAGTTTAGGGACCACCTAAGCAACATTCAACTACTACTTTCAGGGATAATCAACGATAATTTCATATTTTGGTGACATAGTAGTGCTTCCTGCCAAGTTTAAGGAATCTTTAGTGCATGGTTCGTCCGAATCATGGTGGGAGATTCAGATTCTGATTCGTTTTTTTCAATTTACCTTTAAACACAAAGCATATACCCTAAAGGTTTGGGATCAACGAATCTGGTTAAGGTTTGTAGGGTTTACAAAATCCATAACCATGCTCACGGCCAATATGTACAATATCATACAATGTATACATACATTTGATTGGGCTAAAACCCAGCGAATTGGCTATTCCATGCCTTGGCCAAAAACATAGTGAGTTAATGCGTTGCAAACAACGCCAATTTGACCTAGTAGTAAATCACGAAACATTTTTAAAACTTGATAAATTTACTAGCGGTTGCATGTAAAACACACCATCTTGATTGAATCAATTTGAAATCACAAATATATTTTACTGAACAACAGATTGAATTACTTCCGAATCAGTTACTAGTTTCTGCATTGGTCAATCCAACTAGCTAATGCGTATTGTAGTTTGTACTTAAATCTGTTTCTTCTTTATTTTAGCCATATCTTTTTATTCGTAGTTCGGATTTGCAAATGATTTTCGCTAGTAACTTACTAACGATAAGAGGAATAAAATGATATAAGTCTCACTATTAGATAGTAATTTTTAAATTTGATAACAAAAATACTATATGTACAACATGAAACTACTACATATACAATATGAAATTACTACATTTGTAATATTTTACTTCGGTTATTAGGCTTAAAATCCATTAAAAACTATATGTATGTACAAGTTTTAAAAAATTCTCAAAAAAATTACCATGGGTAGGGAATGTGAGTTTCTATAGCCCTTTAAAATTTGAATACCAAACTCAATCCATTTGAAAGATATAAAAATGACAAATTTACTATTCATCATTCATTATTGTCTTTTTTATTTTTTAGTGATATTGATTTTGACTTTAAATTTTCTGGGTTGTATAATCCACCTCCCTAAGTATGGTAATGTTTTGAGAAGTTTTGAAATGTGTACATATGGCTTTCATGAATAAGAATTTAGTTCTATTTGCTAGACCAACAGTAAAATATTTGAAAAATTCTCAAAAAAATTACCACATGTAGGGAAGATGAGTTTCTACAACCTTGTAAAATTTGAAGACAAAACTCAATTGGATTTGAGAGATATAAAAATAACAATGTATCAAATAGCAGCATTTTTACACTTAAAAAATAACATTTTACTGTGAAAAATTCTCAAAAAATTACCACACGTAGGGAAGGTAAGATGCTACAATCCTGTAAAATTTAAAGACCAAACTCAATTGGATTTGAGAGATATAAAAATAATAAAGTGCCAAACAGCAGTCTACACTAACTTTTACCGTTAAAAAACAACATTTTACCGCCTATTACTCCATATGTTACTATATCCTATATAAATCAGCTGTATAATATAAAATATATGAAACTTATATGTACAAGTTTTCAAAAATTTCAAAAAAATAACCATATATAGAGGAGGTGAGATTCTACGATCCTATAAAATTTAAAGACAAAAAACAATCATATTTAAAAGTTATGGCTAAATAAAAAAGACAGATTCATGTACAAGCACTAAGTAGCATTTATTAGTCATTCATGTACAAACACGTTTACTAGTAGTTTTGCCATGTAAGAAGCTTAGTCAATAGGATAGTCCGTTGCACTAATTAAAACCACGTGAGGGCTCGGTCGGTAAGCAAAACTAGCTGGCACGTAGAATGTGCTATTATTCTACCGATTATATATTATTTTTGAAACAAGTTTAATTTTAAGTTTTTTTTGAGTATAGATTTCGGAAGATCTCGGGAGTTTAAATAATTTATTCCACTATTTTATGATTTGGGGTTTATGTATTTCTATTTGCAATCTTATTAGGGCTTTTATGCAAACATGAATGCAATATTTAGAATTTGATTCAATATTGAATATTTTTACATACAGGTAGGTTTCCATGTTTTCAAGCACATTGGAACTAATTTTACCAAATTTAAAATTTATTTGCACAAGTTATAAGCATTTGAATTTTGAGAGCAGTGAAATTAACTCATATATGCATTTGATACAAACTAAGTCCAAACTCATTCATGCAAACTAAGTCCAAATTTAAATATTTTTATATATTTAGAGGGCTTTTGATCTCAAGGACCTAGAAAAAATTTGTTTGGTCATTTTTAAAGTTATTTTGCACAAATCTTACATAGAGCACATTCTTGATTCTTTCTTGAATTCAAATTTGAATTTTATCCTCGGAACAAAAATGAAATATTTTTTTTGCATATTCTAAATCTACATGAATTTACACAAATTTAGAATTTTTTTGGTTGAATTTGGAGAAGATGCAAAAGTTATAAGTGGTTAAAGTAGCTCAGTTAAAAAATGAGTTAGAAATTCCAAAATACGCTTTCATAATTACGAACGTGTCTTTTCATTTTCTCAGGTTTTGTTTTAAACTAGGCTGCACTGACTGACATTGTGGTCCCGCATGTCAGTGGCTCAAGTGACGCGTGTGGTGTGAGGCTGACATTCCGGGCTCGCGCGTCATAGAGCCGAGAGCAGAGGAGCTTGGTCTTGAGCTCGCCAGTGGCGCAGTGGAACCAAAGACGATGAACCGCCAGCGCGGTGAGCTCCAGCACCCCATTGCGCACCTATGGGGTGGCTCAAGTCTGGCCGACGATGGCCGGAGATAGGCTTCCACCAGAGACATGCGGCGGTGCCATGGCCGAGTTATGGGAGAGCTTATAAACCGCCACATTTTCACCAATTAAGCATTAGTTGAGCATTAGTAGGTCGCATGGGTTCCATTTTACTTGTTGATGCGATCCATGGTTGGGCGAAGAGGACTGCCAACGTTCGCTGGACTTGGAGAAGAAGACGGCTTAGTGCGGTGTGCTTCAAGTGACAGGGGCTAAAAATGAAGATGGGTTAGTGATCAAGGGTTCACTAGAAGGCTCTGGGGTTCAACCAATTCGAAAAATCCTCACCGGATTGCCTCGCTCAAGCTTTTCCCCTTTTCGGGTTTCGCCGGCTCGAGGAAGAACATCAGCGCAACTATGTAAATGGGGTCGGTTTAGTTCTTCAGTAGGGAGTTGTGGGGGTGCTATGGGGACTATGACCGATGTATATAGCGAGCGGATGACCTACAAAAGGAGCTCTTGCTCTTGATCAAAGTGAGAACGGGCTTGGTTCTTGTGGCACTTCTCGGTTCTCTCGCGCCAGAGGATGATCGCAGCACAGGGTTGGCAGGGTATGGCGTTCACCTAGGCCTGGCAGAGAGGAGCTAGGCTAGGCTAGGTTGGCACCGCGATAAAGAAAACAGTGAGGTTCTTCTATCGTGGCAGTATCCGGGTAGGCCAAGCTGAGCAAGAGAGGAGGAAGGGTAGGTATGATTGTATGAATCGGTCACTACTAGGTGGGGCTGTCTACAGGAGCAGCACACTGTTCTATTGGAAAGAGGTGAAACCGCCTTATCTCTTCAGGTTAGGTGATGATATCAGGCTTTAAATGTGGGTCAAATCCTGTTGGAAAATTTTGATAATTTTTCTCAGTGAAGATAGATAATTCTGATTATCCTGTATAATTTTTAGGTTGAAATAAGATGCATATAATTTATATTAATTCTAACAAGCTGCTGTGCTAAATTTCTTGTTTTCTAGTTTATAATTTATTTGGAGCCAATACTTTATCAAGTATTTTTGAAACTTTTTAGAGGTTTCATATGGTTGTGATATTCTTTTGTAAAAATTTCAACCTAATATTTTTTGTATTTAATTTATAAAAATTCGACATTACGGTTTTTTAGATTTTTAGCCTTTCTATTTTTATATTTTTAAATGCAAAACTTAATTATTAACTTTTGATATTTTTAACGGTTATTTGTATATCAATTCAGAATATAAGGTAAAATTTTCATCTCAAGATAATTTGAGATATTTTTATTTAATTACCGGGTGTTACTATTAATAGTCAAATTTCTTTAAATCACCTTTCTTTTCACAAATAATTGTGTTCCATGACTTTTAAATTAAAAAATGGGGTGCTGGAGATTTATTAATATTGAATAAAATTTTTACACATTATATCACTATGGGTCTTATACTCTTATCATTTATCTATTGCTTAAATTAATATTAAAAGGGGTTTTTCCTTTAGGGCACAATTCACGAAGTGAAGAAAATCCAGAAAAGTCATCTAAGACTACTTTTGAGCCACCTTAACTTCTAAACCGAATTCAGCTAAAGTTTTTGCAAAGCTACAGTGCATCAGCCACTTGCTCGACAGAATGCCCAAGCCGCAACTTCTAACAGTGGGCCACCATAGCCAGGTGCTCCACTGGCCAGTCCCTCCTTTCACCCCACTACCTCTCCCAGTCCCCTCTGCCCAGACATTGCCGTGGCATGACCCGGCATTGCCATGCGCTGCCGTGGCAGGGTCTTGGTGTCACGTGGCCATGGCCGGCCTCGCCCTCGCCGACTCCGCTACGCATGCCATGCTGCCTCACCTGTTGCACGCTGTGCCTTAAGGTCGACCAGGCCCCCTTTTTCTCAGCTTACCCATACCTCGCCCAGCACAGAGAGCTAGCTGACGAGACCGGCAAGCACGATTTCGCGTGAACAACCACTGGGTGAGCTCAACAGATTATTTTGCCTCGCCGTGATGCCACCGCTGCTCTGATTTATTTCACCAAAATCGTCCGTGGTGCCACCGCTGCTCGATCTTCTTTTCCATTGCCGGCTGCACAATGGCATACCCCCAACATCCCTCCGCCGCACCGGGATGCTGAAACAATGAATCATCACTCCCTGGTGCTTTCCCCCCACGGCTGAGCTCAAGCTCCCTCTTCCTCGCTTCAGGCTAAAGCCTCCACTAAGCTCAGCTCCTCTCCTAACTCTCTGGCAGAACTTCCATGAGTAGTAGATATTGTTCAAATTTTTTTCTTTTAGATATTTCTATAATAACATTTACAAGACACAAGCAGTTATAAATTTTGTAATTGAATATTCAAACATCCTAGATGCATTGAGACAACAGCTTGTCTGATGAGGAGGGTCTTAAAATATGAATATTTGTAGCACTTTCATCACCTTCTTATTCCAATATTTATGGATTCCAACGTAAAATCCAATTTCATGAATAGTTTGTACACGGATCAGGATGAGGATGAAATGAAAAATAAATGATATGAACTTTTAAGGCAATTTTTGAATTGGTTTTTGGTTAAGAATTCATTCAATTAAATTAGGAAAATAAAAGAAGGGGAAAAAAAATTTAAGCCCTCTTCCAAAAATGATTGAAATATTTTAATTTTGGGTTAATAATTCAAAAATGTTATTCCCAAATTAATAAGGAATTAAGGGAAAAACATTATTTTATAGTCCAAGAAAGAAAAGGATTTTTACCCACAAATATTATAATGAAATTTATTTTAAAGTTTCCAATGAATAATTCAATTTTTAACCAAAAAATTATTTGGATATTTTTAACCACAAATTAAACAATTTTAAAAAGTTGGTAATTAAAAACCACATTAATTTCAATACTAAGAAAAAAAACCTTAAACTTTTTGGCTTCCTTCTAGTCTAATTCCATAATGGGCCTTCTTTGGATCCTTTAAGGGTTTAAATCTTAAATTTGTCAATTTGTTTTCCCAAACCTTATTTCATTCATAAATCTTTTTAACCTCAAATTGCCCTTAGTTGTTGTTAAAAAGGGAAATTTTTGGTAATTATAAAAAACCCCATCAAATTCAAATTCAGGAAAACATTTAAATATTTAACCTCTAATTAAGTTAAATTTCTTTTTAGTTAATTATTTTAAAATGGTTAATTTTGATGGATCCTTAATTAAGGGAATTTAAAATCTTCAATTTGTATTAGTCTTTAAGGTTCTTATTTCCTAAAACTTTCAAACTCCAAACTTGGCCCCTTAGTTGGGAATCTCCGAATTTTTGTTTAAAATTTCAACGATTTTCCCTGTGAAGAAAAAAAACCCCAAAATCAAAATTTCAAAATTCGGAACCAACATTGTAAACAAGAAAGTCTATTAAAACCTTAAAAGGTTTAAATTTTCCAAAAAAAATTAGTAAATAGATTGATTTTTTAAAAAATTGGTTGGAATTAAATTGTTAATTGGATTTACCTTTCCATTAAGAGAAAAAAACAAAGGCCCAATGCAATAGATTAAGGAAATTCGAACCCTAAAAGTTTTCCAAAAGCTCACCTTACCCTCTAAGGGCCCTAACACTAAAAAAGGCTGGAAGTCTCCAAATTTGTAGAAAAAACTTTACAGGTGGCAAACCTTTCCCTTTGAATTGGAACAAATCAAACCAAAGAATCCAAAATTTGGGAAAAAAAATTCGGATTTTTGGCTTAGTTGAAACAAGCAAAATTCATTAAAATTGTGAAAAAATTCTTCCAACCAACCAAATAATAAATTAATGAAAGAATTCCTTTCCAAAATTAAAAAGCTGGTTGGTTGGTTTAAAGCAAGGAAATTGTAGCAAAAGACCTTTCCATTCCAGAGAAAGGAAAAGTGCGCCCAATGGCGAACTAACCAGTTAAAGGTAGATTCAAGAATCCCTGAAAAGTTTTAATTTTGCCTTTATCCTTATCCCAAGGTTTGGGACTAATCATGAAACAATGGCGGGTAAACAATTTAACAAATTGGTTAGGGAAATTTAACTTTAAGGTCCAAAAATTTTCCAAACATATTTCAAAAGGGAAATGAAAGTTTAATTTAAAACAACTCCAGCAAACGGGGACCGGATTCCAAACCAAACCCTTCCGAATTTTCCTGGTTAAACCACAATTTCTATTTAAAACTTAAAATAAACACAATTCATATTCCGCCCTTAATATTAATTAAGTAGTTTTAACCTTATGGCCAAATTTTACCCAAAAGACTAGCCTCTTGGTTGATTCAATTAAAAGGGGTGGAAATAAAAAGGCCTTTAAATGGCCCCATAACCCGGGCAATTTAATTTGGTTCCATCCAGTTAAAGTCTTGGCGCCTTCATTTCCATAACCCCACAACCCAATGGAACCTCGAGGGCCACCTTAATTGGCGGCCCTTCTTGTGGGAAAGGTTTGGGAAGGTTCAAGGGTTTTGATACAAAATTACTTTAAAGTTTTGGGCTAACCAAAACATATGCCCGGCTAAACCAATTTAACAATTAAAAATTTCCAATTTGGGACAATTTAACTTTAAGTTTAAACCAATGTTTAAATTTTCCAAAGGCATAATTTAAAAAACGATTAATAGATTAAGAAATTTTTGAATTTGGTTAACCAAAAATTACAGGTTTTTAACCAAACTGACCAACTCAAAGGGTAAACCATTTTGGAATTTCCACCCAAATTCCGGAAATTTCCCAAAAATAATTTCTAATTTAAAACAAACCATAAGGTTTCTAAAATTTGGGTAACCTTGGTTCCAAGGGACGGCTTTTAAGTTAGTTTTAACCTCTGGGAGTTGTTTGGTTTCAACTTTACCCAAACAAGAACAAATAAATAAAATTCTTTTTGAAAAATGGTTGGAAGATAGAAAGGTTTAAAATTTGGAACCCGGAACAACTTCCGGCAAGGGAAACCTTTGGAAGTTTCCAAGGAAATCTGAAAGCCCCTTTGGCCCTTGATTGGTTATTTCCGGGTTTTAAAAAATCGAAAAAAAAAAAAAATTAATTAGGGCCCAAGGGTACCCATAAAGACTTGGGGTGGGGGCTGGGGAGTCCTTTGGGGCCCAGGGACAGGGCTTGGGTCCTTAAGGACCTTGGGCGGAAATTACACAAGGGAATCTCGGCTCAGACCCCCAAACACCATCCGCCCGGGCTTAAGCCATTTCCACCTTTAAATTCAATTTTTCAGGCAGGCCCCAATTCCACCCACTTTAAGTTTAAACAATGGGTTTGGGAAAGGGTTTTCCTAATTGGCATAATCCGGAAGGAAAGCGTTGGCAAATTCTGTCCCATCACAATTGGAACCCCACCAAAAAAAGCTGGGAATTTGGGTGGGCCAAAGGTTTGGCAGGGCAACACAATGAAGGGGGAAACCGGAAGGTTTTGGGGTTTCCTCACCAAATTTGCGGGTTAAATAATTTCCGCAAAATTGGGGTAGGCATAATTTAAAACCTTAAGGTTTTCATAAAATTTGGGATCAACCAGCAAGGAAGGCTTGGGTTTTAAGGCCCCGGGCGGGACCCTGGGTGGGAAATGGGGGAAATTTTAAAGTTTTTTCCCTTTTTTTAAAAAAAAAATTTAAAAAAAAAATTAAAAAAAAAAAAAAAATTAATAATTTTAAAAAAAATTTTTTTTGGGGGGAAAAAAAGGGGGGAAAAATTTTGGGAAAAAAATTTAAAAAAAAACCCGGGGGGGTTTTTTTGGTTTAAAAATTTCAAGAAAAAAAAAAATTTAAAAATTTTTTTAAAAAAAAAAAATAAAAATTTTTCCCCCCGGGGGCAAATTTGGGGGGGTTTTTTTTTTAAAATTTTGGGGGGGTTTTTGGTTCCCCAAAAAAAAAATTTCCAAATTTTGAAAAACCAAGGGTTTTAAAAACCCTTTTGGGGGGCCTTTTTTTTAAAAAACCCCCGGGGGAAATTTTTGGGGGATTTGGGAACCCCCCTTTTTTGGGGGTTTTAAAATTTCCCCCCAAAGGGGCCCCCGGGGGGGGGAAAAAAACCCCGGGGGCAAAACCCCCGGGGTTCCGGGGGGAAAAAGGGGGGCCCCAAGGGGGAATTAAATTTTGGGGGGCCCTTTTTTTTAAAATTTTTTTTTCCAAATTTTTGGGGGTTTGGGGGGTTTGGGGTTTTTTTTCCCCCCTTTTTTTTTTTTTTAAAAAATTTAAAGGGGAAATTTTTTTTAAAATTTTTTAAAAATCAAAATTTTTAATTTAAAAATTTTTTAAAAAATTTTGTTTAAAAAAATTTTTTTAAAAATTTTTAAAAGGTTAAAAAATTTATTTAATTTTTTAAAAAAATTTAAAAAGGATTTTTTTTTTTTTTTTTGGGGAAAAAAAAATTTTTTTTAAAAAAAAAAAAAATTTTTTTTTTTAAAAAAAAAAAAGGAAAAATTTTAAAAAAAAAGAAAATTTTCAAAAATTTTCCCCAAATTTTTAAAAAAAACCCTTTATTTTTAAAAAAAAAAAAATTTTAAAAAATTTTTAAATTTTTTGTTTGTTTTTTAAAAAAGGGAAATTAAAATTTTTTTAAAAAATTTTTTTTTTTTTAAAAAAAATTTTTTTGGAACTTAAAAAAATTTTTTTTAAAAAATTTTTTTTTTAAAAAAAATTTTTTTTGGGGAAATTTTTTTTAAAAAAAAATTTTTAAAAAAAGGGGAAAAACCCCAAAAAGGGAAAAACCCCTTTTAAAAAACCCCAAAAATTTTGGTTTAAAAAAAGGTTTGCCAGGGTTTTTTTTGGGGGGGCATTTTAAATTTTTTTTTTTTAAAAAAAAAAATTTTAAAAAATTTTTTAAATTTTAAAATTTTTTTTTTCCTTTTTTTTTTTAAAAGGGTTTTTAAAATTTTCCCAATTTTTTTTTCGGTTTTCCCTTTTTTAAAAAAAGGGGAAAAAATTTTAAAAAAAAATTTTTTTTTTTTTAAAATTTTTTTTTCCTTAAAAATTTTTTAAAAAATTTTTTTTTTTGAAAAAAAAAAAGGGGAAATTTCCCTTTTTTTTTTTTTTAAAAATTTATTTTTTTTTAAAAAATTTTAAAAATTTTTTTTTTTGGTTTTTTTTTTTTTTTTTTTTTTTTTTTGGGAAAAAAAATTTTGGGTTTTTTAAAAAAAATTTTTTCCAAAAAATTTTTTTGGGGAAATTTTTAAAAAAATTTTTTTTAAAAAAATTTTTTGAAAAAAATTTAAAGGTTTAAAAAAAAACCCCAAAATTTAAAAAATAAATTTTTTTTAAAAAAAAAAAAAAAAAATTTTTTTTTAAATTTAAAAAAAAAAAATTTTTTCCTTTTTTTGGGGGTTTTAAAAAAAAAAAAAAAAAAGGGAAAAAATTTAAAAAAATTTAAAAATTTTTTTTTTTCCAAATTTGGGTTTCCTTTTTTTTTTTTAAGGGGCCCCCCTTTTTTTAAATTTTTTTTCCTTTTTTTTTTTTTCCCTTCCCCAAAAAGGCCCAAAATTTAAAAAAAATTTTTTTTTTAAAAATTAAATTTTTGTTTCCCGGGGAAAAAAGGTTTTTTAAAAAAAAAAGGAAAAAAGGGGGAAAAAAAAAAAAAAATTTTAAAAAAACCCCTTTTAAATTTGGGAAAGGAAATTTAAAAATTTTTTTTTTTTAAAAAAAATTCTTAAAAAAACAAAGAAACCCTTCCCCAAAAAAATTTTTCCTTTTTTTTTTTTTTTTTTTAAACTTTCCCCTTTTTAAAAAGGGTTTAAAAAATTTTTTAAAAAATTAAAGCAAGGGGGAAAAAAATTTTTTTCAAAAAAATTTTTAAAAAAAAAAATTTTTTTTTTTAAAAACCCCTTTTTTTAGGGTTTTAAACTTTGTAAAAAAAATTTGGAAAACCCTTTTTTTTTTTTTTTTAGTTTTTTAAAAAAATTTTTTTTTTAAAAAAAAAATTTTTTTTTAAATATTAAAAATTTTTTTTAAAAATTTTTTTTTGGGGGGTTTTAAAAAATTTTTTTTTTTTTAAATTTTTTTAATTTGTGGGTTTTTTTAAAAATTTTAAAAAACCCTTTTTAAAATTTCCCTTTTTTTAAAAAAACCCAAAAAAGGCTTTTTCTTTAAAGGGTTTAAAGGGGGGAAAAAAAAAAGGTTAATTTAAAAAAAAAGGGGGGGTTTTTTAGGGAAAAAAAAAGGGGGGAAAAATTTTTCCTTTTTTTTTTTTAAAAAGGGGCCTTGGTTTTTTTTTTTTTTTCCCCCAAAAAATTTAAAAAAAAAACCCCAAGGGGCCAAAAAAACCCCCTTTTAAAAAAGGGGGTTTTTTTAAATTTTAAATTTAAAAAAAAAAAGGCCAAATTTTTTTTTAAAAAATTTGAAAATTTTTTCCAACCAAACAATTCCCCCCCCCTTTTTTGGGGGGAAAATTTTTTTTTTTTTAAAAAATTATTTTTTTAAAAAAAGGGAAAAACCCGGGCCGGAAGGGAAAAAAAGGAAAAAAAATTTTTGGGGAAAAGGGGGGTTTTTTTTTAAAAGGGGGTTTTTTTGGGGATTAAAGGGGGGAAAAAAAAAATTTTGGGGGGGGAAAAAGGGGTTAAATTTTTGGGAAGAAAAAAAAGGAAATTTCCCAAAATTTTGGGGGAAAAAAAAAACCCAAACCTTTTTTTTTTTGGGGAAAACTTTAAGGAATTTTGAATTTTTTTTTCCCAAAATTTTTTTTAAAAAGGGGTTTTTTTTAAAAGAAATTTTTTTTTTTAAAAAAAAAAAATTTTTTGGGGGGAAAAAAAATTTTAAAAAAAAATTTCAAAGAAGGGGGAAATTTTTTTTTTTTTTGGGGGGAAAATTTTTTAAAAATTAAAAAATTTTTTTTTGTTTTTTTAAAAAAAATTTTTTGGGGTTTTAAAATTTCCCCAAAATTTTAAAAAGGTTTTTTTTTAAAAAAAAAATTTTTTTACCCTTTTTTAAAAAAAACCCAAATTTTTGGGAATTACCTTTTTTTTTCCCAAAAAAACCCTTTTTTTCGGTTTTTCCCAAATAAACCCAAATTTTTAAAGGGGAAAAAACCCAAAAATTTTCCCCCTTAAAGGGTTGGGGGGGGGGTTTTTTAAAACCCTTTTTTTAAAAAAAATTTTAAAAGGGGTTTTTTTTTTTTCTTAATTTTTTTCCCCCAAAAAAAAGGGCCAAAATTTTTTGAACCCAAAAAAAAATTTTGGGGGAATTTAAAAAATTAACAAAAAAAAAAGGGGTTTTTTTAAATTTAACCCTTTTTGTTTTAAGGGGTTTTGTTTTTGGACCCCCTTTTTTTCCGGGCCCCCTTTTTTTGGGGTTTTCCCCCTTTTTTTTCCTTTTCCTTTTTAAAAACCTTTTAAAAATTTTTTCCCCCTTTTTTTTGGGGGGTTTCCCCAAAGGGGGGGGGGTTTTTTTTAAAATTTTTTTTTTGGTTTTTTTTATTTTTTTTGTTTTTTTTTTTTAAAAAAAAAAAAACCCTTTTAACCTTCCTTTTAAAACTTTTTTAAAAAAAAATTTAAAATTTTTCCCTTTTTGGGAAAGGGCCCCCAATTTTAAAAAAAGTATTTTGGGAAAAAAAATTTTTTTTTTTAAAGGCCAAATTTAAAAAAAAAAAGGGGGTTTTTTTTCCAAAAAAAAAATTTTTTTTGGGAAAAAGGGGGGGAAAAAAAAGGAAATTTAAAAAAATTTTTTTTTTTAAAAAGGGGGGAAAAAAAATTTAAAAACAAAAACCGGCTTGGGAAGGGGTTTTTTTTTTAAAAAAAAATTTCCCCCCTTTTTTTTAAAAAATTTATTTGGGGGTTTTTAAATTTTTTTGGAAAAACCCTAAACCTTTTCCCTTTTTTTAAAATTCCCCTTTTTTTTTTTTTTTTTTTTTTAAAATTTTTTAAAAAAAAATTTTTTTTTTTTTTTTTTTTGGTTTTTTTTAAAAAAAAAGGGTTTTTAAAAAAAAAAGGAGGGAAAACCCAAAAAATTAAAAAAAAAACCCAAATTTTTTTTTAACCCGGTTTTTTCCGGTTTTGGTTTAAATTTTTGGGGAAAAAATTTTTTTTTTTTTTAAAACGGAATAAAAGGGGGGGAAAGCCCTTTAAAAAAAACCCCAAAATTGGTTTTTCCCCCCAAAAAAAAAAAAATTTTAAAAATTTTTTAAAAAAAAATTTTTTGGAAAAAAAAATTTTTAAACCCGGCCCCTTTCCCTTTTTTTTTCCCTTTTTCCCAACCCAAAATTTAAAAACCCAAAAAAAAAAAATTTATTTTTATTTTTTTAATTAAAAATTTTATTTTTTGGGAACCCAAAAAAAAAATTTTTTTAAAGGGGGGTTTTTTAAAAAAAAATTTGAAAAAAAGGGGTTTTTTAAAAAATTTTTTAAAAAAAAATTTTTAAAAAAAAACCCAAATTAAAAAGAAAAAATTTTTTTTTTTTTTTTTCCCCAAAAAAAAAAAAGTTTAAATTTTTTCCAAAAATTTTAAATTTTCCCAAAAATTTTAAAAATTTTTTTAAAAAAAAAAATTTTTTTTTTCAATTATTTTTTTAAATTTTTTTTAAATTTTTAAAAAATTTTTTTTTTTCCCCCTTTTTAAAGGGAATTTTTTTAAAAAAAAATTTTTTTTTTTTTTTTTCCCCCCAAAAAATTTAAAAATTTTTTTTTGGGAAAAATTTTTAAATTTAAAATTTGGGGCCCTTTTTTAAGGGGGGTTTTTTTTTTAAATTTTTTTTTTTTTTTTTTTTTAAAAAAAGGGGGGAAAAAAAAAATTTAAACCCCTTTTTTTTTAAAAAAATTTTAAAAAAAACTTTTTTTTTAAAAAAAAAAAAAAAATTTTTTTTTATTAAAAACCCATTTTTAAAAAATTTTTAAAAAATTTAAATTTTAAAAAAAAAAAAAATTTTTTTTTTAAAATTTAAAAAAACCCTAATTTTTAGGAAATTAAAAAACCAAAAAAAGAAAAAAAAGGGTTTTTTTTAAATTTTTTAAAAAGGTTTGGGGGAAAAAACCCCCCGTTAGGAAAAAAAACCCTTAAAGGAAAAAAAAAAAAAAAAAAAATTTTTTAAAAAAACCCGGGGGAAAAAATTTAAAAAAATTTTAAATTAAAATTTTTGGCAATCTTTTTTTTTTTTTTAAAAAAAAAATTTTTTTTTTACATTTTTTTTTTAAAGGGAAAAAAAATTTTTTTTAAAACCAAAAGGGTTTTGGGGTTAAATTTAAATTTTTTGAAAAAAATCCAAACCAAAAATTTTTTTTTTTTTTTTTTTAAAAACCCCGGGTCCTTTTTTTTTTCCAAATTTCCCAAAGGAATTTTTTTTTTAAAAATTTTTTTACCCAAAAAAAAAATTTTTTAAAAACCTTTTTAAAAAATTTTTTTTTGGGGGAAAAAAAATTTTTAAAATTTGGTTTTTAAAATAAAAAAAAAGGGTTTAAAAAAAATTTTTTTTTTTTCCCCCTTTTTTTAAATTTGGGGCCCAAATTTTTTTTGGTGGCTTTTCCTTGGGGTTTAAAATTTTTCAAGGGGGGGAAAACTTTTGGGGGGGGAAAAAAACCCCCCCTTTTTCCCCCCCCTTGGGGCCAAACCCAAACCCCGGGGGGGGGGGGAAAACCGGGGGGTTTTTTTCCCCAAAAAAAAATTTTTTCCCCCTTTTTTTTTCCCAATTTTTTAAAGGGGGGGGAAAAAATTTTAACCGGGGGGGGAAAAAAGGTTGGGGGGGAAAAAATTTTTAAAAAAAACCCAAAATTTTTTTTTTGGGGCCCCAGGGTTTGGGTAAAAAAGGGGGGGGTTTTTTGAAAAAAATTTTTATTTTAAAAAAAAAACCCCGGAAAAAAGGGGGGTTTTTTTTTTTTTCCCCCGGGTTCCCGGGGAATTTTTTAAAAAACCCTTTTTTTAAAAAAAATTTTTTGGGGTTTTTTTGGGGTTTTCCGGGTAAACCAAAAAGGGAAAAAAAAAAGGGGAAATTTTTGGGGTTTTTTTGGGGGTTTAACAAAAAAAATTTTTTAAAAAAAACCCCCTTTTTTTGGGAAATTAAAATTTTTTTTTTTTTTTTTTTTAAAAAAAATTTTTAAAAAATTTTTTAATTTTTTTAAAAATTTAAAAAAAAATTTTTAAAAAATTTTTTTAAATTTTTTTTGGGCCCCAAATTTTCCAATTTTTAAAAATTTTAAAAGGGTTTTTTTTTTTTTTAAAATTTCCCTTTTTTTTTTTTTTTAAAAAATTTTTTTTGATTTTTTTTCTTTTTTTTTAAAAAAAATTTTTTCCCTTTTTTTGGTTAATTTTTTAAATTTTAAAAAAGGTTTTAAAAATTTTTTGAAAAAATTTTTTAAAATTTTTGTTAAAAAAAAAATTTTTTAAAAATTTAAAAATTTTTCCAAAATTTGGGGGTTTTTTTAAAAAAAGGGGGAAAATTTTTAAAAAAAAATTTTCAATTTTTTTTTTATAAAATTAAAATTAAAAAAAGGGTTTTTTTTAAAAAAAAAAGGGGAAAAATTTCCAAAAAACCCAAATAAAGGGGGTTTTTAAACCAAAAAATTTTAAAAAACCCGGGGGGGGAAAAAAAAAAATTTTAAAAAACCAAGGGCCCCCAATTTTCCCTTTTAAAAAACCCTTTTAGCCCTTTCCCCCCCCAAATTTTAAAAAATTTTTGGGGCTTTTTAAAACCCCCCCAAAATTTAAAAAAACCCCTTTGGGGGGGGCCCAAAATTTTTTAAAAAAAAAAAAAAAAAAAAAAAGGGGAACAAATTTGGGGGGTTTTTTTTTTTCCCCCCTTTTGGGTTTTTTTTAAAAAAGGGGGGGGTTTTTTTTTTTGGGGGGGGGCCCCCCCAAAAAACCCCCCCGGGGCTTTAAAAAATTTTATTTTTTTTTTCCCCAAAATTTTTAATTTTTTTTTTAAAAAAAGGGGGGGAAAAATTTAAAAAATTTTTTTAATTTTTTTAAATTTAAAAAAATTTTTTTTTTTTTTTTTAAAAAAAATTTTTAAGGTTTTTAAATTTTTAAATTTTTCCCTTTTTTTTTTTTCCCCCTTTTTAAAATTTTTTTAAAAAAAAAAAAAAGGAAAAAAATTTTTAAAATTTTTGAAAAAAAAAAATTTTTTTAAAATTTTAAAAAAAAAAAACCTTTTTGAAAAAAAAAAAAAAATTTAAAAATTTTTTTGGGTTTTAAAAAAGGAAAAAAAAATTTTTTTAAATTTTAAAATTAATTTTTTTAAAAAAAAATTTTTTTTTTTTTAAATTCAAATTTTTTTTTTCCCAAAAAAATTTTAAAAAATTTTTTTCCCCAATTTTTTCCCCTTTTTAATTTCAAAATTTAAAGGTTTTTTTGGGGGAAAAGGGAAAATTTTAAAAAAAAAACCTAAAAAAAAAAGTTAGGGCCCCAAAAACCCCTTTTTTTAAATTTTTTTAATTTTTTTTTTTTTTTTTTTAAACCTAAATTTTTTCCCCCAAAGGGCCCCGGTTGTTTTAAAACGGTTTTTTTAATTTTCCCCCCCAGGAAATTTTAAAACCCCCAAAAAAAAAAAAAAAAGGGGGGCCCCCCCCTTTTTTTAAATTTTTTTTAAAAAGGGGGTTTTTTTAAAAAAAAAAAAAGGGGGTTGGGGAAATTTGGGAAGGTTTTTCCCCCCCCCCCCTTAAATTTTAAAAGGGCGGAAAAAACCCCCTTTTAAAAAAAAAATTTTAAAAAAAAGGGGCCCCTTTAAAAAAAAAAAAGGGGGGGAAAATTAAGGGGCCCAAAAAAAAAAAAAAAAAAAAGGGGGTTATTGGAAGGTTTTTGGGGGCCCCCAAAAAAAAAACCCCCAAAATTTTTAAAAACCCCTTTTGGGTTTTTTGGGGGGGGAAAAAAAAAGGGGGGGTTTTTTTGGGGGTTTTTTTTTAAGGGGGGAAACCAAAAAAGGGTTTTTTAAAAAATTTTGGGGGCCCCCCTTTTTTTTTTCCCCCCCCGGGAAGGGGGCCCCTTTGGGGTTTTTTAAAAAAATTTAAAAACCAAAAATTTTAAAAAAAAAAAAATTTTTCCTTTTTCCCCCAAAGGTTTGGGGAAAAAAAAAAATTTGGGGGTTTTTTTAACGGGGGCCGGTTGGGACCCCGGGGTTCCCCAAAAAAAAATTTTTCCCCCCGGGGGGAAAAGGGGGGTTAAAAAAAAAAAACCGGAAAATAAAACCTAAAATTTAAAAAATTTTTATTTTTAAAAGAAAATTTAAAAAATTTTAAAAAATTTTAAAAAAATTTTTTTTTTTTAATTTAAAAACCAAATTTTTGGGTTTTAAAAAAAAGGTTTCCATTTTTTAAAATTTTTTTAAAAACAAAAAATTAAATTTTTTTTTTTAAAAAAATTTGGTTTTTCCCTTTTTTAAATTTTTTCCCCCAAAATTTTTTTTTTAAAAAAAAAACCCTTTTTTTTTTTTTGGGTTTAAAACCCCAAAAAGGAAAATTTTTTTTTTAAAAAAAAATTTTTTTTTTTTCCCCCTTTAAAAAAAAAAACCCCAAATTTTTTCCCCCAAAAAATTTTTTTCCAATTTTTTTAAAAAAAATTTTTGGGGGAAATTTTTAAAATTTGGGAAAAAAAATTTTCCCCTTTTTTTTTTTTTTTTTAAAATTTTAAATTTTTTTAAAAAAAGGTGAGCAGATCTTTTATACAGGGTGAGGAGCATGTGCACAGTCTTGTTTATTTGTCTTCACTGCTTCGCAGGGTCGGCTATCATCTTTCAACCTCTTCCTCTTCTCATCTACCAGCCTCTTCCTCTTGTGTAGCTTCTTCCTCTTCTGTTCTTTCCTGGATCTACATCCGGCAAACACCAACAACAACAAATCATAAAAAAAACTGAGGAATAAAGAACTGCAAGAGGGAAGGGTAGGATACACACTTCTCGGATAGTGACGGCTCCTCGTAGTCATGAACTTCACCGCTATCCTAATGTTGTTACTCATCACCGCCAACTGCCAACTGTGGCTCTTCCTTGCCGCCTGTAGAGAGCCTCACTGCAACATCATGTTATGGGTCGAACGAGCCATAACTGCCAGGACGTGGTGCATGGCAGCATGTCATTAATTAGGATTAGAATAATTAGTTTCCTTATTATTTGGGTTTGTTTCCTTTTAAATTATTTCCATGTAATAGGGATTAGTTTCCTTAATACAAGAATAGGTTTCTTATGGGTCAAGTCTAGCCATCTCTATAAAAGGGATGTCATGTATCACTTTATGCCATCCAAGCAATGAGTAAACCAAATCTCTAGCGATCGCGCCGCCATCGATAATCGGCGGTGGGTCGCGTCATACCAAGGCGCTTAGCCGACAACAGCTCGTTTCGCCACGTTAAGGGTCCTATCTCATCCCGCTGCGCAGCGGATCGCACGTAATAATTTGGTATCGAGCCGACGATCCTCCTACCACGGTGACCATCGAAGATCGCATCTCCAACCTCCGCGCCTCGCCGACCGAACGACCAACGCTTCATCTCGTGCGAATCTTCCAAACTTCAACCTTGAGGAAAAGGTTGATTCGCAAGGGAGGGATAATGTTATGGGTCGAACGAGCCATAACTGCCAGGACGTGGTGCATGGCAGCATGTTATTAATTAAGATTAGAATAATTAGTTTCCTTATTATTTGGGTTTGTTTCCTTTTAAATTATTTCCATGTAATAGGGATTAGTTTCCTTAATACAAGAATAGGTTTCTTATGGGTCAAGTCTAGCCATCCCTATAAAAGGGATGTCATGTACCACTTTATGCCATCCAAGCAATGAGTAAACCAAATCTCTAGCAGATCAGGCGCTGCCATCGATAACTGGCCGATGGCTCTGTACAGCCAAGGCGCTAGCTTCGACAACAGCTCGTTTCGCCCACGTTAAGGGCCCTATCTCATCCCCGTTGCGTGTGCGGATCGTGCACGTAACACATCGCCACCCCCATCTGCCATGCTTTGTCAAATCGCCATCGCCTACGGAGACTCTGAGGAGGCAGAAACTCGATGCAGAGACTTGATGCGAAGGAGGCGGAGACTCGATGCAGAGACTTGATGCGGAGGAGCCAATGAGGAGGCAGAAACCCTAGAGACGCAGACTTGCGATGGACTCGATGAGGCAATGTAGAGAGACGGACTCGATGCGGACGAGAAGCACGGAGGAGTCTATGAGGAGGCAGAAACCCTAGAGATGCATACTTGTAGACGACTCGATGCGGCGAAGTGGAGACGAACTCGATGCGGCGATGCGGAATTGCGGAGAGACAAACTTGGGTGGGTCAAGCGGACACGAGTGGGCTTCGTGGGCTGACAACCAAGCGCCACTTAATTAATTAAGTGGGTTGTGGGTGTCCGTTTACTATTTTATGTGGGCTAAACTAAGCGGGCTAGTGGACAAGCCGCGACCACTTTCATGCTATGACCATGGCTTGGTTGGTTCTGATCAATATGAACATCAACGCTTGGATTTCCTAGACAGTAACTATTAATTTATTCCCTAATCATTCACTTCTCCAATTAGTCTTTTGGTTATCCTAGTTTGTAGCGGACAAAGATCTATCCTCTTTTGAGAAAGAAACCGCATGCTAAGCCTGCTGTTGATTTCTGACAAAGGATCTCCATGTTGAAGAAAGGATCAACGTCCTATACTATAATACTCGCTGAGTCAGCTGTTGCGCAACTTTTCATGATGATCCCAAGCCAATATTGATTCTCCTAAAGAAGCAATAAAGCTTCAAGTGAGGTTTACATTGGAAGCTTCAAGCCAATATTGATTCTCCTAAAGAAGCAAGAAGCAATTGCATGTAATGATGCGGACAGTGGTATAATGAGGTGGCAACAGAGCACAGGCTTTAAAGAAAATTGAAAGGGTTAGAGAACTATAAAATGAGGGAAGAGCTTGGTTAGAACGAATGAACTAAGATTAAGAAGTTGGGCTGCATCAATGTATATCTTCCCCGGAGTTATATGGGAACTATGACTGTTGTTGAGCTTTATGATGTTTTCTTCTTTCTTCTGCTACGGTCAGATAATCAGATTGTGTCCCTGATGTTAACAAATATATATATTTATTAAATTGGTTTGAAAATCTGAACAATAAAATATAAAATTTTAAGTACCAAGACAGGGACAAGCACTACTACAGAAATGGTCATCTGGGTCGGTTCTTTTTCGTCATCTGTGTCGGTTTGATGGCGATACAAAGTTCTTAGACAGTGATGATGAACAACTATCATGGTCGATTTTTGCCCGATAGAGATATAGCATTATCTGTGTTAGTTCCAATGTCAGAACTGACCTAGAAGACTTACTATCTCTATCAGTTTCGAGATAGAAACCATTAGAGATAATTAGAAATCTGTATTGGTTTCACGATCATAACCGATAGAGAAGTCCTTATAATCTCTATCGGTTCTAACCGTGGAACCGATAGAGATAAATCTCAGGTATCACATTCACAGTATATTCATACTTACATATGACAAATTCACAGTATATTCACAGATCGATAGTATATGCACAATTGAAAAATTCATAGTATATTCACATTCACAGTATACTCACAGATTGGCAAATTCATAGTATATTCACATTCTCTGTATTGTTGACAGTACACATGCTCAATGCAAAAATCAGTAGCATAATCCTCTAATGTAACTCTCCTTAGGCAGCCCGGTGTCCCCAATAGAAGGTTCTTTGCCCCAAGCAATTGCATCTAGAGTACCACAAATATTGTCCACTGAACATACTCAATGTAGAAATCAGTGGCATAATCATCTGGTAGACTTTTCCTTGCAGAACTTCTTGGCACATGAGCAATCTTTCGTATCATTTTTATGGCCAACTTTTATCCATATATTTCTTGCTATGTTACATGGATACAATAAACTGTTAAAATATTAACAAAAATATGAGAGGTGCTTCTGTGTTTTTCTTTTTAACGATTGCACAAATATTAAAATATGAATGAATGGTAGATAGTGATTACTTACCCCTTCGCTTACTTCAAGATTTATGCAACTTGTATTGGGAAGGAAAGTATTGAAGCACCGCTCTTGCTATACAACCTGATATTTATTTCCAGAATGCCTCCCAAGCCAAATTCTTGCTCCTACAAAAAGTAAGTGATTTTAAGTTAGATTTATATATCAGTGAGTGTGACGTTTACATGGAAATTTGGCATTAAAAGGTTCAGGAATGTCAAAAGTCATGTGAGAATGTATTCCTGTCGTAAAACATACAAATATTTGCATAGGTGACTATTAGCAATGACATTCTCTGAACTTTACATGTAATTTCTACCATGTGAAATCCACAACTTCTTGGTGCATAGATGAGATGCGGTGTCTCTTGGCAAGAAATGTGCTGCGCGGCTCTGTTGCTAATAAATAAGAAGGGCAAGAAAGCAGGTGGGAGAATGCTGCTAGTGTGGGTCAAGGTGATGGAGAGGAAGGATAAAACTCTGGTCTGATAATACCAGCAATGTAATAGTGATGGAGAGGAGGAACCATATACAAGTCTTCAAAATAAGGTGGTTGGATCGGCGCATTGTTATCAGCAATGAATCTTTTTATGCCTCCAACAATGGTGCTCTGATTCATCCCTCGGGTAAATATTGAAGAAGGCATTAGTAAATCTGCATGATTTCTATTCCAGCTATGGTTCAATCTTCCTCTTTTGCCAGAGAGCAGAGCAAGACCATTAGAAAATATCAATGAGGTTTAAATGTTCGTTGTTTTTTCCTTACTAAGCAGCTGGTTGGTTTTAATTCCTCAGTGGACGCTCATTTGCAGAATAAAAACTCATCAAATATTAAGTGCACATTTCGATTGTTACACGTCATGTAAAACTAGATCACCCATTCATATACATGGCCATTAGTTTTAATATTTTATGCGTTGATGGGATTACTATCATACGAAAGCCTGCCTTGGCAAGCAAAAAGGCTAAAGTTGATGTTGGAAATCTAGGTATTATTTTAATTGCAGATTTGAATATTAAACATAATCCCAAAATAATCAAACACAACAGGCTAGACAGAAGATACCACATATTTCTGAAAAGTAGATCTAGAAATGTTGTGTACGAGATGAACAGAGGGGAAATATGAAAATTCTTACGATGAGCTTGATGACGCAAAGGAAGCAGCGCAGAAGCGACCGGCCGTAGAGGAAGTAGTCGACGTCGTGGATCGTGGAAGTAGTCGACGTCGTGGATCGTCCAATAGCTAGAGCACGAGCGGTCGCAGCTTGCGCTGCCCGAAGCCTTATTGCCGCCCGTGCGAGGTTCTCGCAGCGCAAGCGGTTCGGAGATCCCGCTCTCCTTGCCTCGCGGTGCACGCCGAGAGGAAGGTCGGTGAAGAACAAGTGCAGCGAAGACACAACACAAGTCAAGTGTATGAACGCGAGCGCAATAGACAAAAGTCCCATCTGCTCGACGTCTCAGATTTTATAGCCTCGATCGAGAACGGTCAATAAATTGACCGTTCTGACCATTATACGCTAATAACTGCAGGTCATTTCAAATGACTGTTTCAATTGAAACTGACGCCATGATTGCAATTGAAACTGACGCCATAATGGAGAGAAACCGAAAATTAAAAGGATTTAATACGTGCCAGAATTTAATCTACAAAGACGGCGACTCATGACGTCGCAAGTCACAAGTCACGCGGGAAAAACACGCGGAAATCTGTGATAATTCAGCGAATAATCTGCACAAGCGTGCGACTTTAGCTGTGCTCCACACCCTCCATATGCCTCATTACAAGGCATGGTGGGAGCTCTCCCTTTTAAATTGGCTTTCTCCTCTCTTAATTAGCAATATGGTACTAATTTTTTGTAGCTTTGGCATTAGAGATAAATGGGCCACATGGGCCTCATTTCTAACAATCCCCCACCAATACCGAAGCAGACAAAGACTCAAAAGTTTGATCACTGTGCTGAATCCCCCACCAATTGGAACCAAAGATAATCCAGAAATTTTGACCGAAAAAACATTGTGTAGGGATTCTTCTTCCCTATCTTGGCATAGCACACACTACATATTATCCTCGATCATGTCATGTGTTCTGTTTAGCATATCCTTTCTGTTTATTCGATCTATCACGAGAAGCCAAGCAAATAACTTCAGTCGCGTGACACATTTGCTTTTCCATAGCCATATAAAATCTCTCGGTATGTGCAATTAACTCAGCAAAACTGAATTTGTAAAATCTTTGCACCAAATATAACCTTGTTTGATGTGAGGCTCGTATAAGTACAACAGTGTATATGTGTGATCTGAAGATGCTGTGTGAAAAGTTTTGTAAACATCAAAGCATATAGTTTATAATTTATACGTTTGAAGATATACAAATTAACGCCTTCAGACTGGACATCACTATTTAGTTTCAGCATTTTCTTCAAAAGAAGATGGGTTGCGAAAAATCAGCATGGGCATAAAAGACTGAAACAGTATTGTCCAAATGTTTCTGATGAAGCGAGATTAAGCAAACCACCAGTAGGTCGAAAGAAAGACTGGAACAATCAATCCAATACAGCTATAATGAAGCAGATGAAGAATCTAGGTCTTCAATAATTCATAACCACATTAAAGTCTGAGACTGTGCAATTGACCTTCTGAATCAAACACGGCCAATATATTTTTTTCCTTGTCAGCCGAATTGTCTTCACAAGAAAAACCGAATTAACATGGTGAGTCCAAAGTGAAGGGCGATGGAACCAAATCACCCAAACAATAATCTAATGCAGACAATGGGTTCCATGCTGGTGGCCATGCATTGCATGCATGCATAGCTATGAACTCACACTACTACAGAACGACATATCACTATCACTTTATCTGTGTCGGTTCTTAAGTTTTTCGGAAAAAACGATTGTGATAAGTAACTTCGGAAGGGTGTTAGTAATAATCACTATCGGTTCTGAGATTATAAGTGATTGTGATGTAGCACTGGAACATCAGAATCGGTTCTCTACTAAAACGTGATAGTGATGTGCACACTATCACTTCTATGAAAAGAACCGATTCTGATGACCGTGCACATCACTATCACTTTTTAGTAGAGAACCGATTCTGATGTGCACATGGTTATCACTATCATTCTTTTTATAGAAGCGATAGTGATGACCGTGCACATCACTATCACTTGTTGAAAAGAACCGATTCTGATGTGCAGATTCTGATGCGCTCGTGCTTATGTCTAGATGGTCGTGAACATCGGTATACGCTTTTGAAAAGAACCGATTCGATGTGCCTCGCTAGGTTATATATACCACTCGACTTTGAACTCTTCTGTTTTTGCTCAGAGGAGATTTCTCGCCGCCACCCGAGAAAATAGCTCATATTGTGTGGTTGGAAGCAATAGTTGGGTGAGAAAATTTGAAGTCCTCATGGGTGGGTATTAAGAGGGCAAAATTGAAACCCTATCTTGAGGAGATTCCCCTCTTTTTGCCCTCTATTGCGGTTTTCTTCAAAATGTGAGCAGCAATTCTTTAAACCCCTTCAATTTTGCTCTGGTAATTTCGATATGTCGTCAATAAAGTTTAGGTTGCCTTTGGAATTGTGTGCGTGCTTTCAGATTTCACACTCTTTATTTGACAAGCGCATATCTATTTAATTTTTGTAGTGCGATCTCCTGTTTATATATATGGAATTATTATTGCTATCATGTGGTAACTGTTATTAGAGTTTAGGCGGCGTAACCTACGTCTCCCGTTCGAGGGTGCTTATTTATAAATATGCTGAAGCGAAAGGGCATATTTATAATGAGCGATCTCGAATTGTCCACGTTTTTGGACAATTAGGGTATATGGTTCGAGCAACTTCGAAGTTGTGTTGTACAACCGAGTAGATTTGGTAGCGTCTCTCGGTGTTCTCCGGATACACACCCTCTTGACTGTTGTCGAGGCGTGTATCCGGAGAATAACGGGAGATGTCTTCTTGAAATTTTCTCTGAGTTGTACAACGCTTAGAACTTGCCCGAACCATATATCCTCGAATGGGATTAGGACCTAACCTATTTAGAGATTAGGAGTCATCGTTGGTACCCTTGATTTGTTTAGATTTGTAGTAGAAAGATTTGCAAGCTCTTGCACTAGCTATATAATTAGATTATTTGATATCGTTGTTGATGTTAAAAATTTATGTCTCTTATGTAGGGAATTGGAAGCTTTAAACCGGGAAGAAGCTAGGTATCGATCGTGAGTACATTTATATATCTTGGAACACTGTCCACTATTTTGCAAAGGTAATATTAATTGAAATGATGTCTCAATATTTAAAATAGCTATAGCTAGTTGTCGCCCAGTTTTTCCTTAATTTATTGTGCGAAATTTAATTGCAGATGGACCGTGAGGAATGGATGTATCGGAAAAGCCGTGTGAGTGCTGAATTTGAGAGGGTGTTAAGGAGTTCAAAAATTGCGTAAGGCGACATGGTGAGGAGGGTGTAAACTTCATATATTGTCCTTGCATTGATTGCACCAATCGAGGAGATTTAACAACTCATCTCAAATTAAGGACCACCTGATTCGACGTGGCTTCGTGAGGAATTACACATGTCGATGAAGGAGGGCCGCACGACGACAAAAAGGGCAAGACACTGCAGTATAAGCGATTTAAGGTACAAGTGCCTAGCATATAAATGATTAATTTTTTTGACATCTAATCTTCGTGGGCTGAATTTCTTTTTCTCTCTTCACAGTGCCATCAACAGGGTAGCGGTGACCATTGCGGCTTCTATGTCATGCAGTATATGCTCATCGTGGTCGGCAACTCACAACTTTTCCCTAAGGTATATGTACGTGCATAATAATATACTTAGCCTTTTACATAGAAATTTTGAAACTGAAATTAATCTGATCATTTCATTTTGCGTAAGATCAATATCCCCGTAAGAGTTTAGACAAAGAAAGCACTCAACAATTTACAAGACCACTTATGCGCTGGTGCTGGTTAGAAGTTATATCGAGAGGATGGCAGGTTTAGAGATCCTGAAGCATCCTACTAGTCCATATGAAAACTGATGAGGACATCTCCACAACGGATACAACCAGCGCTAACTCATCTCACCAAAATGCACAAGGACCACTCACTCGAGCGCGTGCACGCAAATTAAATTATCAGGTGAAGTCGTTCCTAAGTGTTTCTACTAATGACTTAGTGAATGGAATGCTATTTAATTCTTGCGATCATGTTATTCTTATTAGGAACCTGGGAGAAGAGCCACCAAGTGCAAAGGGACTCGAATCCAAGTCGGAGGCTTGAAGGAACTCCAAGTCAGATTCGGACTCGCAGACAGCATCAACTTCAAACATTCATAACTTTTGATCCAGAGCACTTCTGGAGGCCCACGAGTACAGGATTGAAAGATCTGCTCGTCCTCTTTCAAACGGATCCAAAATCACTTTCAAATTCCTTCCGAGTCAACGGGAAACTGCAAAACAATGGAGACTATTTTTCCTGTCCGAGTCAGTTTGGGCTGCGGGATTTCTAATCCGAGTTGTATTAGTTAGGCCCATGTTAAGGCCTGGTGCTGCATGCCTTGGACTATAAATAGCCAGCCGCCACCATAATTAGGGTTTTGGGTTTTGTTTGATTAGGTTTAGCCATTGCTACCGCTTGTACTCGCGCGTGTCGACTAGACCGCCCGTCTACTTGTTCATCGGAACCCCAATTTCGAGTGTTCTTGTTTCAGAATTGATCTACCTTCATATTCGCAATTGAGTTGCTTGTTATCTCTTGTTCTTGCTGGTTCTTCGATTGCTTGTAGGAACAAAGACCTCAGTGGTCGTTGATCGCGCTTCCGCGAGATCAATAACCTTCAGGAGGGTGGTGTACCGGTCGCTAAGGCGCAACGTCTGGTTCGTTGTAGTCGGGCCGCCAACTTCGTCCTCCACCAAATCGACGCTACCGTCTCTCATCGAAAGATCGGGACCCCTAGTTCATATCAAGTGGTATCAGAGCTCAAGGTTGCTCGGTGAGATCTTCTATCAATTTGCGTTTTCTACCTAGAGTCCAGAAAATTTGCCCCACCAAAAACAAGATTTGTTCCTCTGTCCTAGACTTTTTGTGCCTTGCTTTTACTGCGTAGTTCTCCGCTTGTTGAATTCACGGTTGCTTCGTCGAGTTGGGTTGCTGGTCTTTAGTTTCTGCCCTTAGAGTTTCGAGTTCGAGTCACGTGTTGATCACAGTTGCGTTTGCAATTTTTGAGTCAGAGTCCTTAGTAGATATCAGATTCCAAATCAAAAAAGAGAGAAAGAGTACCCTCGAAGCGCCGCCCATCGCTTGGCGTGGTCGCCGAGTGCTTTCGCCCACCGCGTCGATGCTTTCGCCGAGTGCTCGCTTTGTCGCGTCTTTGCTCGCCGAGTGCTCGCCATCGCGTCTGTGATCGCCCAAAGTCTTGATGCTTCGCCGAGTGCTCGCCCATTGTGTGCGATGGTCGCCGAGTGCTCGCCCATCGCGTCTTGATGCTTTCGCCGAGTGCTTACTTTATCACGCGCCGTGCTTTCGCCGAGTGCTCGCCATCGCGCGGCGTGGCCGCCCAAAGTGCGATGCTTTCGCCGAGTGCTCGCCGACTGCGTAAGCTGGTTGCCAAGTGTTCGCCGACTGCATATCAAAGAAGAAAAAGGCAAGTGTGATTTTCAAAAGCCGCACTAGATCAATTGCAAACCAAAGTTCAGAGAGAGAGAGAGAGTATCTTTTAATTACCTTTATACCCTTGGTCAAAAAAAAGGGGGTGTGCATTTTGAGTGTTGTTGGAGTTCTTGTGAGTCTGTTATTCAGTTTAGGGCTCCCACAAAAAAAAGAAAAAAAATCAAAAAAAGAGGAAGAAAGAAAGAGGAGCCTAATTTGTTTGCTTTGTGTTGAGGATTTTCCTCATCGCTCTGTGGCATCGTTGGTGATTAGGCTCGCGTCTCTAGTGTGGTTTGAGGCTAGGACCAGCACCATACTATCGTGGAACGTTTATTCAACTTGTTGTGACTAACGTAGTACGAGCTATCCTTTGCTACACTTGCCAGCCACCTATAGCTCCACAGAAAAACTACAACTTACCAGGCTCTTGCGTTTGGCATCTGTACACCACCTCTCCAGGAAACTTTTGACTCACGGTTGCCGACACCTCCTGCTAAGGCTTGGTAAGAACTGGTAAGAACTTGGTGATACAAGTTGAGAGTTGAGAGGCGTGCCTTTTCACGCAATTGTTTGTTCTTTTGTTTTCTAACCATGTCGAGAACAGCAAGCAATGACGACAAAGATTCCCTCGCACTCGGGGAATCATTCAACATTTTCGGCGCCAAGTCAAGCTGCATGCAGAGGGCCTCGATGGCGATGTCGTGGTGGTAAATGGCGGTTGGGACAGTGGAGAAGGCTCGGATGGACACCAACGCCAGGTGACAACTTTGGAGGTTTCGTTGGCACCATCAACACCAACTTTGACAGAGGTATTGCGGCGCCTTGAGGGCATGGGCGAGTACCTCGGTGGCACGCGGTCATGGTGTGTTGGGCAGCGAGGTGGATGAGAACGCCGACGACTCTGCTGGCCGACTCGGAGCTTGAGGAAGACCCCGCCGGCGACAACTTCACCAAGAAGGCATGGGATGGGACCTTGCGCCCCGGCATGAGGTGCGTGACCATGATGATTCTCTTGGTAAGGTTAAATTTACCATGCCTCCTTTTGATGGTAAATATGATCCGGATGCATACCTCACTGGGAATTAGTCATCGAACAAAAGTTTGCATGTCATGAGTATCCCGAAAACAAAAGAGTTCGAGCCGCCACTAGTGAGTTCACCGATTTTGCCTCTGTTTGGTGGAGTGAGTTTCGACGTAAGAATCGATCTTTGCACAAAAGCGGGCTGATTTGAAAAGAATCATGAGAGCTAGATTTGTTCCTCTTATTACCGGCGTGATCTATTAAATAAGCTTGGTTGCTTAGGCAAGATAGTAAGAGTGTAGAGGACTACTACCAGAATTACAAATGGGAATATTACTGTTGTGGTATAGAGGAGGCCGAGGAGGTCGCTATGGCTAGATTTATGGGTGAAATGAACCGTGAGATTTATGATATTCTTAGTTACAAGGAATATAATTCAATCACTCGCTTGTTTCATCTTGCTTGTCATCTTTGAAAGAGAAGTCTGAGGACGACATTTAAGTGGTCTAGCACGAGAACTAATGTTCTGCAGGTCGTGCTAACACTTGGTCAACACGGCTCCATCTACAACAACAAGACAACCGATCGCACCATCCTCCAACAACAACAAGAACCGACCTCCATCTGCCGCCTACCGAAAGTGCCAAGACTTTGAGGTAGCAAAATCGCACAGAACCACCAGAGCTCGCTTCGGTTGTTTCGACTAGGAGAACAAGGGATGTGCAATGTCATCAATGCAAAGGGTATGGTCACATGAGGAGTCAATGCCCAAGCAAGCGTGTCTTGATTGTGCGAGACAATGGTGAGTATTCTTACGCTAGTGATTTGGATGAAGAAACATATGCTATGCTTGCGGTGACAATGCAGGAGCGGAGATGATCAAGACCAGGAAGATCACATTGAAGCCAACCATGCTGACCATTATGAAAGCCTCATTGTGCAGCGTGCATTGAGTGTCCAGATTGAAAAGGCCGATCAAAATCAGCGGCACAACCTATTCCAAACCAAGTGTGTTATCAAGGAGCGATCATGTCGTGTGATCATTGACGGAGGAAGTTGCAACAACCTTGCAAGTTTGGACATGGTGGAGAAGCTTTCTTTGGAGACAAGACCGCTTTTGACCCTACTATGTTCAATGGTTCAACAACATTGGTAAGGTTAAGGTTACGCTTGGTGAGAGTACAGTTTGCTATTGGTTCCTACCATGATTTTCTTTGAATGTGATGTCGCACCTATGCAAGCATGTTCTATATTGTTAGGTAGACCATGGCAATATGATAAAAGTTACATGCATGATGGTAGAACCAACAGATTCTTTTGTGCATAAGGAAGGAAGATTGTATTGCATCCTATGACCCCGATTCCATTCTTAAGGAGGACATTGCTAGAGCTAGTAAGCAAAAGATTGATGAAAATGCTAAAAGAAAACTTCTAGTTACGCTTGTGACAACAAAAATGAGATTAAGTTGAAAGGTGCATGTTTTCTCATTGCCAAATCGGATGTGAAGGAACTACTTGTTGATGAATCTGTTTGCTATGCCTTAGTTTGCAAGGATGCATTGTTCTCACTTGAGCAGATACTTGTTGTTTTGCCTCCTGCCGTGACTAACCTTTTGCGAGAGTATCTTGATGTTTTTCCTAAGGACATTCCTCGGCTTGCCACCAATTCGAGGAATTGAACATCGATTGACCTCATCCCTAGAGCCTCTTTGCCCAATCGAGCGCCATATAGGACTAATCCGGAAGAAACTAAGGAGATCTGGCGCCAAGTGCAAGAAGCGCTTGACAAAGGGTGCGTCGTGAATCTCTTAGTCCTTGTGCTGTTCCGGTCCTTTTAGTTCCTAAAAAGGATGGGTCATGGCGCATGTGTGTGGATTGTAGAGCAATCAATAACATTACCATTAGATATCGTCATCCTATTCCTAGGTTAGATGATATGCTTGATGAATTAAGTGGCTCTACTGTGTTCTCTAAGGTTGATTTGCGTAGTGGCTACCACCAAATCCGCATGAAATTAGGTGATGAATGGAAAACAGCTTTCAAAACCAAATTCGGTCTATATGAGTGGTTAGTGATGCCTTTTGGGTTGACTAACGCGCCTAGCACTTTCATGAGACTAATGAATGAAGTTTTGCGTGCTTTCATTGGGAGATTTGTGGTGGTATACTTTGATGATATCTTGATCTATAGCAAATCATTAGAAGAACACCTTGCTCATTTGCGTCTTGTTTTTGATGCCTTACGAGATGCACGCTTATTTGGTAACCTTGAGAAGTGCACATTTTGCACCGTCGAGTTGCTTTTCTTGGCTATGTTGTTACTCCACGTGGAATTGAAGTTGATCAAGCCAAGGTTGAGGCAATTCGAGTTGGCCGACTCTAAAACGATCGCCTGACAGTGCGGAGTTTTCTCGGACTTCTGAGGATTCTATCGCCGCTCGTGAAAGATTTCGATTCGATTCTGCATCATTGAATGAGTTGTCCAAGAAAGGCGTGGCTTTCCAATGGGGCAAGTCACATGAAGATGCTTTTAACTTGTTGAAGGAGAAGCTAACTCATGCACCATTGCTCCAACTTCCGGACTTTGGTAAGACTTTTGAACTTGAGTGTGATGCTAGTGGTATTGGGATTGGGCGTGTTGATCCAAGAAGGTAAGCGACCGCTTATTTGGTGAGAAATTATCTGGGCCTCGCTTGAACTATTCAACTTATGATAAGGAATTGTATGCACTAGTTCGAACATTAGAGACTTGGCAACATTATTTGTGGCCCAAAGAGTTTGTTATCCACTCGGATCATGAATCTTTGAAGCACATTCAGTAGCCAAAATAAGTTGAATCGTAGGCATGCCTCATGGGTAGAATTCATTGAGTCTTTTCCTTATGTTATCAAACACAAGAAGGGGAAGGATAATATTATTGCGGATGCCTTATCTCGCCGATATACCATGCTTTCACAACTAGACTCTAAAATCTTTGGCTTGGAAACGATCAAAGAGCAATATGCGCTTGATGCTGATTTTAAAGATGTTTTGCTAAATTGTAAGGAAGGAAGAGTCTGGAATAAGTTCATTGTTAATGATGGCTTTGTGTTTCGTTCTAACAAGCTATGCATTCCAGTGGATCTGTTAAATCGTTGTTACTTGAAGCGCATGGAGGAGGACCGATGGGTCACTTTGGTGTGAAGAAAACAGCGGATGTGTTGGCCAACCATTTTATTGGCCAAAAATGAGGCTCGATGTGGAGCGCTATGTCTCTCATTGCTCTACTTGCAATAAAGCTAAGTCACGATCGAACCCACATGGTTTATATATGCCTCTTCCTGTTCCTAGTGTTCCATGGGAAGATATTTCAATGGACTTTGTTTTAGGCCTACCTAGGACAAAGAGGGGAGGGATAGTATATTTGTTGTCGTGGATCGGTTTTCTAAGATGGCACATTTTATACCTTGTCATAAGAGCGATGATGCTACAAACATTCTTGATTTGTTTTTCAGGAGATAGTTCGCTTACATGGAGTGCCTTCCACAATTGTGTCGATCGAGATGCTAAATTTTTGAGTCATTTTTGGCGGACGCTTTGAAGAAACCGGGTACCAAGCTTTTGTTTTCTACTACATGTCATCCTCAAACTGATGGCCAGACGGAAGTCGTCAACCGAACGTTATCTACAATGTTGAGAGCCATTTTGAAGAAGAATTTGAAGATGTGGGAAGAGTGCCTACCTCATGTGGAGTTTGCCTACAACCGCCATTGCATTCTACTACCAAAATGACTCCTTTCCGTGTGGTATATGGTTTCAATCCTCGTGCACCCATTGATATTCTACCTTTACCATATTCGAAAAAGTAAACTTAGATCTTCGCTAAACGTCTTGATTTTGTGCTGAAATTACATGAGACTACTAAGGATAACATTGAGCGCATGAATGCTAAATATAGAGTGTTGGTAATCGGGGTAGAAAGGAGTTAACTTTTGAACCGGAGATCTTGTTTGGTTGCACTTGAGAAAGGATAGGTTTCTGATTTGCGAAAGTCTAAATTGATGCCTAGAGTGATGGTCCTTTTAAAGTTCTTGCCAAGATAAATGATAATGCATACAAGCTTGATTTGCTCGCAGATCACTACAGTAAGCAATTCTTTCAATGTTGCTGATTTGAAGCCGTACATGGGTGATGAAGATGAGCTTGAGTCGAGGGCGACTCCATTTCAAGAGGGGAGGATGATGAGGACATCTCCACAACGGATACAACCAGTAGCTAACTCATCTCACCAAAATGCACAAGGACCACTCACTTTCGAGCGTGCACATAAATTAAATTATCGGTGAAGTCGTTCCTAAGTGTTTCTACTAATGACTTAGTGAATGGAATGCTATTTAATTCTTGCGATCATGTTATTCTTATTAGGAACCTGGGAGAAGAGCCACCAAGTGCAAAGGGACTCGAATCCAAGTCGGAGGCTTGAAGGAACTCCAAGTCAGATTCGGACTCGCAGACAGCATCAACTTCAAACATTCATAACTTTTGATCCAGAGCACTTCTGGAGGCCCACGAGTACAGGATTGAAAGATCTGCTCGTCCTCTTTCAAACGGATCCAAAATCACTTTCAAATTCCTTCCGAGTCAACGGGAAACTGCAAAACAATGGAGACTATTTTTCCTGTCCGAGTCAGTTTGGGCTGCGGGATTTCTAATCCGAGTTGTATTAGTTAGGCCCATGTTAAGGCTCGGTGCTGCATGCCTTGGACTATAAATAGCCAGCCGCCACCATAATTAGGGTTTTGGGTTTTGTTTGATTAGGTTTAGCCATTGCTACCGCTTGTACTCAAGGCGTGTCGACTAGACCGCCTCTACTTGTTCATCGGAACCCCAATTTCGAGTGTTCTTGTTTGAATTGATCTACCTTCATATTCGCAATTGAGTTGCTTGTTATCTCTTGTTCTTGCTGGTTCTTCGATTGCTTGTAGGAACAAAGACCTTCGTGGTCGTTGATCGCGCTCATGAGATCAATAACCTTCAGGAGGGTGGTGTAACGGCCGCTAAGGCGCAACGTCCGGTTCGTTGTAGTCAGCCGCCAACTTCGTCCTCCACCAAATCGACGCTACCGCCTCTCATCGAAAGATCGGGACCCTAGTTCATATCAAAAACAATATTAATAATATATGTCAATTTGATATGTATCGAGAGAAGTCCATGTCTTGATTGTCAAGCATGTTTGAGTTGTATATTGTGAACGACTATGATATATATGTGTTGTAATTAAAGCGTTTACGTTACGTGAATGTGATATATGCATCCTGTGTTCTGTTCTGTGAATGTGATGATATATATTGTGCATTCTGTATTGAGAATGTAACGATTCTGATAGCTCCACCTCATCACTATCTAAGGACATCGTATTGCCACTAGAATCGATTCTAATGCTAAAAAAGAACCGATTCTGATGTGTCGTTCTGTTGTAGTAGTGTCAACTAATGATCGAGCTAGCCGAGGTGAGTCCACGAACCGAAAAAACCAGAGAACGCCGAACTAGCGGGTAGACCTGGAAATTGGGCCGGGCTTTAGTGGGCCAGCACGACCCGGCACGAAAAAAATGGGCCGCAAAGACGACCCAAGCATGAAAAAAATGGGCCGGCCGGCACGTCCGAATGGTGTGCCGGGCCGGGCCTAAAAACCTGGCACGATGGGCCACCGGCACGGCCCGACTGTATGGGCCGTGCTCCAAGCACGCCCAAAGCCGCCCGAATCTGTAATTTGTATTTTTCAGGGTCTTTCTTTGCTCATATGAATTTATACTCTACATGAAAGTTGTAGAGAATTTCGAGACGCATCTTTTTCATGTAGACAACTTTTCCATTTGAGCAACGTATGAATTTATAAAAAAATATTTAGTGCGCTGTGTAGTTTCAGACCGACGCCACGTCTCTCAGTAATCTGCATTTTTCAGTGTCTTCCTTTGCTCATATGAATTTATATTCTACATGAAAGTTGTAGAGAATTTCGAGACACATCTTTTTCATGTATACAACTTTTCCATTTGAGTAACGTATGAATTTATAAAAAAATATTTAGTGCGCTGTATAGTTTCAGACCGACGCCACATCTCTCGGTAATCTGCATTTTTCAGGGTCTTCCTTCGCTCATATGAATTTATATTCTACATGAAAGTTGTAGAGAATTTCGAGACACATCTTTTTCATGTAGACAACTTTTTCATTTGAACAACGTATGAATTTATAAAAAAATATTTAGTGTGCTGCGTTCTCTCCAGTGCCGTGTTCGGGTTGGGCCGGCCCGACAGTAGCCCGGCGTGCCTTTGGACCGAACTGGGCCTTGATTTTTGCCGTGCACGGCCCAATTTCCAGGTCTACTAGCGGGCCTTGTCCGTGTGCTGGAGAGGATGTCGAGAAGCACTGGAAGCCGCATAATTAATAACGGAGAGCACAAGGCCTCCTCTGTGAGTTCCTCTCGGGCAGGTGCTCGCGTGTGACTTCTTCACGCTTCCATTGAGCGTGCGAGCTGCAGATGGGGCGGCCGCTGTGCGAGCTGCTGGTTGCTCGATTTCTCCACGGGCGCGGGCGACTGGCTGCTTGATGCTACCGGCGTCGGGTGAGCCGAAGGGAGGCGCGGCGCCACGACGGGCGTGACCTGACTGGCGTGATGAGGCCCGGCAGGCTCGGTGCGCGGTCGGTCGAGCGAGGCGGCACAGAGACCGGGCAAGCCGAGGTCGGCGGAAAACAGATGCCTCACCGAGGCTGCTTGGAGGTGACCGAGGAAGCCGGAGGGACGGCGGCGCCGGCGGCTTGGAGTGGATGAGCGCCCGCGTGAGGAAGATGAGTCGGCGGCCGACGGCCATCGCAGATCTGGGCGGACGACGCACAGAAGACGCCTGTGCGGCTGGTCGCGGTGTCGGGCCATCGGGAACTGAAGGAGCACGGGCTGGCGGTGAAGGCGAAGACGACGGCCGGCACGCGGAACACGGGCACCGGTGCGGAGGCCAGGTTGGCACGGAGGCCCGGGTGTCCGGCCGAGGAGCAGCGGCGCCGGGAACGGCGCGGATGCTGAGACGTGGACACGGAACTAAGGCAGCCGAAGGCGAGAGCGGCAGATCGGAGCGGCCGGGCGGACGCCCGCGTCGTGCGATGAAGGCCGGCGATGATGTAGATCGGGAACAGCCCAACCGTAGCGGATAGATGCACGGTTATTGAATAACCGGAGGCAAAAATTTAACATGAAAAAACCTTTACAGAAAAAAACCATAGGAAACAATACACTATATCGTTTCAAGATTACAAGTACAGGGGTTGGTTTATATAACCAAAAAATCTTAATTGTAGAAAACTTAGACTAACAACTTATTTAGATATAATCAAAAGATATGATAATTAGAGATATTGAGTTATCTCCAACAGATTCACTGATCCAATTGGAACCAAAGATAATCCAGAAATTTTGACCGAAAAAACATTGTGTAGGCATTCTTCTTCACCATCTTGCCATAGCACGGAGTACATATTATCCTCAATCATGTCATGTGTTCTGTTTAGCATATCCTTTCTGTTTATTCGATCTATCACGAGAAGCCAAGCAGATAACTTCAGTCGCGTGACACATTTGCTTTTCCATAGCCATATAAAATCTCTCGGTATGTGCAATTAACTCAGCAAAACTGAATTTGTAAAATCTTTGCCCCAAATATAACCTTTGATGTGAGGCTCGTATAAGTACAACAGTGTATATGTGTGATCTAAAGATGCTGTGTGAAAAGTTTTGTAAACATCAAAGCATATAGTTTATAATTTATACGTTTGAAGATATACAAATTAACGCCTTCAGACTGGATATCACTATTTAGTTTCAGCATTTTCTTCCAAAGAAGATGGGTTGCTCTAGGAAGTTTTGGGATTTAGTTGAAATTATATCCTAAGGATCTTGATACACATCCCCCATACTGCTGAGATCAAAGGAATATGGCAGAAGTTACAGTTCACCAATTTTTATCTGCTTTGATCCTTCTTCCATGGGTTTGAGTTAAGATTGAAATTTATTTATAGGATGGCAGATAGACAAAATATATGCCACACTTCAGGATCTTCAAAGCTTTACATGACTATTTCCATATAAAACACTTTACAGAGGCACCAAATATTGGCGCATAGCACATATGCATGAGCAAATACAGATGATTTTGACTTCGATATTTACGTGCCCCTGACAGATGCAATGTCTTTCATGCTGCTCTTCAGTCCGTTACATACCGTTTTCTGATGCCTCCTATACCAAGATGGATTCGACGAAAGGATTAAACATAGAGGTAGAACTAGTGCCATTGATCTTTCGGATAAAATGAACTCTGAAAACAATGGATCTAATTAAACTTCCATATTTGTTAAAGATACAAGATGCAGTTTCCAGAACACACAGGTGGAGACTGGGATGGTGGGTGGGCAAAATATATAGGGACTGAGGAAGTTAGTTCGAATCAATGTAAGCAGGACAAAGTAGTTGAACTGTGTTAATTCATTCCTTGCACTACACCATGTCCTAAATATACCGACAGCTTGTCTGTCGCTAAAAGCCACCTATAGCGACAACATGTCTGTCGGTAAATCTTTTACCGACAGAAAAAAGTGCCGGTGTAAGTCCTGTCGGTAAAACTTTTAGCGACAGACAACTCTTTACCGACAGACCGTTTGCCTTTGATTTACTACTTTTACCGACGGACAAATCTTTACCGACAGACATCTTTTACCGATGCAGACAAAGCTTTTAATCGACAGATGTGGTGACGCTAAAATTAATTTTCCATTTTTTAAGCACTTATAACATATGACTAAGCCTCGCAAGATTCTTGCTAATACTTTCAACAGATGAAAACATATACTCCAATCGAGATCAACAATCATAACACCGCAACTAAACATCCACACATTATCACTCAAGAATATCAAATAGAATTCATTCCATTCCGCTTATATTAAGATACAAGTCCAAGACCATCTTTTTACATCAACACCGACAGTTAAAAAGAAATCACAAAATCAATACACGCCTTCACAAATAGCGATTTCACAAGTCCAATAGATCACCGAATGGAGTCCTTCCACCCCCGCAGATGCGTGAGGACTCTACGGCCGGTCGCCTCGTCGTTGCATTAATGAGGAGCAGAGGCGCCGCAGAGACCGCACTTGAGGAGGAGGGGAACTACAGGTAAAAACACTATGATAAGGAAGAATGACACCAAAAGAACATGGCATCAAGCATTCCATTGAGAGATTAAAACTAAGGGCTGTTTGGTTTCTAATAAGACTATGCAGGTAAATTTTGTAATTACCTCTCCAATATCCATAGCCTGTGATCTCACTTTCGCATTCACCTCGCCAACCCAAACAAATATGTCCCGAGTGACAATCAAGAATGTAAACGCCCTCTCGTCATCGATCATCCCGAGTAAAGTGGTGTATTTCTTTGACTGATCAAGTAGATTTTAAAAGAAGGTTTAGTATGAGACATTCAAATACACCGAGCATCAAAACCTTAACATCTATGTTTTGCTTACCTTTACATCTCCTTCATGACCCTCAACAAACAACATTGGTAGCGCAGAAAGAACAAAAGTGTCGGGGATAATGAATTGCACATTTCATCGAGTAGATCCTAAGAAAAATCATACAATGTCTTGTTTGTGATTACCTTTGGATAATATACATGAGAAAATATGAGGGTCACTTTCATGCTCTCTTCCTATTTTTGGTTTGAATACTTGGATTTACCACCCAAGAGTTCCCAATTGCTCGGTTTCTTTCCCTCCTTTTGTGACCGGATGGCGATCTGGTTGTATGATCGTAATGCTAGCAACAATGAGTCAATGATAGCAATTCAAACTAAGTTTAGATGCCTACTCGGCTACTCCAAAGAAGAAAATTTACAGAGTTGATAACGAGATAACCCGATATAAAAAGACAATTTAAACAAAGTTTAGATGCCTACTCCAAATAGTAAAAACTAAGAACCGCAATGTTATTAGTAGCTCAAGAGTAAAACCAAAAGCTAGATGATCCTCCGTGCTCCGAACAAATGCACCGACACTCCCTCGTGGCCTTGTTTTAGAATTTAGTTGGAATAGCAACAAACCGGAGGAGCTAAAGATAAGAAAGGTCAACATTAACCCATGGAATCTCGAGGCAATGAAGAAAAGGAAATGTCGCAAGGGATACTTGAAGATACCTAAACCATTGAACCCTCTCGCTTGACCCTTTACACTTGATTCTACGACAATACAGAGCAAAGGCAATTAGAATGCTGATCAACATAGATTAATTTCTTAGCATACAAGAGAATTTGGACCATCGAACTAGCAATTTGGTAAATTAATCATACAAAAGCTAGGGCTAGCTGTGTTCATAAGTCATATACTCCAAGAGAGATTGACTAGCTGTGTTCATAAGCTATAAATATCGGGTTGAGGGATGTCTATAAGTCATATACTCCAAGAAGTCATATACAAAAGCTAGCTGTGTTCATAAGCTATAAATACTCCAAAGAGGGATTGACTAGTCAGTGTTCATATGCCCGCATTTTACCACACGGAAGTTCCTCAACTTTAGGACCCTACATTCATCCCTCATCCCAAACATACTTATAATGCTAGTGACCAGAATTCGACTGCAAAAACAAAATTCCAGAACATGCAAATATAAGCTGACCTCGTCTAGTTGCCTTTTCAAGTTCTCCAGCTGCTCATTTAACATCTTTGCTTCACTCTCAAAGTTTTGAGCCCTGAGTCTCATTCTGTCAAGCTATCCCCACACATGTTCAAATAGATAAGACAACATGCAGTGACAAATCAATGTTGACAAGAGTTTAAAATACAGACCTCGGCATTTAGCTTAGAAACAGATAATTTTGAGTCATCTTGCAATATGAAAGTTCCTTCTTAAGGGCTTTCTTCTCCCTTTCTGAATTTTCTGCTAACCGCTGCAAATTGTAACGATATCACAAGAAGGGGCATGCATAAGAACTTATCCCAAATTTACCTACTGAAACTGCCCATCACTTAGACTCACACACACCTCCCATCGATCATTTACCTTTTGGTAAATCCCGAAAGAAAGACAAATGTGAAAGATCGAAACACCAAGGAGCTTTTTCAATGGACATCACATCAATGATGCAAACCGTGGTGCGAGACCATCATCATACCTTGGGAGCTCGGGCCGTCCTTGGAAGTAGGCCGAACATACAGTCCACGTATTCATGAAGCTCTTTTCGCACCCTCCGCCATTTAACTCAACCTTCACAGTTTTTGCCGAGAGTGCCCGCCATATCAACCACTCTCTTGCTCATGAGGGCTACGACATCATCCTCGAGATGGGTCATGTTGAACTTGGCAAGGTCAGGCTTGAAGGTGACTTTGGTCCAGTTCTTCCCTTGCTCGCACTTGGTAATATGGGGCTCGACTTCTTCCCCATATTTTCAGAGAAAACCTACGTGTATTCAAGGCGGAACATCATACACCCAGATTTGGGAATGTAAATTTGGGTGGTTGTCCCTTGACAAAGTATAAGACAATTAATTCATATTGACTGCACCATCTAAATCCTAATGGTCATTATTAAATTTGATATTTGTGTCCATGGTAAACCTTACTAACTATTATTCCAAAGTCCAAACAACATTCAGATCAGACTACACTAGGAAAAACTCAAGTAACCTCGCCATATAGCGCATAAGAAATTATGGAGTGACCCTAAAACTCTTTAAACCTTTTAGCCCAACCAAACAATACAGATACTAAACCGCCAATCTAACATTCCGATTTCACACTCTAATACTTGACTCACCAGTTGTAAACTATAAAGTGATCACAATCACATGGCACATCAAGAGAACTATGGATCCAAAGCTAAACATTCTAGTCTCTCACTCATGTAACCAAATCTGTCGTAAATCTGCATTTCTAAACTAATTCATCCCCAAGCACAAAACGCTTGAGGAACATACTGAATATCTCACCGCTTATACTTCTTCTACCGGCGCCCATCTTTGTCTCGATCACGAACTCGCCGAGAAGATGTTGGTGAGCTTGGCCCGTAGCCATTCCTCCCACCGGTTGTCTTCTTCACGTTGTCGTCGTGAGTTGTCTTTGGTGAGGAGGTGGTCAAGATCATCTCCCAGACCAGTAACAAATCAACAATCACATCGCATATTCGAACCAAGTAAGATACTACAATACCGCAAACAATCACACAAGCTCTTTTAAGGCAACATTAGCATTCCTAAGTTTTCTTCTCAAAAAGCATAAATGGACAATATATTGTGAACTGGACACACTGAGCAGGACACACTGAGCAACCATAAAGCACAATAATGTAAAGACTATCCCAACATGGTAATATTCATCTAAATGTCCCATTCCAGATAAAACTATCAGAAGTATCTTTGCAACGATCCCAAGACGTGAGATCAGACATATCTTTGAAATGAACAATTTATCAATATTCCAGATAGCAGAGAAACAACAAACTTCAAAGTTTTTTGTCTTCTGAGGAAATGAATGACAAAAAGTGCTACAACTCATGAGTGTTCATAAAAACTAGAACTTTCAGTGGATTATGATATGTACAGTCAACATACCCCTTCTAGGCAATTCATCAAACACATGGCATGCACAAGGAAAACAAATACCGAGATTTCAATTGTTTCTCACCACAAGAAGGCAAGGGGGAGGGCAAGGCTGCGCTCTGCTTAACCGCATTTGGTTGCTTCGACTAGGGTTCAGCCTGGTTGTTCTTTGTTCCGAGTTCTCGCCGCCGAGTTAGGGAGGGAGGGCGCAGTTCTTGCTGCCTCTGCCGCCGAGCCGGGGGGGGAGGGCGCAGGCCGCCGCCTCCCGCCTGGCCGAGAGGAGCTCGAGCCAGGGAGCTTGGCCAGGGCAGGTGAAGCAAGGAGGAGCCGGCTGGTGAAGAATGGGGAAGAGGGCGCTGGCCAGGGAGCTCATCGGCCAGGGGAGGGCGACTGGAGGGAGCCAGGAGCGATGCCAGATGCTGGAGACCAGGGGAGTCAGCTGGAGGGAAAGCAGGGCGACAGGAGGGAGCTTGGCCGGCGCTAGATGCTGGAGACCAGGGAGTCACCTGGGGGAAGTAGCGCAGGATTGGAGGAGGCTCGCAAGCCAGGGGCGCCGGCCAGGGAAGCTCGCCAGCCAGGGAAGCTCGTTAGCCAGGGGCGCCGGCCAGGGACTCGCCGCCCCTGAGGGAGGAGCAGAGAGGCGGCGCTGAGTTCGGGGAAGACTGGAGGAGATCAGCTGGCCGGGAGGAGGATCGGCCGAGGAGAGGCGGCGCTGGCCGGGAGACCGACCGGGAAGACGCCGAGCCGAGGAGGAGGGCAGGCGGCGCCACGGGAGGATCAGGGGATTAGCGACATCGCTGGGGGGGAATGCAAGATCGCTGGGAAGCAGGGCGCCAGACGGCGTCGGCGGGAGGAGCTGGGGAGCAAGCAGCGTCTGGGGGAGCAAATCACTGGGAAAGCAAAGCGCCAGGGGAGAAGTGGCGGGAGGAGTTGGGGACAGAAAATGGCTAGGGTTTTAGATGAGTAATTCGCCCATGGGCTGACTCCAGCGATATGCCAAATTTTTCGCTTTTAGCGGGTCTAGTATCGGCGATGCACGATCGACTATAGATATGAAATTACCGACACACAGTGTTGCTATATGTCTATAGCATTACCGATGCATTTAAATGTCACTGTTTGGGGGCATTAGCGATAGACGCTCTGCCACAGACTTTTACCGACATACCATTTGAATATGAAAGTCAAGTTTTACTGACAGCTGTCTGTCTCTAAATCTAGGACGTGGTGTAGTGTTGATCATGTTATTACGTGAACTATAGCAAATTTGAGGAGAGGTCTTGTGCTACATAAATTTTGAATGGTATTATCAATAAATATAAGACATATTTTATATTCTAATGCAAAAACTAGTGTGGTGTTCACTTTATACCCCTAATTGTTAATTATATTTGAGGTATATATGTGTGATAATTAATTTTACAACAGTATTTGTGATAGAATACAATATTTATGATGGAATAACTTATTTGTAGGAGATCAAAATATTGTGTCGGGTTGGTTTTTTACTTGTAATAGAAGATGCAACATAAGATGCAACGAATGCATACGAGATGCACAATGCCAGTGCAAGCAATAGGATGTGCAGTGCATGCATGTGAGACACATTAATTATAGGTCGGAGAATCTGTGCATGAGACACATAGCCTAGGAGCAGCATGCAGGTTACATAGGAGCAACGAGACGGAAAACGAAGAAGTCTATGCGGACAAACGATGCAGTGTAATGGGTAATAAACCATACGGGTGAGTGAGCCACGTGATAGCGACAGATGAGCCATACGAACACACGTGTGTGTTGGGCATTGTGTCTGCATGTCTAAGAATGAGCCGTGTGTACTTAGATCCAGTGTTTTGGGTATCGTGTATGCATGTATTGGAGGCAGCAGACGTGTCATGCTGTGTAGTATAAAACGCAATAGCGAGGTTCTCGTGTAGCGGGGGGTTACCATGATTCATGAGCGGCGGGGCACAAGAAGAAAAGCAACAGACGCTCGGTGCGGCACTGTTCAACAGGACGTGACATGCGTGAGGCAGCAGGGCTTGGTACAGCAGCAGGAAAGGACAGTAGTCCCTACTCCCTAGAGGTTGAGGCAGAAGTGCTCCTGGTGCGGCTGCAGCAAAGACACGTACGCCACGTTAGTGCAGAAAAGGCAGGTGCAGTACAGCGGGAGGAAGAAACACAGAGATCGAAGAAAAAGAGGAGAAATTTTGAGAAAAATCTGAAAGATTGTTTCAGATTTGTGCTTTTATGTAAAAAGATCATCGTACATGTCCAGCATTCATAATTTAAGGGATAACTCAGTGATTATGATTCCAATACTGGTTCTTCTTCTTCTTCTTCTAGTTTATATACAATTGCTTTTCAGTTTGCTTGTTTAATCTAGTTTTATTTTATGGTTTTAGATCAATTATCCTAGATTAATTCCTTCAATTTGATCATTTTTTATTAATTTCCAAGATTAATAAAAATAGAAAAATTATATTTATGTGCTAGTTTGTACCAATTCACCCTCTCTTGGTGCGCCTCGGTCCTTTAGTAATAAATATCTAGATTTAATTATTTGATATTGTTTACATGCATGTATTTAATATAGTGCTTAAAGATAATAATTAGAGACAGTCTAGTCATTTTAGATATCTTTTTAGTTTATGTGTGAAAAGAAAATACGTCTCATAAACTTGAACGGAAGAAGTACGCACCAATGTTTGATCTCCTACATGGATAAGGACGTTGACACTATGCGACTTCTATGCTTTTGAAGGTCTTTTGTGCAAAATGGTGATGTAAAATTTGTACAGATTAGACTTGAAGGGATGCACTGATATGCACTCTTCAACCAGCCTACATGCCTTTGCGCCCGTGATCAAGGTTTTACAAAGGCTCTCTGTTCTCGCAATGCTCTTGCTTCAGGATGAGGAAATAGCTACGGACCTAATTATTTTTGAAAAAGGGCTATAGATTCCTGGCACGTTTAAACTCTTTTTAATTTTTGGTTTCCCTCTATTATTAAAGGGGTCATTTACTGAGAATTGAAACAGCCATGATAATGGCGTCAGTTTCTAATAGAAACTGTCATTTCAATGACCTGCAGTTACTAGCAGTGCAAGGCTATAAATTCTGGAGACGTCCAGACAGATTGAGCTTTTTGGCTTTTGCGCTCGCGTTCATCCACTGTGACCTGTGTTGCGTCTTCGTGCTGCGCTCGTTCTTCACCGACCTTCCTCTCGGCGTGCACCGCGAGGCAAGGAGAGCGGGATCTCCGAACCGTTGCCGCTGCGAGAACCTGCACGGGGGCGGCAATAAGGTTTCTGGGCAGCGCAACTGCGCGACCGCTCGAGCTCTTCTCCCTGCTATTGGACGATCCACGGCATCGACTACTTCATCTGCGTCGACTACTTCCTCTACGGCCGGTCGCTACTGCGCTGCTTCCTTTTCGTCAACAAGCCTATCGTAAGGATTCTCCTATTTTTCCTCTATGGATCTACTTTTCAGAAATATGTGGTGTCTTTTGTCTAGCATGTTGTGCTTGATTATTTTGAAATTATGTCTCATATTCAAATCTGAAATTAAAATAATACCTAGATTTACAACAGATGTACCCTCCGCTGAAAACCTGATAACATGCTTTAATTTCAGTTTTTTTTTTCACATGAGGAGATTGTTACCGAATGAAGTATATACACTTCCTCTTGGGAAGATAAAGCTAGTACTTGCTTAGTGATGAGAGCACAGGGGAATGAGTAATATGTAGAAGAAAGAATCACACTACTGGATGGATAGAAATAATTTTGGAGCAGACATTAGAGGTAGCTTCACAACTGTTATGAGCATATACTTCATTCAGTAGACATTTTTGTACAAGGGAAATGCAAGTACATCTACCTTTTAGTTCTATATGTTCCTTGCATGATTTGCGATATGACACACAACAACTGCCTGAGATATCTCCATACATTGGGAACATGTTGAAGGAAACAACACATGAATTCTATGTTGGCAAGAAAGAAATGAAATTCTACATTCTCAAGAAGGCCAGTGAGAGGCAAAAGCCGGTACGTATAGAGACAAGGACACTGAAAGCTGGCAGCTAGTGTAGATGAAAGTGGAGGAGACACAGAAATCGGATATAAAGAAGTGAATCGGATGTTAGTTGGCATAAATAGGAGTAGAGCGAAAATTTATAAACAAGAACTTATTGCTGTGGCTGGTCGGTCAATGACTTGTACAATTACAACAAATGAGCGCTCTTTGTTGTGACTTATCTGTAACAAGCAAACTATTGTTCTAGATTTTTGGCCGTATTTTGCACAGGCTAACATTTTTTTAAGTACGAAACAACTGCTCATGAGATCTGTCTTAATCTTTATCCAACACAACTTATCTCACAAAATCAGCAAGTAACACACCGAACAGGTAATTGGTAGGAGTCGAATTTTAACCATTAGCAAGAAAACCCAAATGCCACATATCTGCTGTACTAATCAACCATTAGCCTTGTGCAATAGATGTTTTCATTAAATAAAACAATAAAGGTGAAGTTATCAAAAGTAAACTGTACTAACAAGTTTCATTTTGAGTTGCGTACAAGCACAAGAGGAAGGACTAACAAACTATAAATTTACTATGAGATTATTCCCTTCCGATCAATCTCACTGCAGAGCAAGCTGAAGCCTGATTTCCATATACTAATAGAGCTAGCTTGTTCCCTGCAGTGTAGTGGTCACATACCAATTAGAGTATCCTGACGCATATTAGGAGATCATCACAACATCTGCTTCAACTCTTATTTTCCCAGTGCCACCCAAACCCACGTCGTTGCACCTATCATATGTTAATAAAGTGTTTCATGTAATCGAGTCATACATACCAGTGTATGTGACATCCATACATACTGCTCCTCAAGATCTAGAAATTGAATTAAAGAGTACACATTTACCTTCCATGTGGAGTAAGACCCCATGGGCGATATGCTATGTGACTATGGTTGCATGAACTATGGTTCTTCACATGGAAGAGAACAGAGAAGGCTGGTCAAATAAAAAGGATGGTGAGAGAGCACTGTATAAATAAGGGCAAACGTTGGTTTGAATGATTGAATCAGCTGTGGCCGTCATATCTATTTTACAAATTCAACTAGTGCTGCATGCCTTTTTGCCCAAGATCAGAACAAAAGGATCTTTTTTTTTCAATTTCCACGCAAGTTAATAGGTTGGTTAATCTTGGTTACAAAGACTACGAAATTAGAAACTAATTGAATGTCAAGGGCCCATTTGTCTTATCTTAATTTTAGTTAGAAAATGAACCAGTATGCAACCAAATGTGTGTTTATATCTTACAATAGAGAAACGTTAATCAGGAGTCACGACTCCTACACAATGACTCCTACACACGAGATAAAGTGGTGCCAAGCAGCAAATGGCGCGTTCTTTCTTCTGTCCACAAATGACAAAACAATAAAGTTTTGAATTACTGCCCAAAGACTTTTGAATTACTTCATCTACACAGTCTTTTCTAGCTCTGTATATTTGCTTTCACAAGTAAGATGTACCTGACAATAATGTAGTCTTGTACTTATTTGTGCTATTGATAACTTGAGTATTATTATGTGACTTGTAGGTGCAAGAAAAGAAGGTTAAAAGGGTATCGAGATGAATTTGCACCCTTCAAATGCTCCTGCAAATGGTAGCCTATTTGATGACATGTGTTGTTCAAACTCATTTATCCCAAATGGCGGCATTTTAATGCCTGGTGGACATCCTTTAATTCGCCTACCTGTGGTAGTTGTACTCAACTCAAAATTTTTAATTATGCACTACAAAAAAAATGTTGTAGATCTGTTGGACACTATTATTGTGACGATTCCTGTCATTCCTGTTGACCTGAGCATGTATCTTAAATTGATTCCTATTATCTTATCTATCTTTATGTGTTCTAATTTACTTTTAAAAGAGAATTATAAGATTTTATGGGTTTTGTAGACACCGCATTGCCGGCATAAGCTTTTCGCGGGCTACCGCAATATCCCGCATAAATGTTTGCAGTCAATGTGAAGCCAACCCACAATGCATCCCACTTGCATCCAGGTCATGGTCAGTGCTATTTATACTTTGCCTTGCTACAAGTTCTATCCATTTCAAACCTCGAGTACTAAATCTTGGTCTTCTCTCATCTTTTAGCTACTACTAGCATGCGCCTTCTTGTTCTCCACTGAATCCTCACGAAGCAACCACGTTTAATTTCACTGGGATCCAGATTAGAGACAAAGATAATAACATATGGATATAGTAGCGTATAAAACATGGAAGCTAAATATTAATTAATTGTGTAGCAATGCACAATTTAAGCAAAAATATGGAACACAGGGATAAACTTGTTTTCTGTGATTCGTAGATAATGGCCCTCCGTATATTTACATAGCACGCAATGATGTTCGCTATTTTTTTTTACTTACGAGTTCTCTCTAGTTTTGCCGGAGTGCGATCGAGTTGGCTTGGGAGTAGGGATGGCAACGGGGCCATTCCCCACCGAGGAGTGCCTCTCCGTCTCCGTCCCCGTGATCTAAAATTTTTCCCGTCCCCGTTCCCCGTCTCGGGAGAGAAAATCCCCCCGTCCCTATCCCCGTTCAGGTATCGGGGCCCCGTCGGAGACCCATCCCCGCAAAAATTTCACACAAGAGAAGAGCTCTTATAGCCATTTAACTCTAAAATCATATCAACAGACAAGGAAAAAAAGAATGCATGCATTCATTGAAGATTATGTTGTCCCGTTTATGAAAATGTGAATATGATGGGCTAGAGAATATGTTTGCAATCTAATAATTAAATTGGACTAAACTAAATTTAGATCCCTAACCGGGTCCCCGCGGGGAAAAAAATACCCCGTCCCTGTCCCCGCCATCCCCAACGGGAGAATAATTTTCCCCGTTTCCATCCCCGCGGGGGATGATTTCTTTTCATACCCGCCCCCTAATAGAGGAATTCCCTGCCGGGGATCGGGGAACGGGTCCCCATTGCCACCCCTACTTGGGAGGCACCGGAAAATGGAAAGCAATGGAATAAAAAGTGGCAAGCACTAAGTTTTAGGACAAGGGAAGCATTTGAAGCCCTATGAGCCCAAGGTGATTTTGGCATCGTGGACATTGAAGAGGGAGCAATGGATTGCTTAAATGAGTATCTATTTTGGAAACAAAGTCACATAGGACGAGTAATGCTCCTGATTAGTGACTTATAAAATGTTTGGAACCAAATGTGTGTTTATATCTTACAATTTGTTTCTAGACTCTACTCGCTCAACCAAGCCACTTCATATTCCTCAAAGGCCACATACGAAAACCAGTGGCGGAGCAGCAAGTTTACATCTATGAGGTCAACTCTAACTTGGCATAATATTAGTGGGGTCATTTCAAGAATATTTCACATGATTTAGCCTAAATATTTAGCATTATAAGTGTGTAATCCAAGAAGCCACTAAATCCACCACTGACCAAACCCACCTTATGCTCCAAGGAGTTGAAATGCTTCCCCTTCATGAAATTTGGAGCATGCTACTTTTTACCACAATGCCTTATATTTTCCAGTGACTCTCAAGCCTAGTTGATCGTACTCGTGAAAATGTAAAGAGATCTCTAAGTAAAAAAAAAAGATGGTGAAACACCATGGTATGTACCATGTAAAAATATCAACCACCATGATCAATGAAAACCAAAGAAAGAAAATCTACCCCATTTTTCCTGAATTTTTTTGCATTGTGTAATGGTACACAACATGTAGCTTGTGCTTTTTATGTGCTATATGCTATTTGTGATTATGGTTGTTCCAAATCTGGATCTGTAGTTGATTCGTGAGGTCTCAGCGAAGAAAAGAAGGCACTACTAGTAGGCCTTGCCTGGGAAGCCGTAGTTTTTCTGGAAAGCTTCTTTTTGGTTTTTTTGGCTAAAAAATAGCTGTAGTTTTTTTATAAGAGATCGTTTGGCAAATAGTTAATCCCCTCTGCAATAAGCTGCAAAAGTATATCTTATCCTGTTTTTGACTTTTGCTAGTTATAAGGGGGTTTCTAGTTTATGCTAAAAGCCGCTTAAAAATTGATCTGTTTGAAAGATTTACTGGCTTTTTGAAAGCCAATGCTTGCTTTAAACCCCCATACAGGGCCTGAGATATTTAGCTGTCGTGGTGTGAAATGGATAGGTAGAATGGCGAGGGAAGGTATAAATAGCACAGACAATGACCATGGCTTGGTTGGTCCCAATTAACGAAGAGCAAGACTGGCACAAAAGCACACTTTTGTTGAGCATTTTTATTTGTTGAGGAATGGTTCTCCTGCTTCAATATATTTTCAGGTCATCACTTGTGTGGCAGATAAAATTTCACAAAACTACGAGTGTTTTGTACAATTTATCAAAAAATTACATATTTAGTTTCTATTTTACGAAACAACAGGTTTTGAAGAACTTATGTCACAAAACTATAGGTTTTAATATTAAACATTTCTTCTAACGGGTTCAACAGTATAGACCCACATGACAGTCTCACGCTCCCTCATTTACCGTTGCACTCACACATGAGGCTACCACGTGGGTCCAGACCGTCAAACCTATTATAAAAAAGATTAATTCTAAAACCTGTAATTTTGTGATACAAGTTCTACTAAAATATGTAGTTTTATGAAATTGAAGTTAAAATCTGTAGTTTTCTGATAATTTATAAAAAACATGCAGTTTTATCAAATTTTCTCTATAAACTCGTATGTGTTGGGGATTATTGTTTCATAATCAAGCTCCATGGGTTAATCGACAACATAGTTATTGCATACAACATGATATGCTACTTGAATAAAAGATGTGATCTCTGACTTTAATTAAGAACTCCACACGTCCAATGCTACCGAAGATCTACACCATCAAACTCAATTTTGTACACATCTAGAACGCAAATTTATTTCGATATCGTTAACTATTTGATTACCTCGAGATTCGTTGTTGTATCACATTCGTTCCAGCTGTTAGAAGAACTCAATGTGAAAATAAGCGTGGAAGGCAATTTGTGTATCTTGTAATCTAAAAACGGAGACGACTCATCGGTAAACTGCAGGTAGGGAGTGATTTTCGGTGCATTTCTCCAATAGAGAGGGCGAAAAATTACATGCGTAACTCTATACAGTAACAATATGTACTTTGAAAAGGTTGAAGTGCTCATGGACCTCATAAGACTATAGATCGAGTACCTATTTCTCAATCACTCACCCCTCCAACTAGTATTTTGGTTATACTGGCTAGTTTAAGCATTGTTTTTACTTTGGATTCTCTAAAAGCAGATTCTAAATTGTGGCCGCAGAGAAGCTGATTCTCTAAAAGCTAGAATCCAAAAGCACATATGAAGTGGATCGTGGATTCTAATATATATAGATATGCTGGATTATGAGAATCAATTCCTTGAATCAGGCTGTTTGTCTTTGATTCTGTTTTTGAGATCAGAATCCAGAATCAAAAGCCAAAACAAACATGCCCTAAAACGAACACAATTATCTCCTGCTTTGAGAAAGAAAGCACGTTCTAAACCAGTTCTTAGATCTTCTTACGAAGCATCTCCATGTTTATCAAAGAATCTACATCCTAAACCATAGTATCTGCCGGCTACGAGGTCCTTGTAGCTCTTTAGTTGATCGCTCACCTTTTCTCGATGCCTCCCATGCAAAAATTGATTGTACGTAAGAAGCAAACAAGCTTCAAAGCGAGGTTTACACGATGCAAGCACAAACATGCCATGTAATGATGCAGACATGCTTCCGATCAACATTTCAAAATACCATAGAAAGTCATTCCACCTTCTGCAGCCTGCTGTAACAGTTGATAAGATCGAAGCTATCATGTTGCTAGTTGCCTAGCGTGGTGATTGTTACGATATATGCACCGACTGGTTCGTCTGAAAACTTAAGATAATGAGAAAATACGGACAATATACTTTAGCACTCTCACTCACATCTAGACTTCAGCAGGAGTAGGACGTGAACTCGAGGTGGGCCACAAATATTTTTTAAAGTGCTGCATTGGCCTCATCGGTCCTAATACCGTGTTAAAGAAGAAAGAGCAGGAAGACAAGAGATAGCATATGCGCACACCCTATAAAGGATGGGCGCTGGCTAACATGTGTTGCATTGCCAGATGTTCAATAGAGTCAATTAACCGACAACGGTAAGATTACAGGGATTGTACAGATTACCTGACATGTTTACAATCTGCATTATCTCACATAATGCAGAGCAAGTCTTGGACAAGGCATAATTGTCGAGCATTTTTATTTGTTAACGATTGGTCGTTGAAGTGCTTCAATTTAATTTTAGGTCATCACTGGTGTGGCAGATATCTTGTATTCTATTCCTTCCGATTATCAGTGGATCATCAATATTTTGTCAGATTTATACTACTATATCCATTTCATCCTATAAGTTTCTATGTTTTGGGCATTGTTCCCCTAGGCGGCCATCTAGCTTGCTTATTTATAACCCGCATAATCAACCATTAGACACTAAGTACCGGTATACCACCTACGACCTACCTAGCACCTAGGACTTAAGGAACACCGGTTTTAGGGCCACACCTTCTCCAATGATGCCAACTAACTACAGCCGTCCATGGCCCTTGATCGGGTGGATGGAGGGCAATAAAAACTGTATAGCATAACTAAGTAGGGTTTGAAATTTAAATTTTGGTTCACATCTCAGAAGTGGGAAAAAGAAAAATTTCAATAAAATCATAGAATTTTGAATGAGATCTGGTCAAAATTGAAAACAAAAATTTGAAATCATGAATTTTTGAGCCAAAATTGCTGAAATGTCGGCAAAATTCAACCAATCGAAAAATTGTCGAAATGATGTTAAAAAATTATGAATATTTTTGTGGATGGTTTTGACACATCACTAATATTACCATACAAATTTCAGATTATGATCAAGCCTGAAGAATTTTTAAAAATTCTGATAGTGTTATTGTCTCGATAAAAGAATAACTGATAAATTTCAACCGAATGAAAAATGGTGCAAACCATGTTAGAAAATTTTGAATTTTTTTTTGAATCATCCTAACACATCAATAATATTCTCATAAAATTTTCAAACGATAATCAAGTCTGAGAAAGTTTTCAAAATTTGGGCAGTGCTACTAAAGGGTGACTAGAAAATTTATGGTACCATATTTCATAGTATGGGATCATACAAAAAAAAATTCAAAAGAATTGATCTTCATTTGTTATCTTTAAAAAACCAAAAATAGAATGAACATAACTTAGACAGTAGCACTGTGACAAATTTTGAAAATTCATAAGCTTGATCATCATTTGAAAATTTTATGGGAATACTATTGATGCTTCAAGACCATCTATAAAAATTTTCAAAATTTTCTAACATGGTTTGAAACTTTGAACTATTTTTCATTCGATTGAAATTGGCTTGTCAGCCTTTCATTAGGACAGTAGCACTGTTTGAATTTTTGAAAATTCATCAGGCTTGATCATCACCTAAAAATTTTATGACAATATTATCGATGAGTCAGAACCATCCACCATTTTTTACATTGTTTGACGGTGAAAAAAATTATAAAAAATAATTGGACAACAACACCCACCGTGAGGCTCGAACTTAGGACCTGAGACTTAACAGCAACAACCTCTACCAAGTGAGCTAGCATTCATGAACACTAGAAGTCCACCTGGCTGCCATGGGATATGAGCTTAACGTGGAGGTGCATTTTTCACCATACATGTACTACTACTCCTAGGTATGTCAACGCATAGTTGACCATGCTTTACATATTCATACTCCTTCTTTAATTACGCCTCTTGCAGGTGGTTCCGAATGAGTGGTGCGTTGTAGCATCATTCATGCTTTGGCAGGTAGTTCTCTTATTTATTAACCACCTTTGCATGGTCATATATATAGTGAATATGCTCTTGTATGGACATATATGTGGTGTATATATAGTAAATTGTGTGTATATATAGTAAATTTTATTTCATGTCCATCATTTGTGATGACAGTATATATTGATTGTTACCAATTGTAACCATCATAATCGGAATATCAATCGAAATGTTGTCGAAATTTATTACTTTACGATCTTTTATGTTAAAATATTTAGTATGTTGCATTAAAATAGATAGAAAATGTAGATAAATGATTGTATGATTTTTTATATTTGTTTCCAATTTTTTCTATCATCAGGAGGCAATCTCACGGCCGGTCCAAAAATGCCAAAATTTTGGCAATTTTAGTTGAGATCTCGATTGTTTTCACAAAATTTCAAATTTTTAGACCAGATTTGGGACATTAACTCTTAATAATTTCATCTAGTATGAAAATGTGTTGAAAAACCAAAATTTTGGGACTTTTGATAAAAATCACATAACCACTATCACATTTTAAAAAGAATGCACAAGCTTAATCATGCTTTGAAAAATTTATGATAGCAACTTTTGCAGTCTAGAATGATAAAAAAATCCAAAAGAATTTCATTTCATTTGCTATGTTTGAAAAATAAAAAATAGAAGGAACATAAATGAGATAGTAACAATGTCAGAATTTTATAACTTTGCTCATATGTGATCATGATGCAAAATTTTTAGGAGAGCTTAAGAATTGACTCAGAACACTTATCTAAAATTTTAAAAAAAATTAAACCTTTTTTGGTTGTTCAGTCAAATCTATAGAAGCAATATATGTAGCATTGTAAATCTTTTATAAGAATAGTAGCACTGTCACAATTTTTGGAAATTAATCAGGCTTGATCATCATATAAAAATTTATGGAAACATTATCAATGCTTCAATATCATCAAAAAAATTTGTAACATGGTTTGAACCATTTTTCATCGGTTGAAATTTGCTAGTCAGCCTTTTATCTGGTCAGTTGCACCCTCTAAATTTTTGTAAATTAATCAGGCTTGATCATCATCTAAAAATTTTATTAGAAAATTAATGATTCTTTAGGACCATTGGAAAAATTTTCAAAATTTTTTAACTTGGTTCGAATCATTTTTCATTCAATTGAAATTTGTCAGTTAGTCTTTTATCATAACAGTAGCACTCTCCGTATTTTTGAAAATTTCTTAGGCTTGATCATCTTCTAATTATTTTATGGGAACATTATTAATGCATTAGGACTGTTCAAATAAATTTTCAAAAGTTTCTGATGTGGTTTGAATCATTTTTCATTCGGTTAAAATTTGTCGGTCACCTTTTTATTAGGACAATAGAACTGTAATTTTTTTTGAAAATGCCTCATTGTTGATCGTTATCTGAAATTTTTATGGGAACATTAGTGATGTTTTAGGACCATCCACAAAATTTTAGAAATTTTCTAACATCGTTTTGACTATTTGTCACTAGGTTGAATTTTGCTGAAATTTTAGTAATTGCGCCGAAATTTCGGTAAATTTTGAAATTTTATTCAAAATTCTATATTTTAAATTTGCTTTTTGAAGTTTGACGGGATTTTATCTGAAATTTTGAGATTTCGCCCACCTCCAAGATCTCAACAAAAACGAAATTTCAAACCCTACTCTGGAGCGTCTCTACGATAATCATATTTGAAATCCCGAGCTTTATCTTCTTTGCAGTTGTAGGAGTAGAGAAGGTACATGCAATGGTACATGTTAGACGCATATAAGCTTATGTCACCTAGAATGTTGGGTGATGTAGAAAAGAGACAAGGAGGAGAGAGAAAGATCCTGCTTCCTATTTAATAGATGATTTTATAGGCAGTTAAGTGGGTAACCAGGTGGCTTTATCTAGAGACGGTTTGTTGCTGTAGTGCCGGTGAAACAATTCAACCTGGCCAAATAATACGCAAGCACTCGGAGCAAGCAAGCGACTTGTCAAATTCTTCAATGAAAGTATGCATCTAAGGGCATCTAATTTCCCTGCATCTAAGTGTAGATTAAGCTAAGCAAGAGAAACCAAAGCTGCCAAATCTCGCAGTTTCTTGTTAACACATGATTCAGACGGCTTGGTTCCAGTCCATACATGATTCAAGGCCACGCCCGCACACTGTTATCAGCCATTTGCCGATGCCTCCCAAGCCCAAGTTTTGATGATCCTAAAGTAGACACAATTCATTTGATATTTTCTCTACCGTTGCATATGGCTCCAACAATACGTTGCTAGCCAAGATTGAACACCAGAAACCAGTACATTTACCTTTTGCATGTGTTTAGCACGCAGATCTGTTCGTTTCCACTGCAGAGAAAGCATATACACGCAGATTACCAGCATGTGAGAAGAGAACAAAGCTGATGGAAGAGATGGAGGAGAGGAAGCATATTTAGCCACAGAAGAACCCATATTTTTTTTGGATAAAGGAAGCTTTTATTAATTTCAAAGACATTACATCGAGAGGATACAAGTCCTTGAAACTTCTTCCGGCCTCTGCTTAGCAAGAAGCACACAGCCCAAAAAATAAAAAATAAAGAAGAACACAACCCAAAAGCCAAATTAAAACACCCTCTCTAAGAGTAAGTAATCCGCAGGTTAGACCGCCATCCAGAAGCCTGGGAGAAGAAAGCCATGGCCACTGTGATCAATCGCTATGGCTGCACCAAAATAGTTCGCAATTCCAGCTTCTGCAGAACAGCCCATGTACGCAGCCAATGGTGCGTAGCCAAAATAACCTGCAAAGGGAATGAGGTTGATTTCCTGTCAAACACAATTTCATTTCTGTGTAACCACAGGACCAACAGATGGTTGCAGACCAAGCAACACAATATTTTTGATATCCTTGTCAAAAGATGCCACCAACTCCCAAACATATGAGCTGCGCTAGTTGGTCTTTCAATACCAAAAGCTAGATACGTGAAAACCCTGCACCATACGAGCAAAACGGCAATGAAAAAACAGTGCCTAATTGTCTCCATTTCGTGACAAAAGCAACACTTTGTACTACCTTGCCAATTACGTTTTGCCAAATTGTCCTTAGTCGAAGAACCCCTTCAAGGTACCACGAAACACTTTGATTTTTAAAGGGCTTTTAACTTCCATAATCTCCTATTAAAATTAGGGACATCACGCCTAATTAGCGCCAAATAATGTGACTTCACCGAGAATTGTCGAGATGGACTCGATTCCAATAAAATTCATCAGCATTCTGTGTCAACTGTAAGTTAACAATGCGTGAGAGCAAATCAGTCCACGCCGTTAACTTAACACCAACCAATGCTCGTCTCCAAACAATGTTTGGTTGGTAACCATTCATAAAAACTTCAGCAATAGTGATGTATTTCTTTCGTACAATACTATATAACCCAGGGTATTGATCTTTTAACGCACAGTGTCGAAGCCAGGTGTCTTCCCGTAAACGAACTCGAGGCCATTATTAATCCCGAACGTACAAACCGAAGGAAATCTCCTTTACCTTCATCAAAGAAGACCAAAATGCGAGTCTCCGGTTTCCACTCAACTTGTACTAATGGTTTAGAATGAAGATACTTATTTCTAAGAAGCTGCTGCCACATACCATCTGTTGTTAAAAGCTTGAACAACCATTTACTCAAAAGAGCAATGTTCATAACATTGAGATCAAGAATTCCCAGCCCCCCTTGTTGTTTGGGTTGACATACAATATCCCATTTTACAAGACGAAATTTTCTTTTACCCTCATCGCCTTGCCAGAAAAAACGAGATCTGAAATAATCAATTTTCCTAAGAACACCTTTAGGTATCTCAAAAAAGGACATCATATACATTGGGAGACTGCTTAGTATTGAATTTATAAGAGTTAGCCTACCTCCAATTGAAAGATGCTTTCCCTTCCAACTGCTGAGGCGCTTTTCAAAACGCTCTTCTACACTTTTCCAATCTGAATTTCGTAATTTTTTATAATGGATAGGAATTCCTAAATATTGCAAAGGAAATTCCCCTTGTTTACATCCAAACAAATCCATATATTGCTCTAGTGCTCCTTGGGCCTCCCCAAAGCAGATTAGCTCACTTTTATGGAAGTTAATCTTTAGCCCCGAAATTAATTCAAATGCACAAAGTAATAACTTCAAATTACGTGCCTTATCCAAATCGTGTTCCAAAAATAAAATTGTGTCATCCGCATATTGTAGAATCGATAAACCTCCGTCAACTAAATGAGGCACTATTCCGCCTATTTGTCCCTGTTCCTTAGCTCGACCAATCAAAACTGCCAGCATGTCTGCGACAATATTAAACAACAGAGGTGATAACGGATCACCTTGTCGAAGGCCTCTTCTAGTTTGGAAAAATGGACCTACTTCATCATTTACATTAACCGCCACACTTCCCCCCAAAATGAAAGTCTTAATCCAAGAAATCCACCTAGATGAGAAACCTTTCATTCGTAGAGCTTGAAATAGAAAAGGCCATTTAACCTTATCATATGCTTTCTCGAAATCAATCTTAAAAATAACTCCATTCAAAATTTTCTTATTCATCTCATGCACAGTTTCATGAAGTATGACCACCCCTTCTAAGATGTTCCGACCACGCATAAAAGCAATTCGAGTTGGTCTCACCACTTTATCTGCAACCATATTCAACTGCTTGTCGCAACCTTAGTAAAAATTTTGAAACTCACATTTAAGAGACAGATTGGTCTCAGTATTGTTGGATAATATTCGCTTCGAACTTTAGGAATAAGAGTAATTATTCCAAAATTCAGACTAAAGAGAGGAATCTCGCCCGCATGAAGTTCCTCAAACATATTCAATAAATCCCCTTTGATAGTATCCCAGAAAACTTGATAAAACTCAGCTGGGAAACCATCAGGACCAAAAGCTTTATTATGTTCCATTGAAAACAAGATTCTAATTTCTTTCTCATTGAACCGAAAGCAAGAAGAAGAGTATTTTCCTCCTAAGAAACTTGTGGAATATCGTGATTGATGCCCTCATGAAGGTCTAATTGACTTTCACCCGAGCACCAAATAAGCCTTTATAGAATTCGGTGATACATCTTTTGAGATTAGCCTGTTCCTCTATCTTACCCCCCTCATGATCCAGCGAATAAATCCTTTTCTTTCTATGTTTGCCATTAGCAATCAATTGAAAATAACGAGTGTTGTTATCCCCAAAAAGAACATGCTTCACTTTTGCTCGCTGGTAATATCTAATTTCTTCCTCCCTTAGTAACTTTGCCAAGTTCTCCCTGGCCAGACTAAGGTGCTCACTCTCCATCTCGGATAACCCCCTAAACTCCGCAGCAACATCCAACACATTGATTATTGCCTGAAACTCACGTTTCTTTCTCTTATAATCCCCATTGCTCTTACATGCCCACCCCCGAAGATAATTACGCAAAGCCCCCAATTTGCGATTCCAACGTTGGACGGAATTATTCCCTCTAACTAGCTTACTCCATATTTCCACTACCTTGCCATGGAAATCATCTCCGTTAACCAACAAACTTCAAATCTGAATCGCTTAGCAAAACCGTAAAAAGCTGGCTCGCCAGTGTCAATCAATAAAGGGGTATGATCCGAAATACTTCTATCCAACGCTTGTACGGAAACATGAGGGAATTTAAACTCCCATTCGGAAGTCATCAGAACCCTATCTAACTTCTCATACGTTGGATTGGGTAACTAATTTGCCTGTAAACCGACGTCCGTAAGATCGATCTCTCTCAGATCCAGGCTATCAATAACCGCATTGAATAAAAATGGCCAGCGAGCTTTAAATCTTGTATTATTCTTCTCCGAACTATTCCTCATAATATTAAAATTGCCCCAATAAGAGTAGGTAGATGGTTCTGTTGACACATTCGCACTAATTTAGCCAGAAACGCTGATTTACAGTCATCCTGGGCTGGACCATATACTGCCATTAAATTTCATTTAAATTTATCTACCTTATTACATAAGTTGAATTTGATGCAAAATTCGCCTTCCTCAACCCCAACTAGATGAAAACATATCCTATTCACCCCTAAGATAATACCCCGATCTACCCTTAGGGGTAGACAATGCCAAGTGAAATCAGCACCCCCAGAGAGCCGTGCAAACCTCGAACTTGACACGTCTTGTTTACCAGTTTCCATCACAGCAATGAAATCCAACTTGTTATCCCTAGCAACCTCTGTAATGTAACGAAATTTAGCCAAGTCTAGTAGACTCGCTATTCCAAAATAAGCCTTTCATAAAATCCCCTTTTATCTTTTAAGTTACGATGCTTGTAGACTTACGTGATGAGGCAATTAGATCACAAATTTTCATATCTAGATCCTCCATCTCTATGTCTGAGTCTGAAGCATCCTTTGCCAATTGCGCGAATAAATCACTATCCCCCGTAGTGATTTCGTCATCAGTTGAATCACAGGAAATACCCTCCCTGCTCACTATTTTAACACAGGAACTACCCTTTTTCCTAGCTGAATGAGACAATCTTAATCTATCAATTTCCATTCTCTTTAACGCTTTAACTGATAAATTCCCACCAAGATCATTCTTTATCATCTTAAATCCTAAACTATCTAATTTTGCAGCACAATTCTCATCAGACAATGCTACAAAAGAGAAGGATTTGGGCTCATGAGACATACCGTTGTCATAAGATAGTGAAGTTGTAGGCGAATATGAGCTCTCCATTGGAGGTGCCATCGTCTTGACTTCTTTTTCAGCATCCAAATTTCGCATCGCTGTTCGACGCATAGCCTTACTAATCACATCCCCATCTGTCAAAACAACACCGTCAGCATTTTGGACATTACATCGTAAACTACGACGAAGCCCATTAATAGAGTTGTAATTAACCAGACTTGAGCCACAAGAAGTATCAGACATCAGGACAATACCTTCGGATGGCAATTCCACATCCTGATCCGGATGCTGGATCATATGTACTGGCCCCACCATTCTACCTCCATTCTGTGAACTGCTACCCCTCCCCTGATCACCATTCTGAAACTGCAGCCCACCCGATTCCCCACTGAATGCAACTCATTTTACCTCCCTCACGTCCAGAGCAACAGAAATGCTGATGATTCATATGTTCCGAAAACACTTGTCCTGTCAGTACATCTTTACCTGACAAAACTCTTGTCCTGACAACATCTCCTGCGCCAACAAATGTTGCTCCCCAGCCTTTGCACCACAATCAAACAAATTCTTCTGCTGAACATCATTCCCATGATTCAGACCAGCCGAAACCACCTCATTCAACTGATGCGTGGAAGACTTCCGAACTGTCTGCTCTGACATCACTACATGTGTCGGCACATCAAGACAATTCCCTTCATTCGAACTGACCGAAGCAAACCCAACCGCTTGCTGCATTTGCCCAGCCATCAGGCCATGTGACGGCAAAATAAAATCTTCAGAGCTACTTTCAAGATCTTTCATCGGCAAAAATCACCACCCTGAGACTTCTCTACTTGACTGAGCAGCACATGGTGATCTCCAGAACAGACCTCAACATCTGTCAAAGGCACTTCCAGTAACAACTCATCCTCGTGTGACTTCACCACTTGACCAGGCAGAACAGCCACAACATCTGATTGAAACGACATGCCTCTCTCTGGCATTTTGGTTACCAAAATATTGGGCAGAGAATTTTCGATTTGTTCACCTGAAAAGCTCCTCAGTTTCTCAACACTGCTCGACCCCTTCACAGGTGAGTTCCTAGCCATCTGCATCGGAACTGGACCACCATCCTAAGAATTAGAATTTGAAACAGAAGAATCAGACCCACTTTTCATCTTCTTTATACTGGAATCATCTTTTCCCTCATTACCTGCCCCATCAGCACCTGCCTCGCCATCTTCTTTCTGTTCTGGTTCATTAGAGACAAGTGGTGGCCTTGCCACCACAAATTAATGAACTTTCTTCCACAGAAAAAACAAGATCATATCCAACCTTATGAAAAACCAAATCAGTTTTGAGTGGCAGCTGACCTCTGTCAAGCATACCCACTAATAACCGAATGACTCCTTTTTTTCTATACGTGAACATGTCAACGTCCAATGTAACTCCAATCAATGACCCTAGGGCCCAAAAACCCAAGTAATGACGCCAAGCATGAGGTACCCCTGTAACATGCACCCAAACCTCATCAAGGTGATACGCAGGTGCCACATCCCCACCAAACTCCCACTCAGAGATAGTTAATGTAACTTGATGATTTTTGAGTTTGTATTCTATATCTGACATCCGCTTCAACTCCTCCTGCGACGGAAAAGCAACTAAAAAAGCATCCTGATCATGCGGCAAGGCCTCCCAATTCCACTCGATCCTAGTAAGCCTAGCAAGCTCCCCCTGAACTGTTGCCGCATCTAATTTACCACCAGTTATTGTAACCAAAGCAGTTGGGGCCGGATCAGGCGTTTCCAACTTAAAATCAAACTCAGGTATTCTGAAGAAGGTAAGTTCATTTATCGCACACCCAAACATGGTAGCATTAGGTTTCGGCATCTTAAGTAGCGGACATTTGACCGATAAATGCGAATTCAATTTGTTGCATATATAATAATCGAGGTTTGCTTGACAAGCTAGTTCTAAATGTCCAACCATTTTGCATCTGAAACAGAAAGGGGGACGAGGTTTTTTCACCTTGGCAGTGTCAGGAGCCTTCATCTCTTGCGGCAGATTCTGATCAGCACCATCCTCCACCAACCCCACTGGAACAAAATGTTGTCGCACAAATGCCGCATATCTTCCCCTCCCTCCATTATTGTAGCCACGTCCCCTCCCACCAGCCGTGACACGATCAGCCCCCAGCGATCCAGACGGTGGAGCTGTTCGACCAGCGAACCCCCCACGACCTTGATTCCGTCCCCGCTGGAAAACGGCCAAAAGGAGGACGGTCCCGATCCTGACGAGCCACCGGCCCGGACCGAGGAAGGCGATCTTGCTGCGAATTTTCCATCACTGGCGGCGGCGGAGAAGAAGCAACAATTTCAGCATAAGAGCGCCGAAGGGTATTAACACTGGATGGCATAGCCTGTATCAAAGAAGGTTTACACATGGGCTTCCTAGCAACAGGCCTCCGAAATACCTTACGGGCCCTCCCATATACTTTGGCCCGATCCACCAGACAACTGAGATTATCGGTATTTTTTGAATTCAGCATCTTCTTCTTCCCAGCCAATGCAACCTGCCGGAGTTCCCCTGAATTCTGTTCAACCTTATTCCCCAATAATTCTATCTGCCGTGACTCAATCGACAAGGGAAGAGATCTTCTCTTACTGATCGAAGGAGAATCAGGCAACGTTTTCTTCCCGGCCGATGCAACCTGCCGGTGTTCCTCTGGATTCAGATCACCCTTACACTTCAATGATTCCATCTGCCCAGACTCAATCGACAAGGGAAGAGATCTTCTCTTACTGATCGAAGGAGAGCCAGGCCAAAAGGCCTGCAAAGTCAGAACTGGCCTTGGTCTAGGTTTTGGCAGAGGTCCACACCACAGCCGAACCTTCCAACTCCGGCGAGGAAATCGACGAGAACGGCTCTCCACCAAAACGCATCCAGACTTGGAATTTTTACCATGTAAGAGCATGTCCTTTGAATTGAGACCACGCTTACTAACACTCTCACAAAAAGAGTCCTCGGACCCTGTTGCTAGTCCGACACAAGCGAGCTTTTCTATGGGCAAAGATGAATCACTGCGAACAACCGTATTTGAATTGGTATGGAGTAAATCTTCAGATTTATCCACCAAATCAACACCAGTTGAGACAATCGTTGAACCAACACCAAAGCAATCAAGTCGCGAATCCTCATTACGAACCCCATCGACAAAACTTACCTGATTCTGCTTGGAATCAACCGCCAACCCATCAGCCGAACCATCAATCCGCCGCAAAGCGAATCCAGGAACAACATGATGATCCAACCTGTTCGTCGGCATCCGGGCGGATGCACCTCCACCCTCTGATTGAAGAGGAATCACAAGTCTGATTATGGGGACAGACAGAAACATCAGTCATATTACCGATTTGATCTTTACATTTTTTAGATGAACAGTACTTACAATGAGCATATTGTCTAAGACTGCCAGTCTTATTTAGGCCCAGGATCGTGTCTATTTTTTTGCCAAGTGCGACGTCGTGGCGAGAACTAATTGAAGCTTTGGGCCACAAAACATGTAAGCACATTTTGGTAAGTGGGAAAGAGTATTTCAAGAAGCAGTAATTTGCAATTTGAACGCATGGCAGTAAATTTTCTTGTACAAGATATCATCTACAAGAGTAGTGTTGATTCAGAATGAGACTGCATATGTAAAATTTCGTTTTTTTTAAAGACTGTACGTATAAAAAAAAAGAGCTGATGTACTTTTAGATTTCAATTTCCTGTACTTTTAGATTTCAATTTCCATTACTTTCAGCAAAAGAAAAAAGTACGCTAGACACTGTAGTGCTTGGGCATATCCTACCATTGACTCCCTCGTGCAGAAGCTTAGTTCCTACTGAATTTCGGGAGATTACCGATGTTAATCCTGGAGCGGGACAGAATCTAATACTGTTCTGATTCAGAGCATACTAAATAAAGTTTCAAATTTAACTGCTCTGATATATTCTGTATGGCGCACCTATTTAACCTCGATCCAGTTGTCTTTGTCAGGTGGGCTACAGTGATCATTGTGCAAGGCTGAGTTCCTGCCAGAAATAGTATAAGTGAGGATAGTCTAGTCTTTTTGCACACAATTCTCTCATTTTTAGATCCAGAGCCAACATTGTAACCAAACACTTTCTCTGATAGCTTCAGATTCTCAGTTGAGTGGATCAAAGTGAAAAGCTAGATCTGGAGCTACAAAATTAAGTTCAGATCAAGTAACATGCCAAACAGGGTCTAATGTTCTGACAGACTCCACAACATGATTTCATAGATTGATCTTGTCATCCTGTACCTATGCTCATCGTGGTCCTCTGCTCATAGCCTTCAGGTGCATGCTGGCTTCTGCTCGATATGAGTCATTTCCCAATGCCTCATTAATTCCATCTAGATGCGCAGCAGCTCGAGGTGGAAATTTGGAAATGTTTAGCTTATATGTACAAATTTGTACTAAAGTCTACTAGTTGACAGTAACATGTAATTCAGAATTGTAAATTACGGACTAAAACTTTACTATCCATGCATGCATATACCAATGACCCGTTTAAACAATATGATTTCTATTTCAATTGGGCTAGGGTGCAACACAACGTTTAACCAAATGTATAAAAGCCTATGCAGGTGCACTGTTTGATGACTAGTGAGGCACTAATAAACAGCACAAAAAACAGAGAAGGCAACGTGATCAAACTAAAAGATTTCACCGAGAGTTGATAGGCATGTTATAGCCATGCGATCCTTTCTTCCGTATTTTTTGGATCCAACATTTCTGATGGAGCTAAAGAGAGAATGGTTCGATATCTCTACGTGCTACATATAGTTGGCTAAGTGGGCTGTGTCACCTAATAACTAGCACAGCCTCTGATTGAGCAAGTGATATGTCTTCCCAGACCAAATTCTGCATCTCAGGGGAACATCAAAGTAAAAATCTTTTAGTGCAGTGTAAGAATCTCCTCACTTATAGTCCAGACTCCATACCATTCTCTACCTCGACATCCACTTCTAAGTTCCCGATGCCATTCAAGCCAAAATTTGAAGATCCCTTAGAAGTAAACACAATTTACTTGATATATTTTTTAGTCCATATATATGGCTGCACCAATATGTTTCTACCGGAGATGGGAACACCAGAAACAAGTATAATGAACATATTCCAAGTCGAGACCAGAAACACATGTAACAGGAACGACTTGATCGAGTGTCTGAATAATGGGAGTTCTAATTGTACAGATCATCCTACAAGAGTAGTTTTGTATCAAAACAAGACTGCATAATTAAGAAAGAGCGAACAACTTTTAGCTTTGTTTTATCCACATCTCAATTCCCATTACTTTGTACAGAAGAAAAACACAGTCTAATCATTTTATCACCTCATCTTATCTCTGGTGAATTCCATGAGACTATGAAGCTAACAGAAATCTCTACTGAAAGTTTCAAGTCCATGTTATTGAATATCCAGCACTTTCCCAATGCCTCCAAGCCCGAAATTACTGATATTTATGGAGTAAAAATGAACAAAGTTCCAGTTCATTTTATCATCGATTATGTCATCTAGATGTGCTGCAGGTCAATATAGGAAAACATTGAAGCAACTAGTAGCATATTTACCTCTGGCTTTTCAATATCTGTGTCACATGTTGTAGTATGAGATGCACACTCTTCCTCTTGGCTAGAAATTAGATGCTTAATGAAGCAGCAAACAAGAAAAGAAAAAGTAGACATGAGAGATAGCTGTTGCAATGTACGAAGATGGAGGAGAGGAAAGAATGAAAGATAGAAGAACCAAATATAAAGAGCTCTGGCATCTGGGGTAAGGAGGATGGTCTCTGTTCTGAGGTTGTCAGTAATAAATATTGCCAGCTACACATCACATTATGTTGTTATGTGATAGAAAATTTCATTTGGAGTCGAGCTATGTGTTAGAACCTTTAAGATGTTTTGTGAACGGTAAAATCACAGTACAAACCTATCATTTGTTTTCTTTTTGTACAACCATTCTACCTCCGTCCTTTTCATTTCAGCTTCCCCAAGTAGTTGAATTGATCCATTTGGAATTTTTTACCAATCATATCACTAAACGGGTGTTACAAAGATCCTACTGGTACATGACTTGTGCAAGTTTAGGGACCACCTAAGCAACACTCAACTACTACTTTCGGGGATAATCAACGATAATTTCATATTTTGGTGACATAGTAGTGCTTCCTGCCAAGTTTAAGGAATCTTTAGTGCAGTGGTTCGTCCGAATCATGGTGGGAGATTCAGATTTACGGTTCGCCATTTTTTTTCAATTTAAACACAAAGATATACCCTAAACTGGTTTGGGATCAACGAATTTGGTTCGCAGTTTGCAGGGTTTACAGCAAATCCAGTAACCATGCTCACGGCCAATATGTACATATATACATATATACATACAATGTATACATACATTCGGTAGCGCTAATCTGCGCTTACATGCAGATTAGGCTATTCCACGCGCTGGCCAAAACATAGTGAGTTAATGCATTGTAAACAACGCCAGTAAATGCAGCCTAGTAGTAAATCACGAAACATTTTACTATAAAACAATTGATGAATTTACTAGCGAATTGCATGTAAAACACACCATACTGATTGAATCCAATTTGAAATCACAAATATATTTTACTAAAGAACAACAGATTGAATTACTTCCGAATCAGTTACTAGTTTATGCATTAGTCAACCCAACTAGTTGTAAGGACCCGAATTCACCAATTCGAATCCACTGTGTTTTACCGCACTATTCCTAGGATCAACACTAGTGCACACAGCTTAACATCGGTAAGCATCATATCATACACAACGATAAGAATAATAAGACTTCATTTATTTAATATAACTGGTGTATAATCTTATGATCACTTACATTATTCAGCCACACGGGCTAGACTGAAAGTAAATTTAAACAAATGCAGCGGAAAGTGTAGCAAAAGACGTAGATGTCCCATCAGCACACCACAGGCGATTGACAAGGATTGGCCTAGTGACTCGTGTCCACCTGAAAGTCCTCCTCCAATAACGGCGATGATTCCTCCACTGTTGTTGGTTGTTAAGCAAGGGTGAGTACAACAGCACATACTCAACAAATTGTGCACAAAATGCATTTCTATCATAGCTATATGCAGGCTTATTCCAAAGGAATGGCTAAGGTTTTACTTGCAGTAAAGCAGCATTTCAGAACACATACAGTACATAGATTGGAAAGACAGTAAAACAAATAATAACAATAATAGATTCAACGATTCTCAAGTAAAATCAAGTTTCCATCCTAAACCAAGTTCCTTTATCCATATGGCATCCTGCCATCCCCTTTCAGTTGTCCATTTTATTCAACTAACCCTTGACTGTAATCCCCGAGCTTTGCTCAATACCGTGAGCACGGCTATCCGAATAGTTTGTACACTCGCAGAGGTTATGCATTTTACCCACATGATACAACCATGCACCACACAAAGAATGATTATAACAAAGCCTTTACAATGCATCCCTTAACCCAAAGTGCTACCCGCTGAGGTTTCAACATCAAGGGTTACACCACCACAACAGGCCCCTCTTGCGCCATGTGAGTTTCCTCCGCACCCGGACTCACACCACCACGATAGCGCCAAGCTAAGACTTTGCAAATTAATCACCTAATTCGCCCATAATGTATATATGGTTGCATGATTGACTCAGTCAAAGACTCGCAAGGTTAAGTCCTTAGGATTGATTAAAGCAAGACTTGCACATACCCTCGGCTCCACCGAGCCCACCTCGCACACTTGCCCTTACCACTTGCTTCAATCTAAAATGATTAACCCCCGGTTGGTTACCAAGCACTACGTGCTACTCACAAATCAACATCGTTGTGTGACCTCCTCGCCACGACAACTCAATCTCTTTGTGTGACCACACATGACACACAAATTAATATCATTGTTCCATATTCCATTAGTCAAGATTAATAATCAACATTTCATGAACATGTGATGACGTGGCATGGCTAAGCAATTCTAATTCGATCTAACCATCCATGTTGATTTCATTATTAATCAACTATAGTGAACCAACCTAAGGTGACAAGTGGATTATAGCATACAAATAACAAGGTAGGGTGTAATTGAAAGGGTATACTAGCTAATCCCAAATTTAGGTTGAAATCATTTATACACATAAAATAACATGCAATAAAGTAAATCAAAATAGCAACTAATCTAGCTATGGGTGCAACATGATCAAAGCACAACTTGCCTTGGTTAAGCTCCTGATCTTAGTCTAAAAATGGTTCTTGAATTGCCAATTCCTCCTCCGAAGCCTCGCACAGTTCAACGTCTACGCGAATTGAGAAGAAATAGCAAATAAACACCAAAACCATAGAACAAACAAACTCTAAAAATCCAACAAAAATCACCATTGAATAGATCTCAATTTTACAAATTTTTAGGAATTTGAATCACCTCAATCGGAGTTCGTATGCAAAAGTTATAGCATTTAGAAGTTTGAAAATAAATTAAATTGAATTTCTAGATTTAATGGAATTATTTTTATAAAGAAAAATCCGAATTAATGCGTCGGCTGACGTCAGCCTGGCTCAGATCAGTACGGCCGACACGTGGCATGATCCAAGCCATCTAAAACCAATATAACGGTTCACCGATTACCCACCTACGTGGCACAACCTCAACCATCTGATCTAAATCGGACGACTCCTACCTACCCGAGTACTTTACTATTGCCCTAATCGACGTGGCACAATCTTAACCCCCATCTAAGATCAGGCGGTGGAAACCTTACCCGAGCTGATTACTATTCACCGAGTGGCGTGGCGCAATCCTAGCAGTCTGCTGCTAATCCGACGGTCGACGTTCCTCGCGAGCGACGATGGAGCGACGGCGGTGCAGGCTGCCGGAACTGAGGACGAAGACCAACGCGACGGCGGTTCGACGTTCTCCGGCGATGAAGAGGTAGCGGGTCCGATGCGTCTCGACGTGCTGAGCTCGAATCCGAACTCGGCGAGGTGGAAGAAGTGCCTGGCGGTGACAAAACTCGGCGCAAACCCGCTTCAGATACTCGCTGAGCTCGCGAACCTCCTCGGTTCTCCCAGAATAACGCAACAGGGAAAAGACGCGGCGCAAACAGGTGATTCTCGGGAGGGGCTCCGGGGTCCTTAAATACCCGGCGAAGCACGGAAAACATGGAAAGTTTAGCGGCGGCGGTGTTCGAATCGGAGACGGCGACGGCGGCGAGTTCGACTCAGACACGAAGACGATCAGCCGCATGATTTCGATCCGACGGCCATGAAAGAATCCCGGCGTGGCACGATCTCACCCGCTCAGTGGAATCGACGGACGAGATCAGCTAGGGCTTCGAAATGGTACGGCTGATGAAGGCCTTCCGATGAGGATCCAACGACTGCGGCCGCTAGGGTTTCGGGCGATGACGCGGCTTGATGAGAACCAACGGATGACGATCCAACGGCCGGAAGTGGTTCTTCCAGATGGCGGTGGAATGGGCTACGCGGCTGGGCCGCAACGGGCTGGCCTGGCACGCATAGTACTGGGCTTCGGCCCGGCACTGTTCACGAAGGGTTTCCCCGGATTTTCTAATTTAAAATAATTTAAGAAAATAAGTTGATTTGTTTAGGGCAATGAAAATATCCGAAAAATTTCAAGAAAAATCTCAAAAATACTTTGAGACATTCTGGGCTTAAATAAAATATTTTTGGCAAAACTTTATTTTAAACTTTTCTTTTTATAATTATTTCTTGACAAAAAGGAATATGTTTTTATTTGAAATAATTCCAATAAATCTCAGAAAATCCAAATAAATCCGAAAAAATTCACAAAAATCATAAATTGCAATAAAATAATATTAAATAAACAAAAAGCCAAAATTTGGGATGTTACACTAGCTAATGCGTATTGTAGTTTGTACTTAAATCTGTTTCTTCTTTATTTTAGCCATATCTTTTTATTGGTAGCTCGGATTTGCAAATGATTTTCACTAGTAACTTACTGACGATGAGAGGAATAAAATGATATAAGTCTCACTATTAGATAGTAATTTTTCTGACTGATAACAAAAAATACTATATGTACAACATGAAACTACTACATATACAATATGAAATTACTACATTTGTAGCATATTTTGCACAATTAGTTATTGGGCAGTAAAATCCATAAAAACTATATGTATGTACAAGTTTTAAAAAATTGTCAAAAAAATTGCCATAGGTACAGAATGTGAGTTTCTATAGCCTTGTAAAATTTTAATACCAAACTCAGTCACATTTAAAAGATATGAAAATGACAAATTTACTATTCATCATTGATTAGCGCTTGTCTTTTTTATATCTTTTAGCTGATATTGATTTTGGACTTTAAATTTTACAGGGTTGTATAATCGCACCTCCCCTAAGTATAGTAATGTTTTGAGAAGTTTTGAAATGTGTACATATGGCTTTCATGAATAAGAATTTAGTTCTATTTGCCAGACCAACAGTAAAATATTTGAAAAATTCTCAAAAAAATTACCACATGTAGGGGAGATGAGTTTCTACAACCTTGTAAAATTTGAAGACAAAACTCAATTGGATTTGAGAGATATAAAAATAACAATGATGCTACAATCCTGTAAAATTTAAAGACCAAACTCAATTGGATTTGAGAGATAAAAATAATAAAGTGCCAAACAGCAGCCTACACTAACTTTTACCGTTAAAAAACAACATTTTACCGCCTATTACTCCATTTGTTATTATATCCTATATAAAGCAGCTGTATAATATAACACTAGTACGGTGCCCGTGCGTTGCAACGGTATCCATATTTTGAATAGTTGTCCTACTATTACGATAACATGAAACAAGAAAAAAAATATGATGCGCAAATAATATCTTAGTCAAATATAACATACAACATATCGATATTCTCCATTGTTTTGTCATAAATATGATTACAAAAAATATTAGATTGTTTTGTATCGAATATAACAGGGAGGCACACATGCAGCATAGATCACCAAATACCACTATCGATCTCCCCTTGCAATTTGCTGTAATATTGTATGGATTGGATCTCCCATCCCAACTTGCTGTAATCTCTTGTACTCATCACTGCTTCACTGCTTCTTGGTCAGAAGACGTCGGAGAGCACCGTGTCGAGCGCAATACAGCCTTTAGAAGAGCAAGCCCTGATGACAACAACAATTACACAAGTAACTAGTTAAGAGCATCTCCAATGGTGCTAGCTATAAGAAATGTCCATGTCATCTATAGATAGCATATAGATAACATCTCCAATAGATTAGCTATAGCATTGTCTATAAAATTAAATATTGGCCCACATGTAATAGGTAATAAGTATCTTGGAATCAGTTATAGCCTGGCTATACATTAGTAGCCGGTCTATATCTCTCTCCTTATTTTTTCCCTTCCACCTAAGCAAAATACTGAGATGGCACCCTTATAGCTAGCTGAAGTGGCATCATTGGAGATGCCAAACGCTTCTACACTGCAAGCAATATATCCAAGAAACAGTGTCAGCATTCACATCATCCATGCCGACCATAACGCATTTCTCGGCCCTTGCCCACATCGAACTTGTTAATCAACGTGATGCTAGAGATGGCCGACATGGAGTCACCACGAGCCCGTCCGTCACCAGCCCCTTCACGCATTCCGCCGCCTCGCCGCCGCTCGTCGACCGGACGCCGCCGACGACGCCGCCACCATGGGCCCTCGACGCAGCAGACGGCAAGATTTAACGCCACCTCCACGACATTGCCTTCTTGCACTTCGGCAAGCCGCCCGATCTCCATGGTCGCCGCGCAGCTTCCCGCTGCATGTGTACAGCTTGAAATTGGCTAGCGGCGAAGTTGCACTTTGCTCCCGCTCCGCAGCAGCAGCAGCAGGCTCATGGCGTCGAAAGTGCAGCACCATGGGCTCGCAGCAGTCGGACTGTCCTTGTTGGGCGGAGGTAGGAGCCGCCTATGTGCTCCACGCCTGCACAAGCGGTCGATGTCGCCATGCGTCGTGCCGCCGAGATGAGCTTCACGACAAGGCCGATCGGCAGCGTCAAGAGGTCAAGACAAAGTCCACGAACTCCTTGCCGCCTCCGCGAAGAGCACCTTCTTCGACTTGGGCCCACCAACAGCCTTGAGATCATCTTGAAGCCATCGATTCAATCCATTTCGATTGTTCAACTTCAGACGTAAATCGTTTCATCCAAAAATCGAATCGGAAGAAGACTCGCCCCAAGTTTTTCAAAGGAGGTCGTTCATACAAGCAGCAGATGTCGGATTATGATACACCAAGTGAACTTATGCGTAAGAACAAACAGAATCATAAACCGGTCGACTCGATAGCGCCGAGGCTCACAAAGATCGCAGATTTAACGCTGTGAAAACATGGAATTACCTCCATTTTTTCATGTAGTTTTTCGCTCTACTTTATACACACGCCTTATTGCTCTTCCACCCAACCGAGTAGAACACAAAAGCGACAAGAAAGCTAAGAAGGATGGCAATTTACGAAGCATTGGAAAAGCAAAAGCAAAACAAAGCTACATAGGCTCCATTTCTTGATTTACCTTGGCTTTTTTTGCTTTTTATTACTCAACGAAGCGCGGCGAGCAGCTCTCGCCCGCTTAGCGAGCCACCGGCAGTCGCCGGAGGTCAGCGACGGCCACAACGGAGAGGATGGCGGTCGCGGCGCGCTTCGGGCTGCTTTCGGCGTGGACCGAACCTTCTCGGCGGTGACGGCGAGCCGAGTCTGTGTGACAGGAGGAGCTGCAGGCAGCGATGAAATCGTCGGCGCCTTTCGGCCGGCGATGGCGGCCGGCCAGCCGCAGACGATGCGTGTCGGTCGAGCGCCTCACCGGCGAGATGGGCGTGAGGCGCGGCCGAGCTCCTCGCTTCTGGCCCCGCAGAGGCCGCAGATCCACCTCCCATCTGCACGGGCGCGGACGCTGGCGATGTACGGCGCTGCACTCCTCCGTGAACCCGCAAAGACTCGCGACGCCACCTCCTCCTCCTCCTCCTCCCCACCACCCCCGCCCATGGTCCGAACCTTTATCTTTACCACTCCTGTAACCCTAACTCCGACGAGGGGCTCCTCGCGTCGCTGGCCGGGACTACTCCAAGTCTGCAAGCACCCCGAGACGGTGGCCGCTGCCGCCTCCCGCTTCCATTTATGCCTCTCCTCTTCTAATCAATCTGATTGGGGCAAGATTCAGAAGAAACACTCCTCCGAGCTGTTTGTTCCTTGTGGTTTCATTGAACGCTTGTTCCTTGTGCGCTATTCATTCCACTGCCTTTTGTGCGCTATTCATTGAAGCGGCGTTGCTTTTGGCGCTTATTCATTCCACCTTTTCGCTTTCTTGCGGCCGAAATGAAGCAAAGGGTACGGACACGTAGTAGTGGCAAAGAGCAATGCGAAGTGGTAATTTTGTTGAAATAACGTACGAAGAAACTCCCACTTTATATAGTAGAGATATATGAAACTTATATGTACAAGTTTTTAAAAATTTCAAAAAAATAATCATATATAGAGGAGGTGAGATTCTATGATCCTATAAATTTAAAGACCAAAAACAATCATATTTAAAAGTTATGGCTAAATAAAAAAGACAGATTCATGTACTAGCACTAAGTAGCATTTATTAGTCATTCATGTACAAACACGTTTACTAGTAGCTTTGCCACGTAATAGGCTTAGTCAATAGGATAGTCGTTGCACTAATTAAAACCATGTGAGGGCTTGGTGTGAGACCCTAGATTTACCATCCGGAACCTCTTGTGTATTTCTGTACTAGTCCCAGATAAGTAGCTAGTACACACAGTCAAACAGTGATGAATCATAACCGAGTGCGAATAATAACATAAATAAAAATAACAGAGTACCGGCCTTATGGCCAATTATTACAAAACATAAAGTCTTACAATGAAGCATCAAAATAAAACAATAAACTCCAACACGGAGGACCCATCAATTTACCACGTGCAATTGTCCTGGGAACGCGCCCTAGTACTCCGGATGGCCTTTGTCGATCTTCACATGTAGAAATCAGAGTCGCCCACAAAGACTTCAAAGCTTCGAGATTCATGTTGAGTGTAGCATGTGAGTACAAACGTACTTCGCAAGTCTGGGAAAATGCAACATGTAGGGCTTTCCAAGGAAATGCTTAATAGGGTTCTTTTGCATAAAGCCAAGTTTCATCAAACCTTACTTAATAATAATTTTCACAAAGCACATTTTAAACAATTATTTAACAATTGAATTATTTAATATTCTAGTGAAGGTTCTATCCACCATCACTAGTATAAAGGCTCTATCCGCCACATTTTAAAAGATTAAGATAAACCAACTCATGACTCCATCCGTCATGATCAAAACAGGTTCCATCTACCTGATTGGCTCAATCTGCCAAATAAACTTTCGAGAGTTCCCACCACTCCCGAATCCCAAAACAAAACATCAGTTATTTTTAAAACCAAAACCAAGTCTACCAGTATGAAAGCATTCTTTGCTTTGCCCTTGACCGTAGGCACGGCTATTCGAATAGTTTTAACTCTGCAGAGGTGTACAGCTTTACCCACAAGACATGATATTCTCTTGATGCCAAGCTATTAACACACTTCCTTAGGTGTGCTTACCGAGATATCATGACAAGGCCTTTACAGTGTATACGCCTAACCCGACTCACCCGCTGAGGTTTCACCGCTATTAGGGTTCCATCCGCCTAGTATAGAAGCCCCGTCTTGTGCCGTGTGGGAAAATACGACCTGCCTCCATCCGGCACCCACATTCCACCATTTGGTGAGTCTAAGTTAGGTTTCTACAAATTATTCAGCCAGGTCAGAGCCCATTTGACATGTGGTTGCACGATAATGCTTAGAATGGGCAGTCATAAGCGTCGGTCCTTAAATTGATTAGGGCGGCTTTCACAAACCAGAACCAGTGCTCCATCCGCACCCGCCCGACAAACCATTCCGCCCCAATCTAAACCATTTTTATTTTATTTTTATTTTGCAATCACAGCAGCAAGAACTTTGCTACAATTCTCAAATCATACTTTAAATCATACTTTTAAATATAATCCCACCCGTAGGTCATTTAATCAATTTTTGCACTAAGCAAAACTATCGTTCTAACCATCAAATATCACAATATAAATTAGGCATGACATAGCAAAGTGTCCTAAGGTTACAATTAAACATGGATATCAACAATCAAGGAGATGATAGCAATTCGGAATAACTAACAATCTATATTTGGCATACGGTTATAAAGATAGCAATGCATGTTTACAAAACATTGTAAAACATTTGCAAACATGGGATCAATATGCGTCAAGGAGACTTGCCTTCATCGATGAGATGCGATGCGCTGCACTGAAGGTCTTCTCCTTCGTCGGTGACTACGGCAGCTTCTTCGACTACGCGCAAAACGATGCACAAAAAGAATAAAATAAATTTAATCAAAACTAAAAATTATAATAAAAATACTGGCAGATAGAGGATGAATTTAGATGAATTTAGCAATTGGAATCACTCAATTCGAAGTTACGACGGAGGAGAAACAATTGTTTGAATTCTCAAAATCCTGAAAATTGAAAACCGAGGAATATTCCTTTGGAATCTTTCTTTTTCCAGCCATTTCCTGATTTCCTTCCCTCACTTATGGCAGGGTCCCACCTGTCATTGGGAATTGCTTCATCTCCAAGTGACTGGAACAGAGAACGCCATAGAGGGAGTAGCGCCATGCTAGAGGAGAAAAAGGGGCGGCAACGTGGGAAGGGACTCACCCACAAGATGGGAGGCGGCGACCGGCACGGAGGGCAGCGCCAGGCACGGCAAGCCAGAGCAAAGAGGAGCAAGGCACCAAAGCGAGGCGCGGAGGCGCGCAGTCGAGCGGAGGTCGGGACCGACGGGCTCGGGCGGCAAGAACCGAGGGGGCGCGGAGGAGGCAAGGCGCGCAAGCTCATGAGCATGGTGGTCAAGCGAGAAGGCCGGAGCAAGCAAGGGCGACGGCGACAAACCGATTTAACAAAAACGAAGTCGGTGGCATGACGATGAAAACATCCAAAACTTGAAATTTCTTGAAACTAAGGTGAGCACGGATAGCTAGCATCGAGGGAGTCTACGGTGCAAGGAATTGAATTAGTTCGCACTAATCGGAAGAAATCGACGACTAACCGAGCGATGGCCGATTTACCTAACAAACTCGAAATCCGAGGTTAAACTGCAACGAAAATCAAATCCGATTGAATGGTTGTGTTCCTGGAAGCAAGGGGCACAAAGTGACGTGGTTGGTTTGTCAAGAAACTCACCGGAGCAAGAGATGGCTCACCGATGTCTTTGGAGGACGCCGGACGTCGGTTTTCGTGAGTTTTGGAGAAGGGAACAGCACAAGAGCAATGGGACAAGGTGAGCACGGGGTAGAAGACGTCGATACGCACGTTTGAGAAGTGGAAGCTCGTCGTTTCGTTGAGAAACGGCCGAGTTATTGAAGTTTTAGTGCAAAACGGTTTTTAGTCAATTAATCAAATTCTGATGGGTTAAAAGATAAATGGTCATAGAAAATGGGTTCTCCTCGTCTCCCTCTTCGCAATGGATCCAGCCACGCATGATTTGGTGGAGGAAATAAGAAGTTATGATGATTTGAATTCGAACAGCCATGAAACGTGCTCTCTGGAAGTGGCTGGCCGGAGGTGGAAGAAGATGAACCGTGTCTGCCACATGTCGATTTCTCGTTGGTTGAAAGAAATGAAGAGACAAAAGCGCGAGGAATAAAATAGTGAAAATGATCTAAAAATCCTGGAAAAATTCCTAAAAATACTAGAGATTATTTGGAACCCAATAAAATTAGTTTTACTGAATTTTGGAATTTAGGTTATTCCGGAACGGAGAAACTGAATTTGATGAAAGACCGCGAGAGATAAAATAGCAAATAGATTCTAAAAATCTTGGAACAATTTCTGAAATTATTTTAGAATATTTGAAACCTAATGCAATAGGTTTCGGGATTTTTAGAGTATTTTGGAACTCGAGTGAAATTTCGATTAAGGACCGGAATTGGAATTTTGATTTTGCGGGCGATAAAGAATTGAATTTCAATTTCGGATGGATAAGGATGCCAGGTTAAATATAACACCGATGAAAAACTAAAATTTAAAATTAATTAATTTTAAATTAGCTTTTAGCAGAAACCCGAAATTAGGGATGTTACACTTGGTCGGTAAGCAAAACTAGCTGGCGCGTAGAATGTGCTATCATTCTACACGCGGTTATATATTATTTTTGAAACAAGTTTAATTTTAAGTATTTTTGCAGATATAGATTTCTGGAGATCTCAGGAGTTAAAATAATTTATTCCACTATTTTATGATTTGGGGTTTATGTATTTCTATTTGCAATCTTATTAGGGCTTTTATGCAAACATGAATGCAATATTTAGAATTTGATTCAATATTGAATATTTTTACATACACAGGTAGGTTTCCATGTTTTCAGCACATTGGAACTAATTTTACCAAATTTAAAATTTATTTGCACAAGTTATAAGCATTTGAATTTTGAGAGCAGTGAAATTAACTCATTTATGCATTTGATACAAACTAAGTCCAAATTTAAATATTTTTATATATTTAGAGGGCTTTTGATCTCAAGAACCTAGAAAAAATTTGTTTGGTCATTTTTAAAGTTATTTTGCACAAATCTTACATAGAGCACATTCTTGATTCTTTCTTGAATTCAAATTTGAATTCTATCCTCAGAACAAAAATGAAATATTTTTTTTGCATATTCTAAATCTACATGAATTTACACAAATTTAGAATTTTTTTGGTTGAATTTGGAGAAGATGCAAAAGTTTTTTTTTGAAAGGAAATGGCAGAAGCTCTGCCTTGCATTAAAGAAAGATAGTCATGAGTACAGCAGAAAGTTAATTAATAGATCGGTTAACAACCTATGGGAGTGAGTAGATGAAACAACAGAATGAGGCGAAAAGAGCGAAGACTCCTATTCCGCCAAATCGGAGCCCTATGCGTCCTCCGTGGAGAGCCCTCCTTTTAGCCGAACGCACCTAAGGCGACCTGGGCCCATCTATGAGTATTGATGCCATACCGCTCTTCAACTACTTAATATCATCAACCGCAAGGCCGGCGACGAGTCCACAGATCTCAGATCGTTATCGAAAATCCTGACGTTCCTCTCCTTCCAGAGGTTCCACGCTACATACATAAAGGTGCCGTCCGCCTGTCTGCGATATTGGTGGCTGATCGTGGCACGGATTGATCTCCACCAAGCTGCTATGTCTAGTTGTACCATAGATGGTCGGATGGCGACGAAGCTTATGTTCATGCAGAGGAAGACCTTTCTCCATACCTATTTTGCGAACGAGCATAGCAGGATGAGGTGTCTGGTTGTCTCTGGCTCAAGTCCGCACATCACACAAAGTGTGGTATGCGGCCATCCTCGAAGAGCCAGTCTATCAGCTGTGAGAATCCTATTTTGCAGGAATAGCCAGGTGAAGAAGATGCAAAAGTTATAAGTGGTTAAAGTAGCTCAGTTAAAAAATGAGTCAGAAATTCAAAAATACGCTTTCATAATTACGAAAGTGTCTTTTCATTTTCGCAGGTTTTGTTTTAAACTCGGCTGCACTGACTGACATTGTGGTCCCGCATGTCAGTGGCTCAAGTGACGTGTGTGGTTAGGGATGGCAACGGGTCCGGGTACCTCCGGGTCCAGCCTCCGTGGACCCGAACCCGAGACCCAAAATTTGGACCCAGATCCGCACCAAGTCACCACAGTCCAACTGACCGGACCGGACCGATGGGTACCCGGACCGCTACCATTGCTATACGCTGACGCATCAATGCAAATAGTACGTACGTAGGCGGATATGCGGCCCACGAACGGTGGGGCCAAAGATGTAATTCCGAGTATCGCGTGGTAGCTCTAGGAGTTAACTCAAAAGTTCGGGCCTTGGATAGCGCCGAGATTCGGCGAAGCGTGGGGACCATGCAACGGTCAAAGACTCAAAGAAGGACTCAAGCGTGAAAGGTACGCCATGGCCGGCCGCCGCGCCTTCGCAGCCATCGAAAACAATGAAAGGATGCCAGCCCATACCGCCACGTGCTCCTCGTTTTTCCATGCATGCATGCGGACTTAACGGGTCCAGGTCTAGGTACCCACAGGTCCAAAATAAGACTCAGACTCAGACCCGAACCCAGATCCGGATTCGAAATAATATACCCGTGGGTCTAAATTTGGACCCGGACCCATCAGATTGGTACCATGGTACCTGCACCACTCGGTATCTTTGCCATCCCCACGTGTGGTGTGAGGTCGACATTCTGTGCTTTGCGCCATAGAGCCGAGAGCAGAGGAGCTTGGTCTTGAGCTCGCCAACGGCGCGGTGGCACCAAAGACGATGAACCGCCAGCGCGGTGAGCTCCAAGACCCATTGTGCACCTATGGGTGGCTCAAGTCTGCCGACGACGACACGGAGATAGGCTTCCACCAGAGACATGCGGCGGTGCCATGGCCGAAGTTATGGGAGAGCTTATAAACCGCCACATTTTCACCAATTAAGCATTAGTTGAGCATTAATAGGTCGCATGGGTTCCATTTGAGTTGTTGATGCGATCCATGGTTGGGCGAAGAGGACCGCCAACGTCACTGGACTTGGAGAAGAGGACGGCTTAGTGTGGTGGGCTTCAAGTGACAGGGCTAAAAATGAAGATCGGTTAGTGATCAAGGGTTCACCGAAGGCTCGGGGTTCAACCAATTCAAAAATCCTCACCAGATTGCCTCACTCAAGCTTTTCCCTTTTCGTGTTTCGCTTACCAGAGGAAGAACATCAAGCAACTATGAAAATGGGGTCGGTTTAGTTCTTCAGTAGGGAGTTGTGGGGGTGCTATGGGGACTATGACCGATGTATATAGCGAGCGAATGACCTACAATACGAGCTCTTGCTCTTGATCGAAGTGAGAATGGGCTTGGTTCTTGTGGCACTTTTTTTAGAGGTTTCATATGGCTGTGATATTCTTTTGTAAAAATTTCAACCTAAGATCTTTTGTATTTAATTTATAAAAATTCTGACATTGCGTCTTTTAGATTTTTAGCCTTTCTATTTTTATATTTTTAAATGCAACCAACTTAATTATTAATTTTTGATATTTTTAATGGTTATTGGTATATCAATTCATAATATAAGGTAAAGTTTTTAGCTCAAGATAATTTTGGTATATTTTTATTTAATTCTGACAGTGTTACTATTAACAGTCAAATTTCTTTAAATCACCTTTCTTTTCAAAAATAATTGTGTTCACATGACTTTTTAAATTCAAAAATGGGGTTCTGGATATTTATTAAGATTGAATAAAATTTTTACACATTTTATCACTATGGGTCTTATACTCTTATCATTTATCTATTGCTTAAATTAATATTAAAAGGGGTTTTTCCTTTAGAGCATAATTCAAGAAAAGTGAAGAAAATCTAGAAAAAGTCATCTATGACTACTTTTGAGCCACCTAAACTTCTAAACTGAATTCTGCCAAAGTTTTTGCAAAGCTACAGTGCATCGCCCACCTGCTTAACAGAATGCCCAAGCCACAGCTTCTACCAGTGGGTCACACTAGCTGGGGGCTCCGCTGGCCAGTCCCTCTTTTCACCCCACTGCCTCTCCCCTCTGCCCAGACATTGCCACGACATGACCCAGCATTGCCATGCGCTACCGTGGCAGGGTCTTGGTGCCACGCGGCCATGGCTGGCCTCGCCCTCGCCGACTCCACTGCCCATGCCATGCCTCCTCACCTGTTGCACGATGTGCCCTAAGGTCGACCAGGTCCCCTTTCTTTCTCAATTACCCATACCTCGCCCAGCACAGAGAGCTCACCGAGCTCAATGACTAGGCCGACGAGCATGATTTCGCGTGAACAACCGCTAGGTGAGCTCAACAGATCATTTTCCCTCGCCATGATGCTCCTCTCGATCCCTCTAATCCCTGCCCACTCTTTTATTTCACCAAAATCGTCCGTGGTGCCACCGCTGCTCGATCTTCTTTTCCATTGCCGGCTGCACAATGGCATTGGCATACCCCACAACATCCTCCACAGACCGGATGCCAAACAACGATCTTCACTCTCGGCGCTTTCCCACCACTACCGAGCTCAAGCTCCCTTCTTCCTCGCTTCGCAGAAGCCTCCACCGAGCTCAGCTCCTCTCCTAACTCTCTTGGTAGAACTTACATGAGTAGTACATGTTGTTCAAAATTTTCTTCTCTTTAGATATTTCTACAATGACATTTACAAGACACAACCAGTATAATTTTGCAATTGAATATTAAAACATCCTAAATACATTGAGATATGACTTTCGATGAGGAGGTCTTAAAATATGAATATTTGTAGCACTTTCATTACCTTCTTATTTAATATTGATGGATTCCAACGTAAAATTCATTTTATGAATAGTTGTTCCGAAAGTTCATGCTCTAAAATTAGATCATGAACTTTCAGGATGAACTGTTCATAGAATTAGATTTTGCGTTAGAATCCATCAATATTAGAATAATAAGGTGATGAAAGTGCTACAAATGTTCAAATTTTAAAACCCTTCCTCATCAGGCAAGCTGTTGTCCCAATGCATCTAGGATGTTTTGATATTCAATTGCAAAATCTATAGCTAGTTGTGTCTTTTAAATGTTATTGCAACTACCAAGAGAGTTAGGGGAAAAACAATATTTTATAGTTCAAGACAAGAAGATCTTACCATAAATATGATAATGAAATATTTCATAGTTCAGGTGACAATACATTAACAAAATATGATATATACCACAAATATCAACAAGTGTACATTGAGAAACCACATTATTTCATAGCTCAAGACAAGAAAACCTTAGGACTTTTTCATGCCTTCCATCATATGTGCCATAGCTTCCACAATAGAGGCTTCTTGATCCTCTCTGAAGTTTCACAACTCCAGTACAGTGTCAATTTGTTTGACACCAAAACCGATTGATCTTCAGTCATATCTTTTAATCCCTACAAATTCAAACGATCATGTTGTTGTGAAAAGGGAATGTTGGTATATTATCAATAACCACATCGAATTCAGTACTAGAAAACATTTATATTACCTCTATAAGCTCAGCTTTGGCTTCTTCTAGCTCTGCATTCACCCTGTGGTCCATACTGATGCCGCATTAAGGGATTTAATATCTTGCAATTTGTCATCTATGTTTTTCAGTTCTTGTTTAATCTCATAAATCTTTTCAGCTAACTTAGACTTGCCCTTTAGTTGTTCGATCTCCATTGCAAGTTTTTGTTTAGCTTCTAACAGCTTTTCCATATGAACTGATGAAAAAAAGCCCCATCAACATCAAATTCAGGAACCAAGCATTGTCAACACAGTGTAAGTCTCATACATACATTACAATTAAATTGCTAAATAATAAATTAGTGGCTAGATTGATTTTTTAAAAATAGGTTGAATTAAATTGTTATGGATACCTTGCATCATGATGAAAGAATATTCAAAAGGCTCGTGCAATATGATATGAGAAATCTCTGTAAGGCTAAACAGTATGTCCTAGAAAGCTAGAACACAAGCTACCACTCTGAAGCCTAACACTAAATAGTCTGGGGAAGTCTCGAACTTTGTATTGAGAAAACTTCACGATGGAGCACCTGCCCCTAAATTGAACAAATCAAACCAAAGAATCAAAATTTGAACAAAAAGTTACGGATTTTACCACATTAGATGAAACAAGCAAAGTCTATTATAAACCTGTAGAAAGGATATTATTCTGCGCCAACCAAGCAAAGTAGCGTAAATAGATCGCAGTCAATCTTCCAAAATAAGAAAGTCTAGTAGGTGGATTGGATTGTAGCAAAAACTTTCCATTACGGAGAAAGAAAAGCTAGCGCCCAATGTGAAACTACAAGTTAAGGTAGATTCAGAATCCCCTAGATTAGTTTTCAATTTGGGAATGACTTGTACTCGGACGTCCGAAATTTTCAAACGCACTGCAACATTTTCCTTCAACAAACAGTAAAATTCGCTACAGTAAACGGATGTTGCAAGCGTTCAAATTTTTTTTTCAAGAGGCGTCCGATGGGATGAACAGAAATCGAACGTCCGAGCGCTAGTTTCTCCCTTTCAATTTTGCTCTTATCCTTATCCTCTAAGGTGGCCGACTAATCAGCTAGAAACACCGTGGCGTGGTAGATCATCCTACAGATTGTAGAGGACCAATAACATGTTACAGGTGCGCAAACAATTATTCAACAATATTGCATAGTGGAATGCAACAGCTCTTATTCCTAACTCGGCAACTCCTGAAAACATCAGATTAATCTATAAGTAGCCCAGAAGGAAATTGTACAACTAAACAAATCTGCATTCTAGATGTTTTGTAGGATCGAAATATACTAATGTAGCAATCAGAGGGGGGGTGAATGATTGCGCGGAAGCTAAAATCAAATTTTCGAACTTTTCAAACACCCCAATTGAAACTCAAATTGCTTGAAAATTAGTTTATGCAGTTGGGAACCAAATAGACCAGTCTGGGCGACCAGTAGATCACTTGGGCGACTAGTTTGGACACTTGGGCGACCAGTTTGGCACTTGGGCGACCAGTAGAGCACTTGGGCGACCAGTTTGGCACTTGGGCGACCAATTTGGCACTTGGGCGAGCAGGTTGGGCGAGCACGTGAACAATTGGGCGACCACGCGCACAGTCTGGACAAGCAGACCGATATACATCCACTAAAATAGAAATTTCTAAAGATCCAGTCGTTGGATTGATGTCAAATTTTAACTGTAGAAACTAGACTTAATTCCGCAGCTAACACAAAAATAATCAGGTCAATCGAATCTAAAGATCTAAAGTTATGTCCTTCGCAAAATGACTGAATCCGGGCGACCACGCGAGCAATCGGGCGAGCAGGACATCAATCTGGGCGAGAAGTAATTTCCAAAGATCTAATCGTTGGATTGACATGAAATTTTAATTGTATAAACTAGACTCAATTCCAAAGTGAACAAAAAAAGAATCAGGTCAATCAGATCTACGGATATAAAGTTATGACTTTTGTAAGATGACTAAAACAATTAGCGATCTAACAGCTGGGCGACCAGGCTAGTAATCTGGTAGACCACAAATTACCAAAGATCTAACCGTTGGATTGATATGAAATTTTAACTGTAGAAACTAGATTTAATTATGAATCAAACCCAATAAGAATCAACTCGATCGAATCTACGAATCAAGAGATATTACCTTCGCAATCTGACTGATGCAACAAATGATGAGGAAATTCAATTTCACCTTCAAGGCTGCGACGGACCAAACACCAGAGAGGACTTTAGTTGTCACGGATCAAACTTCTCATCACCAGAAACACAAGCATGTCCAGATCATCATCTATCTTCTGGTTGACTTGATGTATGCATGCACGATCAGAACTTAAACACTAGAACCGTAAGAACATCTCTTCACAATGCACACCGCTTGGACATGAAGTATCTTTCGAAGATTGATTTTTTATTTCATTGTCTAAAGTACTCCAACACAAGAGTACAAACCCTAATACCTGGCTCTTTCAAATAAACAGGGGACACCTCCCCCTATTTATACAGAGCAAACATAACGAGATTGAATACAACTCCACTTCCAACATGGAAGGAGTTCATATCTATCTCTACTTGGCCCAACATGGCCAAAACCAAAACCTTGCACGCATGAACAGCCCACCAGCTGCACATACGTGACTAACCAGCCTTCACATGCATGTTCTCTAGCCCGAACGTCCCGCATGACATCCTTGACCACCAAGATCTCGATTCCTCCCTGAACCTAGTCTCGAACCTCAGTTCCTCTATGAACCTAGTTCCGATCCCGTCATCGACCACGTTCGCCCTCGAGCAACACCTGCACATGAAGTAACAAACAACGCGTCCGAGTACAAGTCCACGACTTGACTCAACATCAATCCATGCAACCACTCACATGAGTGCAATGCATCAAGCAAAGTCCATCACCAGCATAATTATCATATCACCATAGCACATGCACAAGCACCACACATGCCATAACCAAAATCACTTTACAATGCCAATTTCACCATTCAACCAAATTTTCATCACATGATCTCATAATCTCCCCCTTGATGAAAACATTGGCAACACCATTTGGAAACGAATATTGGCATTCACCTTACAATAGCAACACCATTTTTCAAAGAAGTAAAGTGACCAAAAGATCGAAAGAGAAATCTCCCTTACAAAGAAGAACAAAAATCTCCCCTATCTAAAAAGAAATCTCCCCTATCAAAAAGAAAGACTTCTAATGTAAAGAAGAAATGTGTGTGTGAATGTGCAATGTGTGACCAAAAATCTCTCCTTTGACTCCAAACTTCTCCCTTTGACAATGGATTCATCAAGATTGCAAAAAGAGAGCGAAGAGAAACTTCTCCCTTTTATGTTTGTTGTTTTTTTTTTTATTATGTAATCGAGCATTATGAATCATACACAAATGTAACAACTTGATCACTAAGTCATGCTATCAACAAGATTTGCACCTCAAATCTACACATAAACAATGTAGAGTAAGCATAATTAGAAATCAAGTACTATTAACGATTTTTGCATGGCATGATCTCCTTTCTCAACAATCTTAAAACCTGAAAACATTGAATTTTTGTGCACTTTATTTGTGCTTTGAAAAACTGATTCATTACTTTGATTTCAACAATAACAATTGCAAGGAATTACATGCACCATCACCTTACTTTTCAACCATGCCAAGCAATCACAAGCTTAAGGTTTCATGGTTTCGGCCATACACAACCTCTTCCAAGTTCATATCATAGTGCAATGATAAGGCCTCAGAAAGAAGAAGTGCGACAAGACATAACCTTGATCTTGCTTTTATCAACAATCACTTTTTGAGCTTTAGCACTTAACTCTCATATTTAGCACTTTTTCGAAAGGGATCAAGATAGCCAAGAAAGTTCAACCATGACAAGATTTAATTCAAGTTGTCATTCCATTTAAAAAGTCATGATATAAACTACACTATATATGTATAAACAGGAAGTTGCAAAGACCTTGTAGCATAAACATGGCTTCAAATGACATATGTGTGTGAAATACATTGCTCAGTACTTTTACTGTTTTTCATTTAAGAAACACACGAAACAAAAAGCATGTTACACAATATTACAAAAACTTCAAAGAATTCTCCATCAAAACAACCATCTTAAAAACCTTCTACAAAATTGTCACCTGAAGGGAATTATTTTAAAAACAAAAGACTAAAAGAACAAACCTCCCAAAAAGGCAACCGAAAGGAATTTTCACCAATAACCAATAACTCCCCCCTCAAATGGATAACCAATGAGATCAACAGAGAGGAGATGATGATATACATGAGCTTGAGTTATCATGGCATGTTCAATTAAGCATAGGCATGAATCATGATAAGTGAATTCAAAGCATGAAAGGCATGATATAAGATATAACATTATTGAACATGCCAGGGAATACAAATGAGCATATGAACAATCATTTCATCTCATGCCACAATTAGATATCTGTGAATGTAAAGAATATGAGTGTATTAGATAGCTCACAAAGTAGATGAAGAATTATTGCACATGCTTCTTGAAAACCATCTCAAGGGTGAGAACCATCCAAGTCTTGATCCCATCTTGCAAAAGACCAAGATCCACAAAGCTTCGCTCTCCAACCCAAGATTCAAAAACCTACATAGCACGAGAAGATGTCGAGGCCTCGATCAAGTTAGAAATAAAGCATTTGGGAATCCAGTACTGAGACACACGACGAGTAGGCACAACACGAGTATGCTTGTTCACAAAAACAGATTTGCCCTTTCTCGTGTTTCTTTCAACAAAAGATGTTTGCATCACCCTAGGCACAAAATGAGGATGCTTGTTCACAAAATCAGATTTGCTCTTTCCCGTGTTTCTTGCAACAAAAGGTGTTTGCATCACCTTAGGCACAAAATGAGGAGTGAAATGTGCCTTCATGAAATTAGACCTAGCGTTAGTCTTCTCTTTCTTTTGCTGTTTGGCTAGTTTAAAGCAAAAATCTACTAAGTGTCCATCTCTACCACAATGAGTGCAAGTATACTTAACATGATGTTTAGCTTTAGTAACAGAAGTAACATTTGCATTCATCATAGTAGAAGATAACACACCAGCAGATTTGAAAACCGTCTTCTTAGGCTCACTTGCAATCTCAAGTTTTCCTCTTTCAAGTGTCTTAACAACAGTAGGAGCATGCGACTTATAATGAGCATAAGAATCAAAACCTAAACTTTTGTGATGAGTACTGACTTTTGATTGATCCAAAATCATGTTTAGATTTTTCTTTCCAGTAGTGAACCGTTCTAATGATTTTTCCAAGTAATCAACCTTTCGAGAAAGAGTTAAACAGCTTATTACATGGAACGCCCACTTTTCCTTTTTGTTTATGCACAAGTTGAGCATGAGAGAACTTCATGAGTGAGCATAGCATCTGTCATTTGAGAAACCCTAGCATTTGCATCATGCAACTTCAATTCCAGTATAGCAAATTTAGAACAATGAGTTGTATCATGCAAATCAACAGTTGAACAAACTAGCTTTTAACATGTTTCTCATTTTCTTTCTTTTCAGCATTGACTTGTTCTAACAAAGAAACATGTTCTTTCCTTAGCACAGTAAGCTCACTGTAAATTAAGTCACATTATTTGCAAGCATCATCATCAGGAATCAAAGATTTAAGTCTAGCAATTTCAGCATTCAAAGATTCCACAAGAACATCATGTTTCTTAATCTTCTTGTCGCGTTTGTCAAGCAATTTTCCAAGACGAACAATAGCAATAGTTAATTCATCGTAAGAAGGTTCTACCTCACTGCAATCGCTGTCATGATCGTCCTCGGTGAAGCTTACGTCACTCCTAGACATGAGACACAACCCTGTCAATTCATGTTTGCTTGGAGTTGTTGTATCATCTTCACTGCTCTCCGAATCCACATCACTCAAATTGACTTGTTCCAGAGCGAAAAGGACCCAGTGGACAACTTTGCTATTGATGAAGCTCTTTTTCTTTCTATTGCTTGGAGAGAACTTCTTCTTCTCTTTTCTTTTGTCATTGTCCTCTTCTCTTGATGCTTTTCCTGCAAGTTTAGGATAATTTGGACGAATATGGTTGAAATCACCATACTCATAGCATCTTGGAGGGCCGCCACCAACTCTCTTTCTCATTCTCACATTCTGCAAAGCTTTATTAAACCGAGAAGAGAGTGATGCCAAGTCTTCTTCCGAAAATTCCTCAATCTGTTCATCGGTTAGTGAAGACAAGAAGGACAAAGCAAAACTTGAAGAAGCATTATTTTGAGACATGCTAGCTTGAGAGGTCAATGCAATTGATTTATAATCAGTCCTCCTAGCAAGAACATCCAATTCATGAGTTTTTAGCTTAGAGAAAAGAACATCTACAGTAAGGTCACTCATGACAGTTGATTCTCTAATAGATGTAACTTTCATCTCCCAAATAGACATGTCCAATGCACCAAGCAATTCTCTAGCATTAGTAGCCTCATCAAAGAATACTCCAACAACACGTAAGTTGCTAAGAATCTTATTGAAACGTGCAAAGAAATCATCTAGGGACTCACCAGATTTCATTTCAAATCGCATGTATTCTTTCTTATATATGTCTTGCCTAACCTCTTTGATAGTGTTAGATCCCTCATGATAATCACAAAGAGATTTCCATACCTCATATGCAGACTTGGGATGAATCACACGATCAAAATCACTTCTTCCCAATCCTTGGATGATCAAATTTCGTGCTCTACTGTTTGCTTCAACATGTACTTGATTTGTTGCATTGACTTGATCATTATCAGGCACTTGATATGGCTTGTACACCTTCTCCCAGATTGCAAAGCCCTGAGCTTGAATGTATGCCTCCATCTTCGCTTTCCAAAACTGAAAATCAACACCATCGAAAACATAAGGTTTTGTCGAATACCTATCCATCGCTACGGTTTCTAATCACCGGTTAAGATTAATTAGAAAACCTTGCTCGATACCACTTGTAGGATCGAATATACTAATGTAGCAATCGAGAGGGGGTGAATGATTGCGCTGAAGCTAAAATCAAATTTTGAACTTTTCAAACACCCCAATTGAAACTCAAATTGCTTGGAAATTAGTTTATGCAGTTGGGAATCAAATAGACCATCATGCATCAAGAGATCACTTGGCGACCAGCTTTGGACACTTGGGCCACCAAGAGAGCACTTGGGTAACCAAGAGAGCACTTGGGCCACTGGGCTTTGGCACTTGGGAAAGCAAGGTTGGGCGAGCACGTGAACAGCTTAGGCGACCACGACGCACGATGCAAGCAGCGGCATCGATATACATCCACTAAAATAGAAATTCTCAAGATCCAAAGAACAAACAACGCGTCCGAGCACAAGTCCACGACTTGACTCAACATCAATCCATGCAACCACTCACATGAGTGCATTGCATCAAGCAAAGTCCATCACCAAAGATAATTATCATATCACCATAGCACATGCACAAGCACCACACATGCCATAACCAAAATCACTTTACAATGCCAATTTCACCATTCAACCAATTTTTCATCACATGATCTCACATGTTTAAAAGTACTGCTCCTCCATGAACTCAATCTACCACTCTAGAGTAAGGAAAAAGAAAGGGAGGGCAGAATTCAGAGTTACTACACTTGTATATGTACTGCGTGCCCATCTTTTCCCTATCAATGAATCGAACAAATTGAAACTAAAACCGTGTCAATACGATTAGAAAGCTGCCATCATTTTTATGAGATTATTAGATGGAGCAAGCAAGAGCCTTTACGACCATTGATCTATTAACACATGATGATTCTTCACGATCACAAGCATGCCCTAGGTAGAGATTGATGCTTCACAATCACATGATGATGCTTCACAATCATAACCACTGATCTATTAACATAAGGAAACAGGGTACTCACCGAGGAGGAGTTCAGCGGGGAGGAGGTAGCCGAGAAGGAGGTCGTGGGGGAGTAGTTCGGTGGGAAGGAGGTAGCTGAGGAGGAGTTCGCTGGCGAAGAGTTTAGCGGGGAGGAGGTAGCCGAGGAGGAAGTCGCTGGGGAGGAGTTCAACAGGGAGGAGGTAGCCGAGGAGGAGGTGCTCATGGAGGTAGCCGATCGAGGAAAAGGTCGTCGAGGAGGAGTTCGCCGAGGAGGAGGATTGCCAAGGCACTATAGTTTGCTAGAGACGAAACGCATGGGTCTGCGCTATGAACCTCTATCGGTATGGTTATATAGGGGTTTGAGGTTATATCATAGATGGTTTCTAGTTAGAATCATCTATGATATGAACTTATTATAGACGTTTTTTCACTAAAACCGTCTGTGATATCACTAACGGTTCATGAAGAGAACCATCTGTGATTGTCTCACTAACGATTTCATTATATAACCGTCAGTGATGTTCTTTATAGTCTATGTTGAGACGTCTAATATAAGCCTTTCTGTAGTAGTGAAAATAGACACAACAAGTGATTTACTTCTTGCAGTATTAATTAATCTTCAATTTGCAACTTTTTCAATTCACTAGATTCTTACCCTTAGTAGCCGCTAGATATCAAAGGTGAAGTCGACTTCTTTAGGTCTACTTTGATTATGTTACTCATGTCTTTCATAAATCATGTATTGCCATGTTCATTGCCTGCTTCCTCCACGTCCACCCCTTCTTCACATCTAATCATTTTACTATTCATATGTGTAATACTGCAAATCTTCTTTGCCAGGGTTTTTGCCAGAAATGTTTTCATTTTCTTGATTCAAGGATTTATTCTGGAGAAAAGTTTTGTCACCTCGCTGTTTAAGAAAGTTTATTATCGGCCTTGGGTTTCAACTGAACCTTTGTTTATTTTGTGTCAGGTTTTAGTGAGCTTTTGCGGTGTGCTCCCTTGTTTGAAATTTTTCTGTTGCAGATTGATTCAGATGGAATGCTAACTGTGGGAAATTAAATGATGTGTGTATTATTGAGAATTTTGTTTTTTTTTTGTTAATTTCAGGAGGGCTTCAGTTGGAGTCTTGAGAGGCTTTTATTATTTTACTTTCTTGCCCTTGGAAATGCTGGCTCTCTTTTTCCCCTGGCTGAGCCATGCGTTTTCCTCCCTTGGCTGTTCTTTTCCCCCACTCCCAGCCGTGCGCCACTCCCCTGGCCTTCTCCTCCAGCACCGGCCGGCCTCTCCCCTACACCCTCCCTCCGGCCAAGACCGCCTGGCTTCTCCCCGCCGCCCCCGAGCTCGTGGCCTCCAGCCTCCCACGCCCGAGCCCGCCTCAGCCTCCTGCTGCCAAGACCGCCTGCCGGCTCTTGGCCGGGCTCGAGCCTCCCAGCCAGCGTGGCGTTGCCCGCCACTGGCTCCCCACCTCCCTCCTTCCTCCATGGTCTTCCTTGAGGTAAAACCCTAGATAGTGGGGATCCTTTTGGCTTGCATGTAAGGTGTTTGATTAAATGCCCAGCTAGGATCCTTGTTTTGCAATGCATTTAGTTGAGGGATTTAGAGTCTAGAGTGTTTTTGGAGATTGCTGCTTGAGCCGATATCTGTCCCGCTGTTTGGACTGCTATTTGAAAATTCTGCAAGCGTTTTCTGGGGGTCTGGCTATTGCAAAAGTTGTAGATAATTGAATTACCTTTTAATAGAGACCAAAATCATTAAGTTTCGTTTATCCATTTAAAAGTTATGGCTATTTTACCGCGTGCTGTCCAGAACGAGTTATTTTGCGGTTGTCTTCTGTTCGTCGCAAATCTGAGATTAATCGGTGCTTTTTCCGGTCGACTGGCTATAGAAAAAGTTATAGATAATCGATATAGATAATCGAATTACCTTTCAATAGAGACTGAAATCGCTAAGTTTCGCTTCATCCGACTAAGAGTTATGACTGCTTTTACCGAGTGCTATCCTGGTTTATGATTTTTCGTGGTTTAGGAATGGGCCTGAGAATCAAGTCGTTATAAATCTTGTGTTTGTTTTGTTGGTATGTTTTGAGTAGAGTGTATACTTGCAGGTGTTGGAACCCCAGGAGTGGCATCAATTTCTCGCCACACCGTTTCGAGAGGTTGAAGGCAAGTGCATTCCCTAGAGCATTAGTAGGGTGTTAAATGCTTTGCTTGCGACAAGAGTATGAAAATCCTAATGATTTGGTTATGTTTAATAGCATATTTAGAAGTGTTCTTGGCATGACAATGTGGATGGATGATTGTTAGCAACGGGAAGTAAGTTATTCAATTTCTATTATTGCAATGCATTATGAATTGTACAAATGAGTATGCTTATAGTTGAGCATGTTGTGATGATGATAATGTTATTGAGCATGCGTATTTATGTTCATGTTGAGGAAAACTGCGAAAGTGGGAAAGGAGTGCAGGGTTCTTGTGATTTAAGTATGTTAAATTGCATATGTGCATTCATAATGGAAGAGGTGACCTATTTTGATGCGGGTCTCTGTGTTCACACGTAGTGAACATGAAAGTCCTACCTCGTAGTCCGTTCATCGAAGTGAACGGGAGCGAGACAGTAAGAGTAGGCACCTTCCACTGGGCTGGAAGGGAGGCGAGGGTGAACACCGACGGGTGTTCCCTCTAGCAATACCGGTATAGGCTTAAAGGATGTATTTGAGCATGGTAGCATGATTGCATTGCATTGCATTGCATAGTGAATGGTAATTGCAGTTCCTGAGCTGAGGGCAAGTACAGGTTGGGGATTTAGTTGTGGACTCATCCGAAGCCGTCAATGGGGGTAGGAAAGATAGATAACTGTTTCCTGAAGTTTGGGATTAAGTTAATCTGAGTTGTGAGATAGCTGTGGGGTTGTCGTTGATTCACATTTATTTTACTTAATGATTTCAATTAAGTAATGGTTATGTTAATAGTGAAGTAATTGTGTTCCTATGTTTGGATTTATATGATTTCAAACTGCTTCCTTTATTTACGGATGTTAATTAAAGGAACTGTTACTTTATGTCTTGAAGTAGTTGTATTTTAGTCGAATTTATTACTTTTCATACTTGATTGCACTTTGCTGAGTCTTGAACTCACGTTTGTTGTTTCTTGTTTTAGGTGCTTTGAAGTTGGCTCGCCGGGTTAGGAGTAGTAACACGTACACGACTTCGGTCTCCAACAATTCGTTTAACCGATTCATTAAGTCTTGATGTATCTAATGCGATTGTAATGTGTTGTGCGTCGTGGTGGAGTTTATTAAATTCTATTGGTTGTGTGATTGGTTAACTAAGGACCTGCTAGAATGATATCATACTGCAAATGTTTTCTGTCTGCTGAATGGATGTCCTACTTTTTGGAGACGTCATGCCGAAATTTTGTAAATTTCGGTGGCTTAGCTTTAAGCTGGCTTAGAGAGTTTCTTGGTCGGTTTCAATCTTTTAGTAGAGCTAAGAGGTTAGTGACTCGTTCGTTGAGTTCTTAGTTTAATTGGACTCCTTTATTGAGTCTTTTATTTCGTGGGTCTTGTCTGGAACACTCGGGACATGTTTGGTTCTGAAGTGTTGTAAGCGTCATTTAGGGTCTTTTGGTAGCATTTACGGTGCGTTTGGCGCCGGGGTGTTACAATATGTCTGCTACAAAGCATGCCTTCGCATCTTCATTGCCTCCTATTTTACTGATAAAAAAAAGAAAATAATACTATTAGAAAGAATTAACGTATGACACGATGCCATACACGGCAACCCAAAGACCCAATCCGCTTTGTCATGTGTGTGCGATGAAAAACTTTTACAATGGATGGCAATGCTTGATTTGTACTAGCATAGCAACACTGTTACGCTTAATCAGTCATGAACTTTTACAGGACATTCACTGTTGCACACAATTTATCTTATATACCTGTGAAATTGATTAGTTGGTTATGTAAACAAATTTTGGACGGATGAAACTTGAAATTTCATTTTAACTAAAATTTTTGAAAATGATAAATGCCAAAAAAACATGGAATCTAGGGGCCACATGTTATGTTTGAAGTCCAATAGATAAGAAACTGAAAAACAGAATGTCTTAAAAACAAATATTTAACTCAGAAATAAACTTAAGTTTGTAATATTTGAAGATGGACAAGCCAGAAATTTGAAACTAAATTTGGAATACTTGTAAATTCAAGTTTAGAATATATGTTTCAGTTTTTTAAAAGGATATCTTCATTTCGGTTATGTGGTATCAAGCGTAGAAGCAAGACCAGCTCTCATCTCTCTCCATTACATACATTTTGTTCAAAACTCTTGTAAAAAAAAAGATTCTTTATTTCTCGAGATGAACACATTGGGTGGTTGATGTATTAAGCGTGTATCTAATTACCCACTTCTCTCCATCTACCATTTTGGTTATCCTAATTTTCCATTATTTTCTTTAGAAAGAAACTACATCTTAAAAGAGTTCTCGATCTTCCTAAAAATTAAAGCTCTCCATGTTCAAGAAACAAACCACGTCCTAAATAATGAAGAGCTACTAGCACTTGAATAGCTTGCCCTATGGAAGGAATGCGCTTGATTCTGCCATCCTCCCATGCTTGATTTACCCTGGCAGAAATCAAAAAGCCATTCTTCCCCACCAAATGGCTCAAAAATGCGCAGGGAGCTATTCAGTGCCATTGTCCGCTATCTCCCAATGCCTCCCAAGGCAAAACTGATGCTCCTGAAATAGTAGCAAGTGAGCTTCAGGTGAGGTTTCAAGGTAGCATTGTAGTGATTTCTCGCGACATGTTTCATGCAAATATCTAAGAGAACAGAGCAGCCTGCCTCTGAAATGCAAAGTGAGGAGAGTGTGGGAAGACAGAGGTATAAATAAGGGCAAAGGTTAGTTTGAATCAAATGCGGTGGTTATCAAAATTCTATCTGATACATAGAGACTTTTTACCATCCTTAAGAGCTACCAAAATTTACATTGAAATAGTACACTAGGTAAATTTTGTTACCTCCCAAATATGATAAAAAGTCTCTTGATACGTATTTTGCAGATATTGAATGGCGCTCTATGCATTTTTGCACAAGACAAGAACAGAGACCTTTTTCCAATTTCAGTGCAGGTTAATGGGTTAGTTAATTTTGGTTACTAAGCTGACTGATATTCCTAGGTGGACGCTGGTCTGCAAAATCACAAACAAATTGAATATCAAGTGCCCATTTAGCTTGCCTTAATTTTATTGAGGACAGTAAAAAGTATCCCAACCAAATGTGTTATTTATTACAATAAGTGATTCCAAACATCTTAGAATATCAAACTGCTAATCAGGAGCCACTCCTAACTGACTTTGTTTCTGATATATTTCCTTATTTAACTAAGGCACTCTTGAGGGCCCACGATGCCAACATCACCTTGTGCTTGTAGAGGTGCTTCATTGCCTTTCATTTTCCAGTGCCTCCCAAGCCTAGTCGATCACACTGCAGCAAAGGTTGTTTTTACATTGTATACTGGTATGCAACATGATGTGACTATGGTTGTGAGGAATCTACATATCTTGGCAGGAGTGATGTGTAGTTGCTTCATGACGTCCCAGTGGAGAACAAGGAGGCACGTACTACGGTACTAGTAGTAGTACCTAAAAGATGAGTGACCAATGTTTTAGAAGGCGAGGTGTGAAATGGATAGAAAGCATAAATAGCATTGACCTTGACCATGGATTGGTTGGTCCTAATCAACGAACATCTTGGAGAAAGCAAACTAGTCGACCATTTTTATTTTTTATTGCCTGTTCACCTGATTCAATTTATTTTCAGGTTATCATTGGTGTGGCAGATCTTTTTTTGTTATACGCCAATTTATTTTCGGGAAAATTGGTTATATGCCACTGTGAAGAACGGGTTTCACATATTTGCCATCTCCGTCGTTTGGTTCGTTTTAATACCCTTCACAACGATGACAACTTGTCCATTTGCCATTACAGCCAATTACCGGATTTCTCTGTAATTTCGTGGGCCGGCAAGCGATCGGACGAAACTGCCCCTCGGTCGCTCGAATGGGTCTTGGCTGGTGAGTGCGAGCAGAGCAGACCAGTCACCAGACCGCTCCCCCCTTCCTCTCCTCCCCTCCCTTCCCCACGACGGGTCCCTAGCGAGTACGGCGGCGATCTCCATCCGCTCCGACGAGCTGCGACGATCTCCTCTACAAGAGCGCACTGGCGACGGCAAGAAAGGTCCGTCTTGCTTGTATTTGCTGTCGGATGATGAATTTCTTTCAGTTTTTCATTGATTCACTTAACCCTAGATGAACCTCTTCATTGATTCGTGATTCGTTTAGTGTATTTATAGAAACTTAACACGATGAAGAGGTTTATTATGCTGTGCTGAACTGGGCAGTCTGTAACCCTAGATAAACCTCTTCATTGATTCGTTGAGTGGGCGGACTGAGACAAAAGTTTCAAAAGCGATCGGACAAAAGTTGAAGGATGTCCATGGGGGATCGTGTTTATTCGAAGTTGTATTGTTTTTATTTTCTATTTGACAAAAGGCAAACCGTAGATGAACCTTAACTGTTGCTATTTTGTTTTGTTCACTACATTGTCGTAGAGTTGCTACCGGATGGATAGTATAGGGGGGTCGCAAACTGTGGTTGATTGCTCCCTCGGGTGATGAGTGAGCTGTTGACAAGCTCCTCGGTGTGATGAATGAGGCAAGTCCCGAGGAGGAAATTGCCGAGGCAGAGAAGGTAGTTGTCACGAATTATAGGATCTGTTGGTTCCCGCCGCTGTGTGATGAATGAGACAAGGCAAGTGTTGAGGACCAAACTAGAGGATCTGCTGGTTCTTGCTGCTAGTGATGAATGAGGCAAAGGGCAAGTGTTGAGGCAGACAATGTGGTGTTGCTGCAGATAATGGTGATGGAGCGATGCATCACATAGACCGAGATTCTCTTGACATATCAAGCAGAAGATGAGGAAGGGAGGACAGAAATGATGAATGAGCATGACATGTTTGTGTTATTGGGTTTGAGGGATGATGATGAAGGGGCATGTGGTTATGCGTAAGAACATACCGTGAAGGATTAGGTGAAGGTGGTGACATGGCGTTGATGATGACAAAGAGATGAAGTGAACATTGCATATGACAAGGATGACCCAAAGATGGACCCCGCACCCTATATCCATCAATGAAGGATTTCAGACTAGCTGTGAGGCAATTTGCCATCAATGAGGAGTTTGAGTTGGGCATAGAAAATCTGATAAAACTAGGTTTAGAGGTTATTGTAAAGCTAAGGGATGCCCTTGGAGAATTGTTACGCAGGAGGCCTGATCCGAGGATCGCCATGGTACTAACTTGCTTACTTTAAATTATTCAACTGTCATGGTACTAACATACCGTTTGTCATGCAGATTGTTTTGGTTGAGAGCACAACTGCATCAATCAACAGGTACAAGGCCATACCGCTTCAAAAGGTTGGGTAGCCGAGAAGGTCGCAACCATATTAAGGACAAACCCCACTATTGGTGTCAGAGAGATGCAGAGAAGGCTGGAGGATAAATACAAGGTAACTCTTCAATATGACACACCGAGAAGTCACCAATTGGCATTGCAAGATATATATGGAAGCTGGGAAGAGAGTTTCCACTGGTTAAACAGATGGAGGGCTGAGGTTTTAAAGAGATCACCAAGTAGTGTTGTTGAGCTTGACACAAAGGTTGTTGGTGGTAGAGTCTTTTTCCATAGGTTTTTCTCGTGCTCGAGCCCTTGCATTTCGGTTTTATAAAAGGTTGTAGGCCATATATTAGTATAGACTCCAACGCTTTGAATGGAAGGTGGAATGGACATTTAGCAACCGCCATGACCCTAGATGGTCACAACCGGATGTTTCCTTTGGCTTTTGGGTTCATAGAGTCAAATCAAGACAACTCGACTGGTTCATGAGTCAACTTCACAAGGCCATTGGTGACTTACCAATTCTTGCAATTTGTTCAGATGCTTGCAAGGGTCCTGGAGAATGCATCACAAAGGGTGTTTCTAGATGCGAAAAGAGGGAATGTTTCGTACATCCGATGCAAAATTTTATGAAGAGGTTTCATGGAAGCACATTTGGAGAGATGTATCTCTGCGGCAAGGGCTTACAGACCGAGGTGTTTGAAAACACATGGACAACATTGTGGAGGATGCCCCGAGGTGATGAATTACTTGAGTAAGTATCATTCCTCAAATGGATGAGGTGTGCTTTTGAAACGGTGTGAAATGTGACTATATCAACAACAATTTGGCAGAGTGTTTCAACAATTGGGTAAAAGACATAAAGGATCTCCCTGTAGTGGACCTTTTGCCGATAAGCTTAGGCAAATGATCATGATTTTATAGGACAAGAGGAGAAGAATTGGAGAAAGACTCCAAGGAAGAATACTTCCATTGTGATAATGCAATTGAAGGCTAGAACTAGAGGGTTGGGACATTTGAAAGTAGTTAAGGCCGATAGAGTGGTCAGCAGAGGTTGTTGACACTAGCACTAACAATGCCAGCAAAGTTGTGAAGATATCAACACAAGAATGCACATGTCTTGAATGGCAAAGACACCGGTAAACCTTGTGAACATGCATCGGCAAAGGATAACATCTCAAAGGAAGGCCCACATTGGGGATTATGTACATGAATACTACTGCTCAGAAGTTTCAACTTGCATATGCCGATAGAATTGAGCCTATGCCCGACAAGTCCCATTGGTGGAAGTGGAGATAGACCATGTGGGGCACCTCTGGGTAGGAGAACTGTGAGTAGGCAGAGAAAGTTGAGAATGAAAGGATGCCTTGAGGGTGGCAGTAGCTCGAGTAACAAAGACAAAGGCAAAGAGAAAGATCATGGTGAGAGGTCCTATCAAGTGCAAAAGGTGTGGAGAGGTTGGGCATAGACAAGCTAGCTCCAAGTGCCCATTGAATGGAACCAAGAAACGAAAGAGGAAGGCTAGGAAAAATACCACTAGAGCTCACAAAGAAATCAATGCGAACCAACAAATACCACGCCAGAATTGTAACTAGAAGGTATGGATTAAAATTGTATGACATATCCTTTTCTTGAAATCCTTGTAATGAGCAACTAATATATTTTTTGAATCCCATGCATCCAGCCGCCTAAGTACGCTTCTAGGACTGGATGGGGCAAGTAGGGGAGTGCAAGTCAAGGACGAAGCAAAGAGGGGAGTTTAACTTGCAACTCGCATAAGCACACCATCTTCTCCTCCACCAAGGAAAATTCCAAAGAAAAAACAGAAAAAAATGACTCCAAAGAAGGGAAATACAGAGAGTTTAATGTCAATGCGTTGGCTGTGACTTTTAGTTGATGTTTTCCAAGGAAAAAACTCAGACTGATGATGGTTCTGTTTATGGCTATGTAATGTTAGTTGGTGACACTTTTAGTTGATGTTTTTTCAAAACTGATGATGGTTCTGGTTAAGGCTATGTAATCTTAGTTGATGTTTGTACTCAGTTGATGTCAGTTCATGTTTCAAAACAGATGATGCTTCTGGTTATGGCTATGACTGTAATTTAACGTTGATGTCAAATCTATGCTTCGTAATGACTTTGGGCATTGCCTTCGTAAGTCGTGCATTATAGTTATGGCTATGGTGATTAGTAATCTTAGTTGATGTTTGTATTCTAGTAAGTCGTGCATTATAGTGGTGTGTGGTAATGCTCTAATAATGCATTAGAGTGATGTGCGGGGAAAACAAATTTTCCGTAATGCTTCCGTAATGCTCGATAATGCATTAGATCGGTGCATTGCCTTTGCAAAACACAATATTTGCCAATTGTCACTTCACACAACTAATTTCGATTACAACTTCGCCACAATATCAAAACTTCACATTGGTGCATTGCCTTTGTCAAACTGGATTACAACTTCACACAACCAAAACTTCGCCACAACCACTTTGGTGCATTGCCTCTGTCACTTTACACAACAAAAATCGGATTACAAAGATCGACAACCAATTCGACTTCATTATCACAATATCATAAACAACAGTTCACCTTACAGATCCAAACAGATTACAACTAATCTAAATTATTTGCCAAGCAAAATTACAAAGACATAACAACACCAAAACAATGATGACAACATTAGTCAACAAAGAACAACTTCACAAACTTCACTAACTCGTGGACACCTTCTATCACCGTGCACCACCTTCTTTCAAATTTTTCACTTCTTCCACCGGATGACCATAATCACAGAGAGTAGAATAGCCAGAATTTGCAAGAAACTCCACGTATTGATCACGCCATAGGTAAAAATTGCATTTGCTGGGCATCTACAATGATCAAGAACCATGAATCGAATCAGCACCTAACACCAAATGCCCACAAAAAATCAAAAGACAAGCATACACATACATGTTGCTCATTCTTCCCGCACTTAAAGAAGATCTTCCCTGGGTTTTGGTTCAACCTCGATGTCAACTCCAGATCTCGTCAGCCGACTTAGGGCAAGCCACGAGTGGAAGTCCGCTACGCCACCTCAAGTTGACTTCAAATCTAACCCGACCGGTGCCTTTCCTCTAACACCGACGAGAAGCTTGCTTTATACATCTACCGCCGTGGAGGAGCTCACGAGGGGGAGAGGAAGCTCAAGGCCGCCGACTTGCTCGCCATGGGACGTGAGGGAGGATGGGAACGATGAACAAGGAACCAATCCGATCGCGACCAAGAACGGATAAAGCCGATCGAGGGGGCTGTCCGATCGCTGTCTTGCCCACGAAATTACAGAGGAAATCCGTAATTGGCCTCAGAATGGCAAATGGACAAGTCATCATCGCTAGAAGGGTATTAAACGAACCAAACGACGGAGATGGCAAATATGTGAAACCCGTTCTTCACAAAGGGCATATAACCAATTTTCCCTTTATTTTCAGACCATCATTGGTGTGGCAGATCTTTTTTTTTTTTTGTTGTAGCCCAATTTATCTTCAAATCAACAATGATTTTACAGATTTTTACTAGTCTCTCCATTTCATATTATAATTGTATATATTTTGGGGAATTTCTGTTTCACAATAACTGTGTAGGATAGCCAACAAAGTAGTTACTGCAATTTTTCCATCCAATACTTATACTATTATTGCTTTACTATTTGAATAGAAGATGAGATCGCAAACTTTAAGAAGTCCCCGCACCCAAGCGCACCCATGATCAATACCATCAAACTCAGTTTTGCCCACAAAATTTTATTTCAATCTCATTAACTATCCGATTAGCTAGAGATTTATTCTTGCATGCATCATATTCATTCCAACTGCTGCCACAACTCGATGTGAAAACAAGCGTGGAAAGCAAATTGCGTGTCGTGGTAATCTGACAACCAAGGTGATTATTATTGGTAAACTGCAGGTAACCAGTGATTGTTTTGTGCAATTCTCCATTAGAGCGGGTTAAAAATCACATGCAGAACTCTATAGAGTAACAAGAAGTACTTGAGGAGGTTGAAGTGCTCATCACTCATGGATGTCATAAGACTACACAGTGCCTTTTTTTTTTTTGGTTATCCTAGCTGGTTTAGAGCGGACACAGTATTCTCCTGCTTCAAGAAACGGACCAAGTCCTAAACCTGTTCTTGATCTTCTTAGAAAGGATCTCCATGTTCATGAAAGAATTTACGTCCTAAACCACAGTGTCTGCTCCCTAAGAGGTCCTTGAAGCTCCTCAATTCATTGCTCATTTTTTCTCGATGTCTCCCAAGCCAAAATTGGTTCCACGTAAGAATTTAAGCTGCAGGTGATGGTATGAAGGTAGTGATGCATACACGATTCTTTTCTTCTATATATCAACCGGACAATTAAAACAGTACAGGCGGTTATGGACAAATATGTAATATATATATACACACAACATTAGTCACACATACGCTTTCAACCATAATGCGTCAGGTAGTGTATTCCACCAAGATACCAACTTCGTTTGTCCATTGCATAGTACAACTCTGCTACATATATTGAAATCATCGGTGTTTCCATGCAAAATTCTTGGCAACCCAATATAGCTTAGTAATACCCGCATCCCTAATCTAGTAACTAGCACTCTTAATAAGTCAAATACACGTAGAACTGCTGAGGATAGATGCAGAATTCTAGCTAAGATGACCACACAATGATTACAATAAATGTCTGATGGAGCAGTCATCACATATACACCAACAAACATACTGGAGCCATCAGTAATGTTTCATTTGCCATTCACGCAGACAGCTCTTCACTTCATTGCCCATTAATTGTTTCCCGATGCATCCCAAGCAAAAACGGATGCTCCTGAAAAAGCAGCAAGCGAGCTTCAGGTGACCCTTGCTTGTAGTGAAGTCCTGCGACTTGTTTCAGGCACATACATAAGAGAATAGAACAGGCTGGTACTGGAAGAAGATGAAGCAATGTACAAACAAGAGCAAAGGTTGGTTTGAATCAACTGTGGGGGTTAGTAAATCGTACTCCCTCCATCCAATTTATAAGACTTATTTCTTCTTGGCACCTAAACCAAGAATATATTAAAAATGACTATATTACCCTTAATTATTTTCACTAAGCACTATATTTAATGCATGCATATAGAAATTATAAAGTAAGATATATATTTATTAAGGTATAGAGGGAACATCACACTAATTTTGCATTGGAATATGAAATCCATCATATATTTGTAGACAAGACTAAAAAAAATACACCTTATAACTTGGACAGAGAGAGTATCGTCTAATATGTATTTCAGGGCTCCGACTGCTGTGCAATCATGACTCCCGTGCAATCACCGTGCAATCCAACTAAGAAAAATTTCAAAAAATTCTGAAAAAAAATCATGGATGTACATCTAATCTTACCCCATCTACATATAAAATTTCATGATCAAATTCATCCTATGCTAGAAGTTACAAAAAAGACAAATTTCAAATTCATCCTATGCTAATTTGTCTTTTTTGTAACTTCTAGTATAGGATGAATTTGATCATGAAATTTTATATGTAGATGGGGTAAGATTAGATGTACATCCATGATTTTTTTCATAATTTTTTGAAACTTTTCTTAGTTGGATTGCACGGTAATTGCACAGGAGTCATGATTGCACAGCAGTTGGATACTCAAGTAGTGCTATATGCATTTTTGCCAAGACAGGAACATGATGTCTTTTCAAATTTCAGTGCAGGTTAATAGGTTAGTTAATTTTGGTTACTAAGCCGACAGATATTTCTAGGTGGACTCTTGTCTGCAAAATCACAAAAATAATTGCATACCACGGGCTCATTTAGGTTGTCTTATAATTATATTGAGAACAGCAAACAGTGTCCAACCAAATGTGTTATATATTACAATATGTGGTTCCAAACATCTTATAATATCAAGTCACTAATCAGGAGCATTACTCGTCCTAAGTGACTTTGTTTCCAAAATAGATACCCATTTAAGCAATCCACAGTTCCCTCTTCAATGTCCACGATGCTAAAATCACCTTGTGCTGTTAGGGCTTCAAATGCTTCCCTTTTCCTCAAGCTTAGTGCTTGCCGCTTTTTATTCCATTGCTTTCCATTTTCCGGTGCCTCCCAAGCCAACTCGATCACACTCCGGCAAAACTAAAGAGAACTCGTAAGTAAAAAAAAATAGCGAACATCATTGTGTGCTATGTAAATATACGGATGGCCATTATCTACGAATCACAGAAAACAAGTTTATCCCTGTCTTCCGTATTTTTGCTTAAACTGTGCATTGCTACACAATTAATTAATATTTAGCTTCCATGTTTTATACGCTACTATATCCATATGTTATTATCTTTGTCTCAAATCTGGATCCCAGTGAAATTAAACGTGGTTGCTTCGTGAGGATTCAGTGGAGAACAAGAAGGCGCATGCTAGTAGTAGCCAAAAGATGAGAGAAGACCAAGATTTAGTAGTCGAGGTTTGAAATGGATAGAACTTGTAGCAAGGCAAAGTATAAATAGCACTGACCGTGACCTGGATGCAAGTGGGATGCATTGTGGGTTGGCTTCACATTGACCGCAAACATTTATGCGGGATGTTGCAGTAGCCCGTGAAAGGCTTATGCGGGCAATGCGGCGTCCACAAAACCCACAAAATCTTATAATTCTATTTTAAAAGTAAATTAGAATATATAAAGATAGATAAGATAATAGGAATCAATTTAAGATACATGCCCAGGTCAACAGGAATGACAGGAATCAACACAATAATAGTGTCCAACAGATTTACAACATTTTTTTATTGTAGTGCATAATTAAAAAATTTGAGTTGAGTACAACTACCACAGGTAGGCAAAGTAAAGGAAGTCCACCAGGCATTAAAATGCCACTATTTTGGGATAAATGAGTTTGAACAACACACGCTATTGCCAGCAGGGCTACCATTTGCAGGAGCATTTGAAGGGTGCAAATTCATCTCAGATACCTATTTAACCTTCTTTTCTTGCACCTACAAGTCACATAATAATACTCAAGTTATCAATAGCACGAATAAGTACAAGACTACATTATTATCAGGTACATCTTACTTGTGAAAGCAAATATACAGAGCTAGAAAAGACTGTAGATGAAGTAATTCAAAAGTCTTTGGGCAGTAATTCAAAACTTTATTATTTTATCACTTGTGGACAGAAGAAACAATGCGCCATTTGCTGCTTGGCACCACTTTATCTTGTTAGTCTTCTCTTCAATTTCCAAGCTTATAAGGTAATCAAACTATTTCCAAAACAATACCACTTGGTCAAATTATGAGTAATTCAGAAAACAAATACTGTCACTTAGCAATTCTCATAAAAGTATACCTCTGGTTCATGGCTTTGAAATTCGGTTTTGTAGCGAAATTCATGATGCCTGTTGACAGAATAATCAACTTTCTCAGCCGCTTTTCTATAGGCATTATGAATAAAAATAGAAATAAAATATATTTAGCCATCAAGGCACAGTGAACAAGTCCAACAAGCAGGTGCATAGTTTTAAAAAATGAGGACACGACAATCAGTTCTGTATACATACATCTTTGGCATCTGCCCTTTGGTTCGGTCTATGATAACCAACATAACAGAAAATAGAAAGAGCTTGAAACTTCTCCAAGCAAGCATTGGAAGGCTCATTTGGTTCACAACTATGAATATCAAATAAAGATGAAATTGGTAACATTTGGCAACCAACTTATTCAGCGATTCTGAGTTGCAATAATTCATTAAAGCATTTGATCAAGTTGACCATAACATGTATCAAATATAAACTAGGGAAACATAGCTAACATTACAAGTCCATCCATTGGAACATTCAGCATCACACAACTACATTGTCAAACATCAGTATTAGTGTGGTTCAAGATATAGAATACAGTATGCATACAGTGATGCATGGAGTAGAATGAGTGAAGCTGTAATGAGGCTATCCTAAGCTCACGAATCTTCAAAGCATAAAGAAAAACTGGCTTGTAACCAAAAAGAAAACTATGTAAACAGGCAACACATATGCACTCCACAACAATAGGAATTATGAGAAAAAGGTTCCTTTCCCCATTTACGTCCTTCTAAGAAATCCAGTCTCACTACAGCCATAGAAAATTACCTCTCATATTGATTATAGATGCATCTCATCAGTCATCACCATCATCCATATCCTCTGCTGGTGTGTTCTTTTGGTGAGAAAAGCTTGAAACATTTGAAAGTTAGAAATCGATATACGATTATTATCGAGTAAACTAACAAATTAGAAATAATTAAAAATGAGCTTACTGGTTACTTTATGCCAATCTTGAAGACAAATCAAAGCCTCAACGATGTTATCGAAGAGTCTGCTCTTATAATCGCTAATAACTCTTTTGCCAATGCTAAACGCAGACTCAGATGTAATTGAAGCAGTGATTGCCAATACGTCACGTGCCATACAAGAAAGGATGGGATACTTTGGAGATTGTACCGCCCACCACTGTAAGGAGGGAATAACTCTTCCTTCAAATATCTATCAAGCTCATTGCCTGCTTGAACTTTCTTGGCACTTAAATGCTGATCCCAATCTGCAAGAGGGTCAGTTTCAGCCTCCATGTCATCATCACCATTTGCTCCTTGTGATGAATGCTCAACTAATTCTCTCACTTTAGTAGCATATTCATCAAAAATGATTCGTATAGCTTCATTAACCTCATCGAGGTGTTTCTCTGCAAGACTTCCAAATGCCATCTTCAAGCGAAACTCAATATAATCATACTTGTACCTCAGGTCAAGTATGACAGGTATGCAATTACACAAGTATGATTCTTTCCAATACTTGTCAAATTTCTCTTGCATTTCTTTTACCATGGCCACAATGGTAGGGTTTCTACTTTTAGATCCATTTTCCAAGGATTTTTTAACTAACCACACATCATGGAAGTAATGGTTGGATGTTGGATATTTTGAACCTGAAACAACTTTAGTGGCAGTGTAGAAAACCCTCAATAGATTAATAACATCTTCGGCCCATCTCCATTCTGAAGACGTGGGAGCATATTTGTAATTTAAGTCTTGTTGTGCTAAGGTATAAAATGCTGCTTTGAAAGGCAACGCTGACTTAAGCATAAGAAAAGTTGAGTTCCATCTTGTGGCTACATCAAGTGAAGGGTGCTTCTCAGATACTCCCACCTATGCAATGATTTCTTCAAACTTCCCTTTCCTTGATTGCGAACTCTCGACATACTCAACACTGTTTCTAATGCTATCAATCATATTGCCTATTTCCTTTAATTCATCTTGGACGATAATATTGAAAACATGAGAAGCACACTGGATGTGAAGCAATTTGCCTTGGCAATATAAAAGATGCTTTTCTAGTAAATTTTCTTTCAGAAAGTTGATCATTGCAGTGTTGACTGATGCATTGTCTAATGTAAAACTGAAGATTTTATCCTCAATGTGCCAATCTTGAATGCTCTTTAATATTATATTATACATGTTCAAAGTATCATGTGGAGTACTCTCGATAGGACAAAATCTTATAATTCTCTTTTGGGCATTCCATTCATTATCGATAAAATGACATGTAATGCATAAGTATCCTAGATTCTGGTTTGACATCCATATGTCGGCGGTCAATGATACTCTAGAATTACAGTTCTTGAAAAGATTTCACAAACCTGATTTATGCTCCTTATAAGATGTAATACAATCAGCTTCAGCAATTGTTCTAGAAATCATTTTGAATATTGTGTTTAAGCTAGCCACAAAAGATCTAAAGCCATCATACTCCACTAAGGAAAAGTGCTATTCATGGAGAATGATAATTCACACAAGCTCTCTACACGAGACCTCAGGATAAAATTTCTAATCTTTCAAGACAACTACTTCAGATAAAGTTGCTAAAGAATGCATTTTATCTACCATATCATGCATTCTAGTTCTCATTTCACATACCTTCAAGTGTCTTCCAATTTGGCTAGTCCCTAATCCCCGTGAGGCTGGAAAAGTTTGGTGGCAATGTATGCACTTTCCTTCTGCAAGTTTTCCATCACAATATATTAGCTCGGCCTCCTTCCATACATCGGATTTCAACTTGCATGGTTTACGTCTAGAGCCTAATTATTATAAACACTACTTTCAACTTGCTATAGACAATAACAATGCTTTACTACATATCTAGAAAAGGACATAGAAGTAAAAATCTCATCATAGGAAGCCCTCGTAGTGGATGGAGACCTCATCGGCGATGGAAAATGTATAGTATAACATGGTGTCTCTGGAGATGGAGATCTCATTCATTTTGTTTGAGAGGATGTAGGTAGAGCTGCTGATGGAGATATCCCTCATTTCAATGCCACCATTCTTGCCAACGTCCCGGGTGTTGGCATCAGCAAGTTTACCCCTGGCAACCTCAACACAGTCGCCATTAGAGACTGAATTCGTAGACTTGGTAGAGTAGCCGACGGTGAACACCCTCCCTAAGAAACAAAGAGAACTAGTCAATTAAATAGAACTATCTTTATCAACTTCGCCAAAATTAAATTTCCACTAAATGTTTATGCATTTAAATCAATTGATGTATAATATTGAACTTACACTAAACATGCTCGAGAACCCTGTTTCTTTGTTATGTTATGAAAGTGGCATTATATAAGCATCGGCGTTCTGAACATACCATACTCCCCTTAATAAACAGTTAATCGTCATTTCATTCCTTTTCTAACAGCAAGTCTGATCAACACCTTTAGATATTTATGCACAATTCATTATTAAAATGTGTTTCTATTTCTGTAGTTCCTCTGGGAAGGTAGATCGGGATTTTCTTTACAGCCACTGGTCATAATCTATGGCTATACTAGCTAGCATGCCAAACATTACTGCCCAAAAACAAAAAATTGTGCCCTGTATCAGTCAATAAGCAACACTGGAAATGACTGTTAAAGGCAATATGCCACAGTCCGATGCATATCCTGGCTGTAAGTATAACCATTAACCACAGTGTATCCCAAGCAATTACTTTTGTCTATGAAAGTGCATCTAGGCACTTATGTTATTTTGGTGATTAATGACAAATGCATATAATGACAATCTATATAATTGTGTAAATGTTTAACTTAGTGCTTAACAAATGACAAACCTCTAATATGATTATATTGTTATGAGACTAATATGTTTATTGCCAAGTTGAGTATTAGTCTCATCTATTTAGAGAAAAATCAAGTGGGATGGGTAAACAAAAATAAGGTATGCAATCTCAGTATCCCTTCTATATTTGTTATTTCATTCCTCTTGTGTAAATGCATAGTAAACTCCAAGTAACATGTTGATTATATATATGCACACTGGTTCATGTCATATTTATTTGTGCATATATATTCATTTGAGTTCATTATGTGCTTTGCTTTTAGTATGCATGTATTAACTAGAGTTAAACTTCACATTGCTATATATTACTTGGTGCATGTATGTCTTAGTTGTGTATCTTCTCATGCACTTCTCTTAGTGAAGTTTAATATAGAGTTGGATCACATATTTACTCTTATTCCAAATATTATTTGCACATGTACAATTCATGTATATTCTATCATGTGCTTCATTTAAGTAAAGACTGTGATCCTTGCTATGATTTAATTGATTCATCATATTGGCATATAGATCAATTACATATTCATCATGATGTACTTAGTAGAGAACATTTCTTATGTCAAGTATTTCCATTTATATTATGCTTCTTTATACGAAACACTTGTGGTAATCAATTGCTCACAAATATCAACTTGTTTATATATCTATTGAGCTTTTGGGATTAATGTCTTTCATGAGTGGTTTGGGAAGAATTAAGTCCCGTGTGTGTATGATGACCAATGTATCTTGGAGGATGACTGTTAAGCCGAGGTCAACAAGATGGCAATGTCACCAAGAGTTGAGAACTAAGTCAAGATCGACTTGGCGTGGAGATCGTCAGAGAGGATGATAAAGTCAAGGTTGATAGGACGAGAGTCTCATGAGGTGAATCGAGTCAAGTTAGACAAGACGAAGATGTCATCAATTATATGGTGAAGGTCTTCATGTACCGGCATTAAGAAAGAAGACGACAAGTGACTATTTCTAGACTTGTATTACCTTTGATTTAATTTGAGTCTAAGGAGTATCCGGGTTCGTCCTCTCGGTTAGGTTAAATTGTAGCCAATCCTGACAATCTGGAGTATCCGGGTTGAGTCCAGAGTATCCGGATCTGATATCCAGAGTATCCGGATTAGTCCTCTTGGTAAGAATAGCATTGTAGCCTACCTAGACAATCCAGGGTATCCATCCAGATACTCTGGGTTTTGCGCAGTCCCAACGGCTAGTTTTTGGGGACCTCTATTTAAAGCCCCCTCCTTCCTAACTTGGGGGAGGGTTGTTCCCTTGCTGATTTGAGAAGCCATCTCCTTGTTCTTGAGCCCCCAAAACACCTCTTTACTCTTAGATCTAAGTGATCCCCTTGGTGAGAAGGGTTGGAAAGAGTTTGAGTGAAGTGGTAGGGTTGAGTGAGATCTAAGTTGTAGAGCACTTGAGTTCATCTTCAAGTTCGTTCTTCGTGAGCATTTGTTACTCTTGGATGTTGATGACTCCTAGACGGCTAGGAGGTCGCCTACGAGCCACCGATGCTTTGTGTGGTTGGCTATGGAAAGTTTGTGAAGGCCGATTCCGCCTCCGTAAGGGAAATAATCAAGGAGTAAAGACCGGCGAGTGCATTTGTGTAACACCGGGAGGAAGAGGGTTGAAAGAGACCCCGGCTCAAGTGTGACCGAGCCGACTCAACGGAGACGTAAGATCCCCTCAAGGATCTGAACTTCGGGTGAAAAATCATCGTCTACATATTTACTTCTTATTCTTGCTAAAGTATTAGTATTTTGAATCTTGAAATTGCCCAATCTACTTTTCTACTGAGTTTTCTCCCAGATCTCTACTTGTTTCAGGTATTCTAGGCTAACTGGTTCTATTTGGTGCAAGTGATATTCTCTAAATAGCCTAGATTTACCTTTTTGTATATTTTGCTTTGAATCACTCAGACTATCCGAATAAACATCGGACTATCCAAACCACTCGGACTATCCGAATAAACATCGGACTATCTGAACCACTTAGACAGTCCGAAGTTTGATTCGGACACTCTGAAGATCTAGTTTCCGCTGCTGTTTAAATTTAAATTCTGTAACGCCTATCCACCCCCCCCTCTAGGAAACATCCAGATCCTTTTAGTCCATAAAGCATAGAACATCATCGTGGAACCAATAATAACTTAATAAGTAAACGAACAAGCATAAGCATAGTGATATTCCCTTAAATAGTATATGATTATATTAACATATAGCTTTTTGACAAGCTACTACAAATCTGAATTCTCATGCATAGACCAGATATGCTTTTACATCCTTTTTCATTTTCTTCTGTAAGAGCACAAAAGACGTACTCTGTTCTTTCCAACGTTGCAAGTTTTGTTCATTTGTTTAGTATAACGTACCTGCTGTATACTTGTGAAGCTATGAAATGAATTTTTGTTCTCAGTTCAAGTCATTCATGTAGTTCTATTCTATATTCTCAGGTCAATGATGTTAAAGCTGACCTGTCTCATATTGGCTTTGGCATTGAATCAATTCAACAAATGGTAGCTGGATTGGTGAGTTTGAGCATCATATGACCATTGCTCATGAACCATTGTCAAAACCATTTGATAATCCTGACTTTGTTTTATTATCTTTATCAGGAAGGGAAGATCGAGTTACTTGATAAAAAGCAGGCGGATAAACATACTCATGAATATTAGGGCCTGTTTGGGGAGCGTGCTTGACTTTGCTTCACTTTAGGCCAAAAGCTCCCCAAACAAAGATAGCTTCAAAGCGGTGGGAAGCTAAGCCACGCCAGAAGCACCCCAAAAGTCAAGGCTGGCGAGGAGGAGCTTTTCGGTTGTGGCTTCGCTTGACCACCTCCTATCTCGGCCGCTCGCCTTATCAACCTTCGCCACCCCATCTTGCCGCCTCCACGCCACCTCCCACTCAAATACAACAGATTGCTATGTTGTTACCTCCCGCTAGGTTGGCCCCTAAAAGCTACAACAAGAATGCATACGGTTGCCAAACAAAGATAACAAGAAAAGCCACAGTACTGCCACCATTCATGCTTTTACTTACCTCAAAGAAACCAAAAGCAATTTTTCAAATTTCAAATTAATTTGCCCCAAACAGGGCCTTAGTGACCCATGGCATGCTAAAATTCTCTTGTCCTAACCTCTTGTATTTACTTGTAGGATGCAACTAATGCTGGCATATGGTATCTATGCCAAATAGCAGGAGGTATAAAAGATGGAATAAATGCCAAGTTTTTTTTAGGTGAGCACGTCTTTTATACAGGGTGAGGAGCGTGTGCGCGGTCTTGTTTATTTGTCTTCACTGCTTCCTAGGGTCGGCTATCATCTTTCAGCCTCTTCTTCTTCTCATCTACCAGCCTCTTCCTCTTGTGTAGCTTCTTCCTCTTCTGTTCTTTCCTGGATCTACATCCGTAAACACCACCAACAACAAATCATAAAAAAAACTGAGGAATCAAGAACTGTAAGAGAGAAAGATAGGATACACACTTCATAGATAGCGACGGCTCCTCGTAGTCGTGAGCTTCACCGCTATCCTAATGTTGTTGCTCATCACCACGATAGCTAGGTATAAAACGCGATAGCGAGGTTCTCGTGTAGCGTGGGTTATCATGAGCGGCGGTGGCACAAGAAAAAAAAAAAGCAACAGACGCTCCGTGCATGCGTGACATGACGTGACATGTGTGAGGCAACAGGACTTGGTACAGCAGCAGGAAAGGACAGTCCCTACTCCCTAGAAGAGCTCCTGGTGCCGCTGCAGCAAAGACACGTACGCCACGTCAGTGCAGAAAAAGGCCGGTGCAGTACAGCGCAAGGAAGAAATTACACAGAGATCGAAGAAAAGAACAAGAAGTAGGAGAAAAAAGAGAAGAAAATTTAAGAAAAATCTGAAAGATTATTTTAGGTTTGTAACATTGAGAAAAATCTGAAAGGTTTGTGCTTTTATATAAAAGGATCACCGTATATGTCCAGCATTCATAATTTAAGGGAGAACTCAGTGATTATGATTTCAATCTACTGGTTCTTCTTCTTCAAGTTTACATACAATTGCTTTTCCGTTTATTTGTTTAATCTAGTTTTCTTTTATGGTTTTAGATCAATTATCCTAAATTAATTCTTTCACTTTAATCCAGAGATTTAGGCCGTGTAGGTCCTACCAGCAAATTAATCATTAGTTTTAGGCCCTGTAGGGCCTATCGGCCTTAAAAAAAAGTATGGAGCATTATTAATTACCGGTGGCCATCATCGATGAGACTCTAATTTGTGAGGGTATGTAAAATTTGTACAGATTAGACTTGAAGGGATGCACTTATATGCACTCTTCAACCAGCCTACATGCCTTTGTGCCCGTGATCAAGGTTTTACAAAGGCTCTCTGTTCTCGCAATGCTCTTGCTTCAGGATGAGGAAATAGCTACGGACCTAATTATTTTTGAAAAAGGGCTATAGACCTAATTGCATACACTGATAAAGCAAGCTTAATACCGGTAGAAAAAGACTGTGAAGGTAACAGCAAAACTTATTTTCAATAGAAACTGCTTGCAGGCTTAATTGGTCTTTTCGAAATGACCTGTAGGAAGATACAATACAAACATTTGGTATTTTATAAGTTACTTCCCGTGTACATGGTTAGAATACCAACGGTTCCACGATAGGTTGTGTGAGATCATGTGATGAAAAATTGGTTGAATGGTGAAATTGGCATTGTAAAGTGATTTTGATTATGGCATATGTGGTGCCTGTGCATGTGCTATGTTGAGATGATTATCATGCTGGTGATAGTATGATAAAGTTTGTTTGATGCAATGCACTCATGTGAGTGGTTGCATGGACTGTTTTTGAGGCAAGTCGTGGACTTATGCTCAAATGATCGTTTGTTTATACTGGTGATAGCATAATGGTTTTGCTTGATGCAATGCACTCGTATGAGTGGTTGCATGGATTAATCTTGAGTCAAGTCGTGGACTTGTGCTCGAACGCGTTGTTTGTTACTTCATGTGCAGGTGTTGCTCGAGGCTAACGTGGTCGATGACGGACCGAACTAGGTTCATGGAGGAACCGAGGTTCGAGACTAGGTTCGTGGAGGAATCGAGGTCTTGGTGGTCAAGGATGTCATGCGCGGACGCTCGGGCTAGAGAACATGCATATGAAGGTTTGGTTAGTCACGTATGCAAAGCAGTGGGCTGATCATGCGTGTAAAGTTTTGGTTTTGGCCATGTTGGGCCAAGTTGAGATAGATACTGAACTCTTTCCATGTTAGAAGTGGAGTTGTATTCAATCTCTCTGTTCTTGCATGCGTGCAAGAGTTGTTTTTGGTCATGTTGGGCCAAGTTGAGATAGATACTGAACTCTTTCCATGTTAGAAGTGGAGTTGTATTCAATCTCGTGTGTTTGCTCAGATAAATAGGGGAGGTGTCTCTGTTTATTCTTGAGCAGTATTAGATTTGTACTCTTGTGTGGGAGTACTTTAGACAAAAGAAATAAAGATAAATCTAGCAATCCAAGTATCTCTGTGTGGATGAGTTTTCTTGCGTGAGTTTTTGACAGTCGCACAGTGTGAAGAAAACAAATCAAGATTGATCGTGCATGCCTGCATCACGTCAACTAGAAGATTGATGATGATCTGGACATGATCTTGCTTTTGGTGATTAGAAGATTGATCTGTGGCAACTGAAGCCCTCTCTGGTGTTTGGTCCGTCACAGCCTTGAAGGTGAAATTTGGTTTCCTCGTCATTAGATGCATTAGTCCAATTGCGAAGGTAATATCTCTTGATCCGTACATCCGATTGGATTAATTCTTGTTGGGTTTGATTCATTATTGAATCTAGTTTCTACAGTTAAAATTTCATATCAATCCAACGGTTAGATCTTTGGCAATTCGTGGTCGCCCAGATTGCTAACCTGGTCGCCAAACAGTAGATCGCTAATTGGTTCAGTCATCTTGCGAAGGTCATATCTTTTGATCCGTAGATCCGATCGAGTTGATTCTTTTTTTGTTCTCTTCGGAATTGAGTCTAGTTTATACAGTTAAAATTTCACATCAATCCAACGGTTAGATCTTCTGTAATTTGTGGTCGCCCAGATTGATGTCCTGCTCGCCCGACTGCTCGCGTGGTCGCCCGGGTTTAGTCATCTTACAAAGGACATAACTTTAGATCCGTAGATCCGATTGACCTGATTTTTTTGTGTTAGCTGCGGAATTAAGTCTAGTTTCTACAGTTAAATTTTTACGTCAATCCAACGGCTGGATCTTCAGGAATTTCTATTTTAGTGGACATATATTGGTCTGCTCGCCCAGACTGTGCGCGTGGTCGCCCAACTGTCCTTGTGCTCGCCCAACTGCTCACGTGGTCGCCCAAGTGGTCTACTGGTCGCCCAAGTACTCAACCTGCTCGCCCAAGTGTCCTACTGCTCGCCCAAGTGCCCAAACTGGTCGCCCAGGTGTCCTACTGCTCGCCCAGGTGATTTACTGGTCGCCCAAGTGCCCAAACTGATCGCCCAAGTATCCTACTGGTCGCTCAAGTGCTGTACTGGTCGCCCAGACTGGTCTACTGGTCTCCCAACTGCGTGAGGTGGTCTCCCAATTTCGTAACCTGGTCTTCTAACTTTGTAAACTGGTCTTCAAGCAATTTGAGTTTAAATTGGGGTGTTTGAAAAGATCGAAAATTTGATTTTAGCTTCCGCGCAATCATTCACCCCCCTCTGATTGCTACATTAGTATATTTCGATCCTACAGGTTGAAACACAGGTGAGACAACAACACCAATGGAGGCTGCAATTCGAGCTGTGTAACCTTACTTAAGATCACTGCATGGTTGAAAATCTTGGCCATATGGTTGAAATCCATTTCCTGGTTCTTCCCAAGCTCACATTGTTGATCCTACATAAACAGAGCGATTGCAACTAAGATTTAGATGCCATCGCCATCTGTGCTATCTGTATTGTCTGTTATGATCCAGAAACCGATATCAAAGTAAGTAGATTTACCTTCCACTAAAAACCTGGTAACATGCTTTAATTTGAGTTTTTTTTTCACATGAGGAGATTGTTACCGAATGAAGTATACACAGCTTCCTCTTGGGAAGATAAAGCTAGTACTTGCTTAGTGATGAGGGCACAAGGGAATGAGTAATATGTAGAAGAAAGAATCACACTACTGGATGGATAGAAATAATTTTGGAGCAGACATTAGAGGTAGTTTCACAACTGTTATGAGCATATACTTCATTCAGTAGACATTTTTGTACAAGGGGAATGCAACTATGCAAGTACATTTACCTTTTAGTTCTATTAGAATAATTGGACGTGTCTGAGAGAGTCTGCACGTGAGGGGGAGTATTAAAGTATAAGTGAATTGCCCACCTTTTCTTATTAGCTTAAGTTTTTTGGTGAACTGGCTGGTTGATGCACGCAACTTAATACAAATGAGCGCTCTTTGTTGTGACTTATCTGTAATAAGCAAACTATTGTTCTAGATTTTTTGCCGTATTTTGCACAGGATAACATTTTTTTAAGTACGAAACAACTTCTCATGAGATCTATCTTAATCTTTATCCAACACAACAAATCTCACAAAATCAGCAAGTAACACACTGAACAGGTAATTGGTAGGAGTCGAATTTTAACCATTAGCAGGAAAACCCAAATGCCACGTATCTGTTGTACTAATCAACGATTAGCCTTGTGCAATAGATGTTTTCATTAAATAAAACAATAAAGGTGAAGTTATCAAAAGTAAACTGTGCTAACAAGTTCCATTTTGAGTTGCATACAAGCACAAGAGTCAGGACTAACAAACTTTAAATTTACTATGAGATTATTCCCTTCCGATCAATCTCACTGCAGAGCAAGGTGAAGCCTGATTTCCATATACTAATAGAGCTAGCTTGTTCCCTGCAGTGTAGTTGTCACATACCAATTACTGTCTGGACTCTGGTACATGGAGCAGTTTTTGAAGCTAAAAACAGAGTATCCTGACGCATATTAGGAGATCATCACAACTTCTGCGTAACTCTTATTTTCCCAGTGCCACCCAAACCCACGTCGTTGCACCTATCATATGTTAATAAAGTGTTTCATGTAATCGATTCATACATACCAGTGTATGTGACATCCATACATACTGCTCCTCAAGATCTAGAAATTGAATTAAAGAGTACACATTTACCTTCCATGTGGAGTAAGACCCCATGGGCGATATGCTATGTGACTATGGTTGCATGAACTATGGTTCTTCACATGGAAGAGAACAGAGAAGGCTGGTCAAATAAAAAGGATGGTGAGAGAGCACTGTATAAATAAGGGCAAACGTTGGTTTGAATGATTGAATCAGCTGTGGCCGTCATATCTATTTTACAAATTCAACTAGTGCTGCATGCCTTTTTGCCCAAGATCAGAACAAAAGGATCTTTTTTTTTTCAATTTCCACGCAAGTTAATAGGTTGGTTAATCTTGGTTACAAAGACTACGAGATTAGAAACTAATTGAATATCAAGGGCCCATTTGTCTTATCTTAATTTTAGTTAGAAAATGAACCAGTATGCAACCAAATGTGTGTTTATATCTTACAATAGAGAAACGTTAATCAGGAGTCACGACTCCTACACAATGACTCCTACACACGAGATAAAGTGGTGCCAAGCAGCAAATGGCGCATTGTTTCTTCTGTCCACAAATGACAAAACAATAAAGTTTTGAATTACTGCCCAAAGACTTTTGAATTACTTCATCTACACAGTCTTTTCTAGCTCCGTATATTTGCTTTCACAAGTAAGATGTACCTGATATAGTGTAGTCTTGTACTTATTTGTGCTATTGATAACTTGAGTATTATTATGTGACTAGTAGGTGCAAGAAAAGAAGGTTAATTAAAAGGGTATCTGAGATGAATTTGCACCCTTCAAATGCTCCTGCACATGGTAGCCCTGCTAGCAGTAGTGTGTGCTGTTCAAACTCATTTATCCCAAATGGCAGCATTTTAATGCCTGGTGGACTTCCTTTACTTCGCCTGACTGTGGTAGTTGTACTCAACTCAATTTTTTTAATTATGCACTAAAAAAAATGTTGTAAATCTGTTGGACACTATTATTGTGCTGATTCCTGTCATTCCTGTTGACCTGAGCATGTATCTTAAATTGATTCCTATTATCTTATCTATATTTATGTGTTATAACTTACTTTTAAAAGAGAATTATAAGATTTTATGGGTTTTGTAGACACCGCATTGCCGGCATAAGCTTTTCGCAGACTACCGCAATATCCCGCATAAATGTTTGCGGTCAATGTGAAGCCAACCCACAATGCATTCCACTTGTATCCAGGTCATGGTCAGTGCTATTTATACTTTGCCTTGCTACAAGTTCTATCCATTTCAAACCTCAACTACTAAATCTTGGTCTTCTCTCATCTTTTAGCTACTACTAGCATGCGCCTTCTTGTTCTCCACTGAATCCTCACGAAGCAACCACGTTTAATTTCACTGGGATCCAGATTTGAGACAAAGATAATAACATATGGATATAGTAGCGTATAAAACATGGAAGCTAAATATTAATTAATTGTGTAGCAATGCACAATTTAAGCAAAAATACGGAAGGCAGGGATAAACTTGTTTTCTGTGATTCGTAGATAATGGCCCTCCGTATATTTACATAGCACGCAATGATGTTCGCTATTTTTTTTTTTACTTACAAGTTCTCTCTAGCTTTGCCGGAGTGCGATCGAGTTGGCTTGGGAGGCACCGGAAAATGGAAAGCAATGGAATAAAAAGTGGCAAGCACTAAGCTTTAGGACAAGGGAAGCATTTGAAGCCATATGAGCCCAAGGTGATTTTGGCATCGTGGACATTGAAGAGGGAGCAGTGGATTGCTTAAATGAGTAACTATTTTGGAAACAAAGTCACATAGGACGAGTAATGCTCCTGATTAGTGACTTATAAAATGTTTGGAACCAAATGTGTGTTTATATCTTACAATTTGTTTCTAGACTCTACTCGGTCCAAGCCACTTCATATTCCTCAAAGGCCACATATGAAAACCAGTGGCGGAGCAGCAAGTTTACATCTATGAGGTCCACTCTAACTTGGCATAATATTAGTGGGGTCATTTCAAGAATACTTCACATGATTTAGCCTAAATATTTAGCATTATAAGTGTGTAATCCAAGAAGCCACTAAATCCACCACTTACCAAACCCACCTTATGCTCCAAGGAGTTGAAATGCTTCCCCTTCATGAAATTTGGAGCATGCTACTTTTTACCACAATGCCTTTTATTTTCCAGTGACTCTCAAGCCTAGTTGATCGTACTCCTGAAAACGTAAAGAGATCTCTAAGTAAAAAAAAAAAGATGGTGAAACACCATGGTATGTGCCATGTAAAAATATCAACCACCATGATCAATGAAAACCAAAGAAAGAAAATCTAGCCCATTTGTCATGAATTTTTTTGCATTGTGTAATGGTACACAACATGTAGCTTGTGCTTTTTATGTGCTATATGCTATTTGTGATTATGGTTGTTCCAAATCTGGATCTGTAGTTGATTCATGAGGTCTCAGCGAAGAAAAGAAGGCACTACTAGTAGGCCTTGCCTGGGAAGCCGTAGCTTTTCTGAAAAGCTTCTTTTTGTTTTTTTTTTAGCTAAAAAATAGTTGTAGTTTTTTTATAAGAGATTGTTTGGCAAACAGTTAATCCCCTCCGCAATAAACTGCAAAAGTATATCTCACCCTGTTTTTGGCTTTTGCTAGTTATAAGAGGGTTTCTAGTTTATACTAAAAGCCACTTAAAAATTGATCTGTTTGAAAGATTTACTGGCTTTTTGAAAGCCAAAGCTTGCTTTAAACCCCAAACAGGACCTGAGATATTTACCAGTCGTGGTGTGAAATGGATAGGAAGAATGGCGAGGGAATGTATAAATAGCCCAGGCAATGACCATGTCTTGGTTGGTCCCAATTAACGAAGAGCAAGACTGGCACAAAAGCACACTTTTATTGAGCATTTTTATTTGTTGAGGAATGGTTCTCCTGCTTCAATATATTTTCAGGTCATCACTTGTGTGGCAGATAAAATTTCACAAAACTACGAGTGTTTTGTACAATTTATCAAAAAACTACAGATTTAGTTTCTATTTTACGAAACAACAGGTTTTGAAGAATTTATGTCACAAAACTATAGGTTTTAGAATTAAACATTTCTTGTAACGGGTTCAACAGTATAGACCCACATGACAGTCTCACGCTCCCTCATTTACCGTTGCACTCATACGTGAGACTACCATGTGGGTCCAAACCGTCAAACCTATTACAAAAAAGATTAATTCTAAAACCTGTAATTTTGTGATACAAGTTCTACTAAAATATGTAGTTTTATGAAATTGAAGTTAAAATCTATAGTTTTCTAATAATTTATAAAAAAACATGCAGTTTTATCAAATTTTCTCTATAAACTCGTATGTTTTGGGGATTATTGTTTCATAATCAAGCTTCATGGGTTAATCGACAACATAGTTATTGCATACAACATGATATGCTACTTGAATAAAAGATGTGATCTCTGACTTTAAGAACTCCACACGTCCAATGCCACTGAAGATCTACACCATCAAACTCAATTTTGTACACATCTAGAACGCAAATTTATTTCGATATCGTTAACTATTTGATCACCTCGAGATTCATTGTTGTATCACATTCGTTCCAGCTGTTAGCACAACTCAATGTGAAAATAAGCGTGGAAGGCAACTTGTGTATCTCGTAATCTAAAAACGGAGACGATTCATCGGTAAACTGCAGGTAGGGAGTGATTTTCGGTGCATTTCTCCATTAGAGAGGGCGAAAAATTACATGCGTAACTCTATACAGTAACAATATGTACTTTGAAAAGGTTGAAGTGCTCATGGACGTCATAAGACTACAGAGTACCTATTTCTCCATCACTCACCTCTCCAACTAGTATTTTGGTTATCCTGGCTAGTTTAAGCGCCCGTTTGTTTTTACTTTGGATTCTCTAAAAATGGATTCTAGATTATGTACTGGCCGTAGAAAAGCTGATTCTGTAAAATCTAGAATCTAAAAGCACATATGAAGTAGATTGTGGATTCTAGTTTATATAGGTGGGCTAGATTTTGAGAATCAATTCTTTGAATCAGACTGTTTGTCTTTGATTCTGCTTTTAGGGCCAGAATACAGAATCAAAAGCCAAAACAAACATGCTCTAAAGCGGACACAATAATCTCCTGCTTTGAGAAAGAAAGCACGTTCTAAACCAGTTCTTAGATCTTCTTACGAAGGATCTCCATGTTTATCAAAGAATCTACATCCTAAACCATAATATCTGCCGACTACGAGGTCCTTGTAGCTCTTTAGTTGATCGCTCACCTTTTCTCGATATCCTCCCATGCAAAAATTGATTGTACGTAAGAAGCAAACAAGCTTCAAAGCGAGGTTTACACGATGCAAGCACAAACATGCCATGTAATGATGCTGACATGCTTCCGATCAACATTTCAAAATACCATAGAAAGTCATTCCACCTTCTGCAGCCTGCTGTAACAGTTGATAAGATCGAAGCTATCATGTTGCTAGTTGCCTAGTGTGGTGATTGTTACGATATATGCACCGACTAGTTCGTCTAAAAACTTAAGATAATGAGAAAATACGGATAATATACTTTAGCACTCACATCTAGACTTCAGCAGGAGTAGGACGTGAACTCGAGGTGGGCCACAAATATTTTTTAAAGTGCTGCATTGGCCTCATCGGTCCTAATACTGCGTTAAAGAAGAAAGAGCAGGAAGACAAGAGATAGCATATGCGCACACCCTATAAAGGATAACATGTGTTGCATTGCCAGATGTTCAATAGAATCAATTAACCGACATCGGTAAGATTACAGGGATTGTACAGATTACCTGACATGTTTACAATCTGCATTATCTCATATAACGCAGAGCAAGTCTTGGACAAGGCACAATTGTCGAGCATTTTTATTTGTTAACGATTGGTCGTTGAAGTGCTTCAATTTAATTTTAGGTCATCACAGGCGTGGCAGATATCTTGTATTCTATTCCTTCCGATTATCTTTGGATCATCAATATTTTGTCAGATTTATACTACTATATCCATTTCATCCTATAAGTTTCTATGTTTTGGACATTGTTCCCCTAGGCGGCCATCTAGCCTGCTTATTTATCCGGCTAGACAGCCGCCTAGCCCGCATAATCAACCATTAGACACTAAGTACCGGTGTACCGCCTACCTAGCACCTAGGACTTAAGGAACACCGGTTTTAGGGCCACACCTTCTCCAATGATGCCAACTAAATAGACCATTCCATGGCCCTTGATCGGGCGGATGGAGGGCAATAAAAACTATTTAGGATAACCAAGTACGGTTTGAAATTTCATTTTTGGTTCACATCTTGGAGGTGGGTAAAATCCAAAATTTCAGTAAAATCTTAGTGTCGGGGATTGGGTAATTCCCATAGAGACTATCATCCCCCGACAGCCAATCTGCGACCGACCATACTTACCCTTGGATGGTGTTCCTGAGGAAGATCTTCGGGCGGCCCGACCAATGGGTCCGCCCCGACTGCGACCTAGCTCGTCCCCGAGCATGTGCCTCTGTTTCTCGAGCATGCCTGCTCGGAGGGACGCAACGATCGACCAAGGCTGAAGGAAGACCTCAGGAATGACTGGCAGGTCGGGTGCGGCCCATGAAGACGACGTGGCATTAATCACACTTCAGTGCAATGACCGTACGGCCATGTCCTAAGCCCACTACGCCCACATCACGGCATGGCAAAAAGTAGGGGTAGCAGTTACGCCCACATCCGGGCACAATAGTGGCATGTCATTCGGTTATAAATGATGTAAGACTGTAATCGTCTATAAATACCCCGTTGTATGAAGCGTTTAGGGGGACGATCCTCTCGAGAAGAGACTGTAAAAAAGAAACACCCAAGCGTATCTGTAGGAAGTGGAGAGAAGAGAGAAGGCTCGACATTCCCGAGCAAGCACCCTGTAAATCATCCTTCAATAGTAGTGAAGCCGCTGGATGTAGGGTCGTTATCTCCTTCGTAAGAGACCCAAACCAGGATAAAAATTCCTTGTCTATTGTCTTATTTTGAGCCATCCGACCATCCTCCCAGCTTGGTAGGCCCTCGGATGCTATACCCTTCACGGAAAAGGGGCCCTGGTTGATCCCTCATTCAACAAGTAAGCTCGGCGGTTGATCCGTTCCCGAATCATCGACAGCTGGCGCCGTTTGTGGGGATTGACTGAGTCTTTTCGCGAAGAATCCCTGAGGATGCCAAATTCTCAGGATGGTCAAGACCTCTGCGTCTTCGACGACGTTGAGGATGACGACATATACTATGCCAACGGAGATGTAGCTGGTGTGGCTGACCCAGAGGGCCACACCAAGTCCAGGAGTCTTTCCCTGGCGGATGCAGCGCGAGAGTGTTTCCTCCGCTCGCGGCGTGATTCCCTCACTAGTGAGGAAGAAGATGACGATCTCTACAACAGTCTGGACGTTCCTTACCGTCCTGAGCTCAGTCGTGAGACCACGTCGCGCGGAGAAACCATGATGTCGCCCTCGCGGTCCCAGTACTCCTGCGACGTCAATATGGCAGGAAGAGAAGAAGATCCCGAGGTTGAATCCTCGGGGGCTGCTCGTCATCATCAACATGAGGCGGCCAAGAACCGTCTGGAGGCGTCTCTAGACAGGACAACGGCGAGCATCCGCCGCCAAACTCGCGGAAAGGCGGACGTCAGGGCTGAAGACTCGGCTCGCGAAAATTTTTGTGAGCACCGCTCTCCGGAGCATGTGCACAATCGCCGGCCAAAATCACCCGCTCCTGCTCCCCACAGCGCCGAGCGACTGCGGGCTATGGCGACGGTCGTGCGCAACCTCCGGAACTTCCCCGGTTAAGCGGACCTGGAGGCTATGGGCGCGGTCGTGGCTGAGAATCTGGAGAAACACGCCGCCGACATGAGGCTTTCAAGGTCCCTTGGCGGTGAAGAGGCCCAGAGTGTTTCCTGGGACAAAAAACGTCATTCCCCTGTTCGCTCCCGTCGCGGCAACTCCCGAAGTCCTTCTCGGGAAGGCCGCGGGAAGCATGATCGATGCCGTGAGAACGTTCGGAGCGGTTCCCGAACGGCCTCGCGGGATCAAGGGCACGCTCGGTCCGGTTACAGGCATACTGAGTGTTCTACCTCGGGGCGATCTTCGCCGCGCTGATATGGAGGAGTGTTCTCTTGCCTTGGTCCGCGCATAGGGGACCATCGCGATGGTGACTGCCACGGTCACCACGCTTGGAGGGGTCATCATGACAGCCCGACATTTGGGTGCCGGGCCTTCTCAGTGTCCCTTCGTGATGTCTCGTAGCCGAGCAAGTTCAAGCCCGGTCACATCAAGAGGTTCAACGGAACTCAAAATTCGAATGAGTTCCTCTCGATCTACTTCACCGCAATTCTGGCAGCTGGAGGGGATGAGGGAGTTATGGCTAACTTCCTCTCCACGGTCCTAAACGGTTCCGCTAGGATGTGGCTCTTCAACCAGAAGGAGGGGTCGATCCGCTCGTGGAGGCAACTCAGTGAAGCGCTCCGGGCGAATTTCCAGAGCTGCTACACTCGCCCCGGCAAGGAGCGCAACCTCGAGCGTTTGATCCAGACTAAAAAAGAATCCTTGAGGCACTTCGTCCAGAGGTTCATCAAGGTGAGGAATTCCATTCCGAGCATTTCGGATGAAGCAGTCATCCGAGCTTTCAAGTTCGGAGTTCGGGACGTCTGCTTCACGCAGGATCTGGAGATTCACCCGGATCTGACGACCAACGAGTTGTTCCATATGGCTGACCATTATGCGAACGCCGATGAGGCGGTCCAATGGAAAAAGATGCTGGACGAAGGCAAACTGCCGCCTCAGTCGGGCCTGTAAGGCTCCACAAGTAAGAAATATCTGGGCTCCGTGGAGAAGAAGATCAAGAAGAAGAAGAGGTCGTCCGCACCGGGCATGGTGGTGGCCATCGAGCACTGCCCGCCGTGGGCTCCACTGGCCCAGCAGCCCGGGGGAGGAAGGAGCCGACCACCTCAGCGGTGCAACGACCAAGGTCACGAAGGCCGAAGTGCGCCTTCAGACGATCGCTTTTGCCCGCTTCATCAGGCATACGGGCACGACCTTCGCAATTGTCGAACTTGGACGTTCCGCCTGAAGAAGTTCTACAACGGCAAGGGCCCCATGCCTACGCTCCTAGGGAAAGGGGAGAGAGCAAGAGCAAGGGTCCCGCGGACGAAGACGACAGCATAGAATACCAGGAGCCCATAACCACATAGTGGTTATATTTGGGGGCTCCTCAGCATATAAGTCCCGCAGGGATCTGAAGGAGGCAACACGGGAGGTATACCACATCGCCCAGGGTAAGCCCTCCGTGCAGCAGCTCAGGTGGTCCGAGCTGTCATACTGTAATACTGTAATACACATATCCTCATCATGTAAGGATTAGAATCTTTATTTTTTATCAAACTATGGAGAAAAACCAACATTTTATAGGTATTTTTGAAGCAATTGACTTCTAGCGTGACCGTCCATTGTACGTATGGTTTGCTCAGTTATGTCCTATGAGCACCGCCTCCATTTTAGCATTATGAATGCCACTATGCATGTTCACTCCACGCTATGACACTCATATTCCACCGGTATATCACTTTCAATTAAAACTTAGGGCTCTATAGGTGGAATGGAGTTAATTGAAATACAGTGTAAAAGTGTATAGAGTAAATTAAAATTTCCTTAAACTACAAGGTTCTGTAACACAGATGATACATGAAAAAAATAATTAGAGTTGTCCATAATTTCCTTTATTGAAATGAGAGGCTCTATCCTTAATCCCAAGTTCTTAACACAATCTTCAATACGAAGATTGAGTATCCTGCTGTTTTTGTTTACTTCTGAATCGTAACCAATAATGATAAAAATAATATTTACTAATATTCCTGTTCAAACAGCAACGTGTAAGTTCTGCATCTTGGGAGTGGAAAACAAGGGACGGCAACCCCAATAAAAAGCACGCACAAAGCGAGAGGAGAACAAGTGTTTCTTTCTTCCCACGACCACCTGCTGAAAACTGCCTCCAACTAGAGTAAGTAGGATTGGTCCGCTTGTTTGCCAGCTTGGCATACAGTTTTCCTATTGTACAGCACTGAAAATTGGAAAATACTGTTGCTCATTTTTTTCTCCAGGCATATGTAGATTTACATTCTGTTTTCGGTATAGTCATATTTTGATCCTCCAACTTTGATCCGTTATGGATCTTTAACTTTTTCGAAGGGCTAGCGTCCTCAACTTTACAGAAGGTCTCTCTATTTTTTAAAATATATATAGAGAGAGAGTTTATTAGGATATACATTGAAATATTCGAGAAATTTATGGAAAAAAATGGTACCTTGTAAACTCTATATAGACTGATGATCTCTCACCCGATCTATCTCTAGAGCTTGTGCCGCATCTGCTGATGAGAAGAAGATGAACTGGTTGGTGCCCCGTCTCGAGGGACAGTACGACTCTGTTTGCACCAATTTTTGGAAACTACGAGAAGAATCGGCAGGAAAGATAGCATACGAAACATCTTTGGAAAGTTTGGATAACGTACATCAAACTTTTGGGAAAAGGAGTCCAGATAGGAAACTATAGCCGACTCGGAGTATGTTGACGTAACCGAACAGGACTTGGATCGGCTAAACAGGTATATAAGACGCACCAAGGCAGCTTGAAGAAGACATCCACAATCAACGCATCTGCTAGTTTTTGCTTTCCATAGTTATTAGCCTTTTTAGCATTGTAATCATTTCCTCTGTAAGTCGACATCGATCGAATAAAGTTGCGTATCGCCGATTGTTTGATCGTCATTGACTTCTTCAGATTTGATTTATTCTGTCTTGTTGCGCATCGCCTTTTCAGAATCGATCTACCTTTACCCTCGGATTAGTCTTAATCGACTAATCTAGTTACCTTTCTAATCGGCTTTTTGGCTGATTCCTGATTTCAAGCCGATTCACCCCAAGGATCGGCTTAATTGAATTTCACCCTATTCTCCTTATCAATTGCAGGTCAAATCGATTGGCACGCTCGCGCAAAATTGAACCCGGCGTTCGTCCGGTGTGTTGAGATCAGAAACCCTACATCACGTGTTTGGTGCCAACACAATTTTGGCACGCCTGGTGGGACACACTATCGACAAGATGACTGCAGGCAAGTCCACCGCACCAGCCGATGTGAACACCGACGCTATAATCGTCCCAACATTGGATGATTTGACCCCGGAGCAGCGCAAAGAAATCGAAGATCGAAAAGCTGCTTTGGAGGAATTAATGCTGGGTTGCTACCAAAAAACCCGACGAGGAGTCACGCAGAAGATGGCACTTCCGACACTGAATCCGCTTGGCGAAGCTGGCGTCACATCAACTCCGGTAAGCCGATATATGCCAGCTCAAGCTAAGTTATCTGCTATGATTGAACAATCAGTACATCATGCGTTAATTAATTAGTCATCGGCTTTGGTTACAACCTTGAAGCCGATGATAGAAAATAGTGTAAAAACGATTGCACAAGAGTTGGCTACATTTGGAGGATTGATGGACCCATTGCAGCCACTCCCAACGTATCCTGTATATTCTGTGGCTTCAAACACCAACACGGTCAAAACGTCGGCACTAGCACCTTCATTGATGCCGACCCAGCCCACCGTGTTGGCTCCAACAAATCCTCGCCTAAATCCAGTTACTCATATTCATGCATACACTGATGCTGCGAAGTTGGACCCATCATCGTTAGGGACTCACTATGTCTAGTCGGCTCCTCAGCCGATTGAATTAGATAGAAATTATAAACCTCAAGGACCAACCCAGGGTAGAAATCCGGCTCCATATAAGGTAGTTACATACACAGAGCCGTTTGTTCCATTGCCTGAGGTTACGACCGCCAGAGCCGATGGGTACGAGTCATGGCAACAACAGTATTCATCGGCTAGAGCAAGCCGACCAGCCGAGTTTACACTCGGGGGGCAGGATACTGTCCAAAATAATTGGTCAAACCCTAGTATTCCATCGGCTAACAACATCAATTGGGCTGATCAGATTTCTATAGTCTTGAGAGATCAATTTGGCTTACAGCCCAAAGGAAAAACAATCGGCTATAGAAAGCCATACCCAGATTATATTGACCGCATGCCATATCCCCATAACTTTAGGATTCCCGACTTTGCGAAGTTTTCAGGGGATGATTCAGTTACCACTTTAGAGCATGTTGGAAGATTTATCGCTCAGTGCGGTGAAGCGGCTCAGTCCGATGGGCTAAAGATTAGGCTTTTTCATCAGGGACTGCCTTCACTTGGTTTACCAATCTGCCCCCAAATTCGGTCTATTTTTGGAACGATTTAGAAAGTCGATTTCATGAATACTTTTTCTCTGGTAGCTTGAGTTGAGAATTTCAGACCGAGTCTTTGTCCAAAGAAAAATTTGGTGAGTCGGCTTCAGATTACATTAGGAGATTTAGAGAAGTGCGAAATCGCTGCTTCAGTGTAGTATTGCCCGATAACCAACTAGCCGATTTAGCCTTTCAAGGGTTAATGCCCCCACTTAAAGAAAAACTTGCTGGACAGGAGTTCACTGATTTAAGTCACTTGCTTCATCGTGTGTCGGCACAGGAAAGCCGATTTTTGAGTAAAGAATTCAAGGATAAAATTAGACTAAATGGCAATGGGAAAGATAAAGCTAAAATAAACATGGTTGAATATAGTTCAAGCGAAACTTCCGAAGATGAAGCAGATGTAAATATAGCTGAATGGATAAGGGGTTCTAAAAAACCATTTGTCTGTTCGTGGCTCAAGCCAACTAAAGGTAAGTCGGAGGTCAAATACACTTTTGACGTATCCAAGTGTGATCGCATATTCGACATATTGTTGCAAGAGAAGCTGATACGACTGCCTGAGGGACATACCATACCATCAGCCGATGAGATAAAAAAAACGACGATATTGTAAGTGGCATCATTCCTTTTCTCATAACACTAATGATTGCAACATTTTTTGGCAGCAAATACAGGCAGTTATTGAAGACGGTCGGCTCAAGTTCGCAGAAGAGCCGACCATAGAAGTCGATGTCAATCCCTTCCCAATCAACATGGTTCAGTGCTCCGGCAAAGGAAAACACATTGTCGACGAAAGACCCATGGCAACACGGCAAGTCGACATAGAATCAAGCTCACAAGGAGAAACACTGAAGATAACGATCGGCTCACTACAAATTGAAGCCGATCAAGATGGGAAGAATTCAAGGACCGTGAAGCCAAAAGGGGAATTACAAGTCGGACGATGGTACAAAGCCGAAAGATCTCCGCCCCGGAGACCAGCATTCAAACCCAAGCCGACTTTTTCACAGTTGCTTGAGAAGTATGAAAGGATAAGCCATCGACAGGAGCGCCAGACTCGCCGACCAGACGGGCCGCATCGGCCAAACGATGTGTTTCGACCGAGAAATTTGTATCGGCCAGACACTGCAGAGAAAGCTCATCAGAGATGTCCTTTTTGGCAATTCTGTTGGGAAAGAGGTATGGCGTTACCATCTTCGAGGTCATGTCCCATGGAACATTACCCACAAAGAGATTGGCCAAGGCGAACGGTGAAAGAGCGGCTATTCGAAACAGCGCCAGATCGGACCGAGCTGTGGCATAGAAACCAATAAAGGAAAGGCTGGGTACACAGAATTAAGATAAAAAGGTCGAAATTACAGAAAATCTGGCGGGTAAGATTCGCAAGTCGATTGAGCCTAAACCCAGGTGGTGCCCAACTGGACTTAGCCGATCACAACGCAGACGGCTTCAACGCCTAAGGACGCAAGAGATGAGAGAAGTTGAAGAAGAAAAACAGAGAGATCAAGCGTTTAACGAGTTGCGACTAGTGAAACTTGTTACAAAGGAGTGGAGGAAAAAACAACAAGCCGATGATGAATCAGATTTCTCAGATGATTTGCTGTCACCAATGATTCGAGATAACACTCCTCCCATGGATATCAACATGGTATTTACCCTACCAGCCGAATTCAGAATTAGAACAGAATCGACTAAAGACACGTTCGCTCAACTATGTTTGGGCGCACAAGATGCTGTATTTGAAAAGCCGCAAGATCCTCATCGGCATCTTAAGCCGTTGTACTTGAAAGGCTACATCAATGGAAAGCCGATATCCAGGATGCTTGTGGATGGAGGGGCTACTGTGAATTTGATGCCACTCTCCACTTGCAAGAAGTTAGGCAAGACCGATGAAGATCTGATAAAAACGAACACGGTGCTAAATGATTTCACAGGAGACCCTACTGAAGCAAAGGGGGTAATGGTTACAGAACTAACCGTCGGCAATAAAACTTTGCCGACCGTATTTTTTGTGATTGAAGCAAAGGGAAATTATAGTTTACTCCTTGGACGCGATTGGATACATGCCAATTGTTGCATCCCATCAACCATGCATCAGCTGCTGGTTCAATGGAACGGAGACGAAGTTGAGGTCGTCTCAGCCAATACATCGGCCCATATCGCTATGGCTAGTTCCGATGCGAATTGGCCACACGAAGAAGCGAAGTGTATATCAGGTAAAACATTAGACGATTGTGATTTCATATGTATTGGTAAGACAAGGTTGATGCCGATCAGTGTGAAGCCAGGTACATTTAATCGGGCAAGTGAAGTTCTAAGGAGATGGGGTCAGAAATGATCCAAGCATTACAGGACAGGGTGAGCAGCTGTCGGCATGAGATAAACTCCTGCGAAGCCATTGAAGATTTCCAGAGTGAAAAACTGGGTCAAGGTTTCACTTCTGCCGATATGCTTGAAGAAGTCGATATAGGAGAAGGTGATAGAAAAAGGCCAACTTTTGTAAGTGCAAATTTAGGTCTAGAGTATAAAAATACGTTGGTCAAAATACTTAAAGAATACAAGGATTGTTTCGCCTGGGAATACTATGAGATGCCTGGGTTAAGCCGACAGTTAGTGGAACATCGGCTACCTATCAAGCCGGGGTATCGGCCATATAAACAACCTCATGGCGTTGTAATCCGAATCGCATAATGTGATAAAAGAAGAAATTGAGAGGCTGTTGGAGGCCAAGTTCATAAGACCTTGCCAATATGCCGAATGGGTGTCCAACATTGTTCCCGTCATGAAAAAGAATGGTAAACTTCGGGTATGTGTAGACTTTAGAGATTTGAATAAAGCCACGCCAAAAGATGAATATCCGATGCCTGTAGCCGATATGCTTATCGACGCTGCTCGGGTAATAAGATTAACAGTTTCCTTGACGGGAATGCTGGATATAACTAGATATTCACGGCAGAAGCCGATGTCCCTAAAACTGCCTTCAGATGCCCTGACGCAATAGGGTTGTATGAATGGCCGGTAATGACATTCGGCTTAAAAAACGCAGGTGCCACCTATCAGCGCGCCATGAATCTGATTTTTCACGACCTAATCAGCCATATTGTTGAAATTTACATTGACGATGTGGTGGTCAAGTCTAAGGAAGACTGGCAGCACTTGGCCGACTTAGAAAGGGTATTTCAAAATACAAGAGTTCAAGGGTTAAAAATGAATCTTTTCAAGTGCGCGTTTGGTGTATCGGCTGGCCAGTTCCTAGGGTTTATGGTTCACCAAAGAGGAATTGAAGTTAACCAAGCAAGAGTTAAAGCTATAGCCGATACAAAACCACCAACGTGTAAAAATGAATTGCAGAAACTGATTGGCAAAATTAATTACTTAAGACAATTCATTTCGAATCTGTCTGGTAGAATTCAAGCTTTCACGCCATTACTAAAATTAAAGGATGGTCAGAATTTTATATGGGGAACCGATCAGCAAAAAGCCTTCGACAATATAAAACAGTACCTAGCGTCATCACCGGTCTTGGCCGCACCACAAAAGGGAATTCCCTTCAAGTTATATATATCGGCTGAAAACGAGACCATCGGGGCTGTATTGGCGCAAGAAGTCGATGGCAAAGAGCGAGTAATATTTTACTTAAGCCGACGACTCCTGGAAGCCGAAACCAGGTACCCACCAATAGAGAAGTTGTGCTTATCCTTATATTTTGCTTGTATGAAATTGAGGCACTATATATTAGCATCGACTTGCATAATAGTATATAGAAACGATATCATCAAGTATATGCTGTCTGCACCAATCTTGAGAAGACGACTTGGAAAGTGGGCTTATGCTCTAACCGAGTTCGATCTCTAAGATCTGAATCACCAAGGCCATTAAGGGTCAGCGAGAGCGATTTCATAACTGGATATGATACCATGGCAGGAGTAGTCGATGTAGCCCCATGGCAACTGTATTTTGATGGGTCAGTTTGTCAAGAAGGGAGTGGAATAGGTATCGTGCTGATTTCGCCAAAAGGACATGACATCGAATTTGCATATCGGCTTAATAGCTGATGCTCTAATAACCAAGCCGAGTATGAAGCATTGCTCAAAGGGCTGCAGTTGGTAGACAGTATTGGAGCAAGTAATGTGGAAGCTTATGGTGACTCATTGCTGGTGGTACAACAAATTAAAGGAGAATTTAAATGCAATGAGGAAGTGCTATCAAAGTATCTGGAGCATTGTCTTGAGATTATCAATACTTTTACGACATTCCGTATCGGCCATGTGACCAGGGAAATGAACAACAAAGCCAACGCCTTGGCTCAGGCAGCTTCAGGCTATAAGGAATACAGCCAATACGAAGCATTTGAATTAATCGACAAAACAATGCTATGTGTTGATAATGCCGACTGGAGGACAGAAATAAAAGCTTATCTAGTGGATCCATCCAGACCTATTGCACGAAAAGTTCGTCAAAAAGCACTAAAGTACGTTATGCTAGAAGGAGAATTATATTATCGGACATTGGAATGGTTGCTTCTACGATGTTTAGGTGAAGAAGAAGCAAAAGTGGCTATGGGTGAAGTTCATGAGGGGATTTGCGGAGCGCATCAATCGGCCCACAAAATGAAGTGGATCCTAAGACGGACTGGGTATTTTTGGCCGACAATGTTAGAAGATTGTTTCAAATATTACAAATGGTGCCAAAGTTGTCAAAAATTTGGGAATGTGCAACTCGCACCAGCATCGGCTTTATACCCGATTATTAAGCCATGGCCGTTCAGAGGATGGGGGATAGACGTAATCGGCCAAATATTCCCAGCGTCAAGCAAAGGCCACAAATTCATCCTCGCAGCCACAGACTATTTTTCGAAATGGGTTGAAGCCGTTCCGCTCAAAAAAGTCACCAGCGTAGAAGCTATCGGCTTTGTTAATGAACACATTATCCATCGATTCGGTATCCCTCAGACTATCACAACTGATCAAGGAACTGTGTTTATGTCTAACGATTTTAAAAGCTTTGCAGAGAGCTTGGGCATCAGACTGCTCAACTCATCGTCATATTACGCTCAGGCCAATGGACAAGCCGAGTCATCTAACAAAACTTTGATCAAGCTGATTAAAAGAAAAATTGACGAAAAGCCTCGAACTTGGCACTCTACACTATCGGAGTCTTTGTGGACTTATCGGCTAGCGTTTCACGGATTGACTAAATTATCACCTTATCAGTTGGTATATGGCCAGGAGGCCGTGTTGCCCGTAGAAATAAATATCGAGTCAATGCGAGTAGCAAAGCAAAATAATCTATCGGCCGATGAATACAAAGAATTGATGCTACACAATTTGGATGACTTGGCAGAGCTAAGACTGGTTACTTTAAATCGGCTTAAAAAGAATAAAGAAAAAGTTGCAAGAGCCTATAATAAAAAAGTCGTGCCAAAGTCCTTCAGCGAAGCCGATTTAGTTTGGAAAACAATATTACCGATTGGATCTAAGGATAATCGATTCGGCAAATAGTCACCTACCTGGGAAGGACCATATAAAGTAAATCGGCTTGTTGACGGAAATGCGTATATACTCAAAACACTTGAAGGATTGGTGTTACCAAAGGCAATTAATGAAAGTATCTAAAGCGGTACTACCCTAGCGTTTGGATCGGTGCATGATTAGAAGTACAATGCAAAGAGTTTGGAAACAAATCGGTCAAACAACCGATTAAACAAGATAGAATAATCGGTTAAACAGCCGATTACATGTGTTAAAAAGTATATCAAGCAAAAGCAATCTTGTTTAAAAGCATTACAACACATCACAGAGTTACAGGCCCGACCCGGGAAGTCTGGCACCCAAAGCCGACAGCGCTCCGGCGGCCTTGGCAAGTGCGGCTTGAATTCCATCAACAATCTTCTCGTTGTCTTGAGCGTTGCCGGGCACAGGGGCTATTTTTGCCGATTGTTCCTTGACCTTCGCCACGGCTTGGCCAATCTTCTACTTCTGGTCAGCGAGGGAGGCCGACTTTGATGTCGCTCGCGATTGTTCATCGATCAGTTGGTTCTGGAGCTTGGCCAGCTGTTCCTCGAGCTGCTTCTTATCCGATTCCAACTTGAGAATCTGAACCTTGGCGGACTTCAAAGAAGCGGCGTCTTTGTCAAATTGCTGCTTCATTACGTTTGCATCGGCCACCATCCGGTCCAAAAGCTAGCGATCGGCTTGCTGCGCCTCTCTCTGAGCAATGCGCACACGGGCTGCCTCCACAGCCTCCCTTTGCTCGTCTAGGTGACACACACCCAAAAGAGCCCCCATAGTTTCTGGAGGAAGGTCGGCCTGTACGACAGCCATGGCATCCCGTAGAGGTTGAGCATTGGCGAGGATTTGCGCTTCAGGCTGGCAGACTTCATTGAAAAGCCGATTCAGCTTTTCCTGCATGCTTGGCTCAGAATGAACAATGAAAGCCGATGCCTTCGCCGAAACATCAATGATGTTGCAAAGAGTGGCGACATAATCGTCCGATGCCATCACCTCTGGGTCATCAAGCTCATCCAACGTGAAGCCGAGCAAATCCATGGGGTCGGTCAGCTCTTCTTGCAGAGGCGCGGCGAGAATTGGCTGAAGCGGCAAGATAGCCTGAGATGCAGTAGGCGTCGGCTGAGGAGGTAAAACAACTTGAGGAGCAGCAGGAAGTTGATCTGGAGAAGGCAGTGGGGGGTCGGCAGTAGACGTGCCCTGAAGATTGGCTAGGATGCCAACTACCTGGACCGATGTTGTCGGCTGAAAGAAAGAAACGAAGAATCAATAGAGCAAAAGTTTTACAAAACGCATAAAAACAATTACAAAACTTACTCCAACAACATCGGCTGGTGTATGAGAAGAACTCTCAGCACTTTTTTCTTTTCGCCTGGGATTTTTCTTGGCTGCCACCTTCGTGGATTTTGGTTTTTCTGGAATCAGCAATAAAAGATCAAGAAGAGGCGTGTAAAACAAATCTTATCGAATAAAAGAGTAGATACTTACTTGATAGCCGCTCTTTGGTAAGTTCCTCCAGCGACGGACTCTTTACTCCGAGGGTGCCCGAGGTATAGCCGGTCAAGCCGACCGACTGGTGCGGCCTTTTGCCTTTCGTTCCACTCCCCGATTAACCATCAGCGGCCTTCTCGCGCGTGGTTGCAACCTGCATAGGTCATAAAAAGATTAGCCAGCGAATAATAGAAACTGAAAGCGGTAAGAGCTACTTAGAAAAGCCGATACCTCTACAGCTACCGACGAATCAATATAACCCGAGGAACTACTTTCACTTGAATTCTTTCTTTGTTGTTGCTTCTTTGGAGACTACCGTCGGCTCGTGATAATCCGGTAAAAACTTTTCTATGATAGCCGATGGATCACGGTCCAAATAAAGGGCCTCAGCTACACGCGACCACCAAGCGGAAAAATGGCTAGGCGACGGAATTGAAAGAAGCGGCAGGCGAAATCAAGCTCATCGGCGATTCTGAGACTCGTTGGCGATAGTGCATTCCTCACCTTGGCTCTGGGTTGAAGCCGATCAAGTAGGGGCAATGAGGGAACCACCTGACCAAAGCCAAGCTGACGAGAATAAACAGAAGGATGGTAGAACTCATATGAAGGTTGAAACGTTCTGTTTCTGGAATTTAGGCCGACGTGGAGAATGCAAGGTGAAATGAAAATCCGATAAAGCATCAATGACAACTCTGGCATCAAAGAGCTGTCGGCATCCAGGTGCAGGAAGGATGGCCATTGAAAATCGGCCGCATCACCATAAGAGAAGAAATCTTGCTGGGTAAATATTACACTATCTAGGCCCAGGAAGAATGCAAGATATTTGTAGAGGCCAGCCGATGTAATCCTTGTGTCGCCGCTTGAGCACATTATGAGTCTTTCGCCATAAGATCGGCTTGCTCTAAATTGAGGGGTGGCGTTCTCTGGATAGTCTTCGCAAGGAAAAGCAGAGTCTTCAATGGGTTCAGAAATAAGCTGTCGGCTAAATACACTATACAGCCAGAGTTGGATAAACCATAGAGGGCCGCCAACGTTACCAACTACAAAATCGGCGAAACCAGAAAACAATCGGCTTTTGATAATGTACATCATCTGATAGACTGCCCCAGAAACATCTTTCCCAGAGCGAGTCGACGGCCCTCCACAAGCTGCTCTGCTACCAACTGGTATACTTGAGTTGGTCCTAGGGATGCGCCGCAGAAACGAAACCGCTCAAGCCAAAGATTCAGGAAAGCTGCGTGTTCTTCATCCGATACAAGCCTATTTTCCTTGTTGTTATGCTGACTGTACCTCGACCACCCTTCACCCTTTGTCTGGATCAGCTTGTACCGAGGTCTTCCGCTATAAGCCGATAACTGGTCTCCATCAGGCCGAAAGCAACACAATTCGGCCACATCAAGGAGGGTCGGGCCGATGAGACTAGGGCGGAACAGAAAAGCGTTAAAAGTATCGGACCAGAAATAGCACACCGTGACCACTAAGGGCTCATTGGCTTCTGGGCAGGCCAGGCTTAGAGGAAGACATTCAGCTATGCCCATCCGCTCTCATTCTGCTCTTTTCTGAGCCGATACTCTAATATACCAATTTCTCCATCCTTTAAGCGCCGTCGGCCAAGCCCTAAAACTCTTGCCCTATTCCTTTACATTGTAGCCTTGAGCTGATAAGGGAAGTCTCGGGATCTCTACAGTGATCATTGTATCGGCATCTATGTCTCCTACCGGTCCTAAGTAATACTGACTATCACTTTCTGGGATCGGGATAAGTACCTTTGAGGGGTCCATTCGGCCAACTGAGGGAGTTCAGAGGTTGATCACCAGGGCAGAGAATTCGAAGGAAGCCAATTGCAGAGGGTGCGAGAGCAGGAACGCGTGAAAGTGACCATGGGGGTCCCGCATATATATAGCACAGTGAAAAGTGAAAAACGGCGGGAACGGTTATCGAGGCGACATGGGGAAGTTACGATGCGCTGAGGTCTGTACAGCGCAATTAATGCAGCAGTTGCTGGAACAGTTCTTTAGCCAGCAAGGAAGAAGCCGACGGATGAAGAAACTAACGGATTTTTGAAAGATAACAAGTTATCTTCCAAAAATAGGGGGATATGTTTGCACCAATTTTTGGAAACTACGAGAAGAATCGGCATGAAAGATAGCATACGAAACATCTTTGGAAAGTTTGGATAACGTACGTCAAACTTTTGGGAAAAGGAGTCCAGATAGGAAACTATAGCCGACTCGGAGTATGTTGACGTAACCGAACAGGACTCGGATCGGCTAAATAGGTATATAAGACGCACCAAGGTTGCTTGAAGAAGACATCCGCAATCAACGCATCTGCTAGTTTTTGCTTTCCATAGTTCTTAGCCTTTTTAGCATTGTAATCTTTTCCTCTGTAAGTCGACATCGATCGAATAAAGTTGCGTATCGCCGATTGTTTGATCGTCATTGACTTCTTCAGGTTTGATTTATTCTGTCTTGTTGCGCATCGCTTTTTCAGAATCGATCTACCTTTACCCTCGGATTAGTCTTAATCGGCTAATCAAATTACCTTTCTAATCGGCTTTTTGGCTGATTCCTGATTTCAAGCCGATTCACCCCAAGGATCGGCTTAATTGAATTTCACCCTATTCTCTTTATCGATTGCAGGTCAAATCAATTGCACGCCTTCAAGAAAATCGAACCCGGCGTTAAATGGGTGTGTTGAGATCAAACCCTACATCACGCTTTTTGGTGCCACAGATTCCAAATTCTAAAGAAGCCTGTGTGCCTAGTAAACTCGCCACGCCGAGAGTTGCATATAAATAATTTTCAAGTATGTACGAGTTCAACTTTTCCATATCTGTGACACTAAAATAGGCTGCTAAACTGCTAAACTGTTATGAGATAAGGAAACCTAAACCAAATATGGTTAGAACTCTATCTCTTTATGTTGTGGTCGAATCTGAACTCTCTCTTCACGCCGCTATATATATGGGTGCCCCCTCATTGTAAAGAAGTGCATCAATAAAGAGAGAGATTTCCACCCTATATTCTATGTGTTCTCGATTCTTGATTCGCGTGTTTGTGCATGCGTGCTGTTGATTCGAGTAGACAATCATTGGCGTTCTTCGACATTTTACAACACGTTATCAGCACGAGTCTCTACCGCAAGGAGGAGGATCGTCGACGACGATCGAACGACTACTACCGGCGATTGATCGCCCGATCCGATCTGCAATCAACTCGTCATCACGCCGGCACCCACTCGGATTGCCGAAAAGTCCTACGCGACTCTATCCTACGCGATAGTCTACAAAATTTTTCCTGCAGAGGGCAAATCAAGGTATTGAAATTGGCACGATCTATTTAATCGCAATTGAAAGTGAATAATAGATCGGAAAATTCAACGCATAAATTGAGATCGGAATTTTTGAGGAGTTGCGATCGATCTGGAAGATTTTTTCTCGCGCCGTTTGACCTCTCAATTGCCTCGTCGTCGGCCTGAAGCCACGACTGGGCGGACGCCATGGCCTTGACCTCTGCATCGGCATTGCACTGCGCCGAAAATTCTGTCGCCAAAGACATGATCGGCCAGAAGCCGGAAGTGCGCTGTGCCGACCTCAGCCCGTCAGCCGTACCGCCTGCCGCGAAGCCTCGGCTCTCTCGATTGGCGACTGTAGACGCCTTGGCTTCTGTGCCAATCGCAGCGGCGCCCAAAATCGGCGTGGTGCCCAAAAGGCCGTGACACCCGCAGTCACGCCCGAGCAGTGTCGTCCCAGCAGTGGCGCCCACCAGTGGTGTCCCGTGCCGAGCCCAGCGACCAGGACACCACGCCCGAGCAGCGTCGTCCCAGCAGTGCCGCTCCGCTCGGTTTTTGCTCCCTCCGCTCCGCTCGGGTTTTTGCTGGATGCCTCCGCAAGGCAGATGAAGATGTGGCGGCTAGGGTGAGAAAACCCAGCCGCCCGCCCCTGATATGGCGATGGGCTATTGCTGGGCTGCATCATGCATGGGCCATATAGCCTGGTAACCTTTTAGGCACATTTAAAATTCCGAAAAAAAAGGAGAATTAATTAAGAAACCGAAAATTGAGATTTGATATCATCTAGAAGTTTCTTAATATGGTTTTATTTTCTAGCTTTATGCCATGTTAATATGTGCTGAAATTTATTTCTCTATTATTTAAGTAATTCCAAAAATTGCTTAGTAATTGACAGAAATGCTAGAAAATCAATGGAAATAATCAAGCTATCAAAACAGTTTTGAGCTTGAGGGCATAAGTGGTTGGGTTTTTGACTTCAGTTTTGAAGGAATGGATACATGTCAATTGGTGTCTAAGGAAAACACACATGAGGCTAGGTTTCTTAATTGGCACCCGAAATCGGGAAGTGCTCCCTCCCTCATGTGAGCCCTTGGGGCGGGTTGATCTGGCCAAGAGTCATATTGACGGAGGCATTCATTACTTGATTTCATTCCCAACCAGCAAAAGCCCCATAAGATTCTATTTCCATCATGCAAGAATTATTTCACGTTGAAATTTATTCACCTGTTAATTGGTAATTCTGGAAATTGCTTAATAATTAGCAGGAAATTATGAAAAATGCTAAGAAAATCCTGGAAAATCCATGATAATTATCTATTGAATGGATATAGACCATACTTTATTGATTCAATATTAATCATGCAAAACAATATTTTACCTGAAGTAAAATCACTGTTTGTTTGCATATAGGATATGTCTGACATCGCAAAGAAAGAATTTCTTTGAGCTTGCCTGAATGGCGACAATTATCTCACTTGGGCAATGGATGCCAAGATCAACTTGACGTACCCGATCTCTTGGAGTCACAATTTCGACTGAGGTGGTGCTCAAACTCTCCTGAAGCGCTAAGTCGTGACTTTGCACTTCTGAGGCACCATCTCCATGTGGACTGAAGGCCGAATATATGATGGAGGAGGACCCGCTGGCCCTATGGAATTCCCTGAAGGAAAGATATAACCAGCAAAGATCCATTCTGCTGCCAGAAGCACAACGTGAATGGACCCTCCTGCGCTTCCAAGATTTTAAGTCAGTGGCAGCATACAACTCTGCCATGCACAAAATTGTTGCCAAACTAGCCTTTTGTGACCAGAAGATCACAGAAGTGAAAAGATTGACAAGACTTTGTGCACATTCCACTAACATGAGAATCTTGCTGAGAATAAGATCGTCATGCAAAGTACTAGAAGTACTCTGAGCTGATATGCATTCTGTTAGAAGCAGAAAAGCATGATGAACTTCTAATGAAGAATCATCAAGTCCTACCTAGTGCGAGTCATGCATTGCCTGAAGCACATGCAAATGCTCAGCAGGCTAGCAATAGTCAAGGCCGCGGAAAGGGTCAAAGACAGAAAGGGGATAAATGGAAGAATGACAAAAATCATAGAGGAAGACGTAAACCCCAGTGGAAAACAAAAGAAAATGGATCAGGTCGTTTCCAGAAGAAAGGACCAATAAATAATGCTACTGATACTAAACAACCATGCTATAAGTGTGGATGTACTGGTCATTGGTCACGTACATGTCGCACCCCAAAGCATTTGGTGGAGTTGTACATGAAATCCACTGGAAGATTCTAGAAGAACCAAGGGAATAAGGCGGAAGTGCACTTTACTTCTCAACCTGTTGTTGAAAATAAAATGGAGTTGGATGGTGATCTCATTGGGGATGAGTTGAAAGAATTCCAGAAGAATAAAGTCAAGTCCCAGGAGGACGATATAAATGATTTATATGGAGACATGGAGTAGTCTCCCAGCTTTCTTTTAAGTCGATGTCGTATTATCCTTTAGAGTCTCCTTAAGAGCCTCATTTATCAGTTTAGTCTTTGTGTTCCTGAATGAACAATGGTCTACGCTCCTGTTGAGCGATTATCAGTCAAATTAATAAAGTTTGATTTTCCCAGGGTATTAATTTAATTGTGCTATGTTGTTCTATATTCTACAATTTGTTCCTGATGCAACAATTGTTTGATTGATAAATCATATTTCCAATATAGAACAAAGTATAATCCGATAACGAAGGAGAAAATCTGTCTAGAAGACAGTTATGCCACACTAAGTGAATTAGAATTATTATGACTATCGCCAGAAGCGACACTCTCATAGTTGGCACTAGAAGAATGCCATATTATACCCTGAGTCCAGTCGTACTCTTTTTAAGTTTTAAAAATATTGGTCTGAATTGTTTCCTTACGAAGACAAAGAATGAGAATGGTACAGAATACCTACTCATGACCAAGTTTAATGGGTGTAATTAACGTGTGGTTAAAAGGATTCATTCTTTCTCCTCCGGGTTATATTATGCATATATAAAACCTGAAGTTTGTGTTGCGATAAAAACCCAGGAATATTAAGATCTAGCAGATCGACTGGGTTATCTCGAGTTGAATATTATGAGAAGTATAATAAATAATTCTGCTGGCCATAATATAAAAACTACAGCCTTTCCTAAACCTGAAGTTTTTTGTGCCCTGCATAAGGAAAGCTGATAGTTCGTCCCTCTCATCTTAAAATTAGGGAAGAATCACTGAATTTTCTGGAGAGAATTCAAGGTGATATCTGTGGACTTATTCAGCCCCTGTCGGGCCCATTTAGATATTTCATAGTGCTAATAGATGCTTCTACTAGATGGTCCCACGTATGTCTCTTATCTACTAGGAACCATGCCTTTGCTAAATTAATCGCCCAAATCATTAGATTAAGAGCCTCTTTTCCAGAAGAAAGGATTAAGTCCATTCGAATGGACAATGCTGACGAGTTTGCCTCAAAAGCATTCAATGATTATTGTATGGCTCTAGGCATTAATGTAGAGCATTCTGTACCCCATGTCCACACCCAAAATGACCTTGCAGAGTCATTAATTAAGAAAATAAAAACTTATTGCTTGGCGCTCTTGCGAGAATAATTGGCTTCCCACCGTTGTTGGGGCCACATGATCTTCGCATCTGCGGTAATAATTCAACTCGGACTAAGCGCATATTATGAAATTTCCCGTTCTGAGATAGTGCGTGGAAAAGAATTAAGTATTTCCCATCTGCGAAAATCTGGTGTCTTTGTATGCATGCCAATCTCTCCACCACAAGTACAACCATAGGACCTCACCGAAGTTGAGGATCTATGTAGGTGATGAATCTCCGTCATGTATTAAAACACCTAGAGCCTATGACGGGGATCATTCACGGCTCGATACCGATCATACTAAGGACATTTTTGACATTAGGGGAGATAAGTACCACATTTCAGAATGCCTAGTCCTTAGACCCACGCACTAAAGAAGCTGAGCTTGAAGTTCAGAGGATAATAAGTCTGCAATAAATAAGCTAATAAACTGCCAAATACCTTCACTGGTCATAAGGGAGTGAAAGATCTTATATACCTGAAGTATATGCACCTGAAAGAGTGGAGATACCCTAGAAGGATATTGAACCTACTCTTGACCCTCATAATAAGAAGAGGGGGAGGCATCCAGGTGCACGGGACTCAATTCATGAGACGCCATGAGTAGAGAACCAAATAAATGAGAACACTACCGTGATAAGAGAAGAAGCTCAACGATGTTGAGAAAGTCCTCGAAGTGAGCCATCCGGAGATGGTAACATCCCTGAAGTGACCCATCCTGAAGATGATAACCCAACAGATATTTGCGGCGCACAATTCCTGTTGGGAAGTCGGAACATCCAGACTCCGTTGTTGTGGGAAATCACGAGGAGCTGGAAGAAATTTATATAGATATATCCCCGAAGTGATGCAGGATAAAAGAAAAGACTATAATTGTCGACATATATTTGCCTCTAAAATTGCTTAAAACTGGATACAGATCCAAAGTCCATGGCAGAGTGCCAGAAGCGCTCAGATAGGGTCAAAAGAAGCAATTGAGGTAGCGCTCGCTTAATAAGAGGAAAATTTCTGGTCCTATTGACTGAATATTTCCTAAAGTGATTCCCTGCAGGATCAAATGGGTTTTTCATCCAGAAGAGAAATGAAAATACCCAGGTGGTGAGATATAAAAAGCGAGGCTTGTAGCACAAGGGTTCACGCAGAGACCCGACATCGATTATGATGAAACATATTCTCTTGTGATGAGTGGAATAACGTTCCGATACTTAATATAAATGGCAGCTGGCTTAAAATTAGAAATACAGTTGATGGATGTGGTGACCGCATATTTACATGGGTCACTGGATTCGGACATTTATATGAAAGTCCCTGAAGGAGTAAAAGTCCCGGATCCAAATAATCGCAACATGTATAGCGTCAAACTGCAGAAATCGCTATACGAATTAAAACAGTCCGGAAGAATGTGGTATAACCGGCTTAGTGAGTTCCTCCTGAAGAAGGGATACTCCAATAATGATGATTGCCTGTGTGTTCATAAAGAAATCCTGAATGGATTACGTATCATCTCGGTGTATGTCGATGATCTGAATATCATCGAACCACGAGAGGAGATAAAAGAAGCAAGTGCTTAGCTCACGACGGAGTTTGAGATGAAAGATTTGGGTAAAACCAAATTTTGCTTAGGCCTGCAGCTAGAGCATTTCCCAGAAGGAATTCTTGTTCACCAGTCGTCCTATACCCGGAAGGTATTGGAAAGATTTAATATGGATAAATCACATCCCTTGAAAACCCCATGGTCGTAAGATCCCTTGAAGTGGATAAAAACCCTTTTAGACCGAGGATGGAAAATGAGGAAGTCTTAGGACCTGAAGTCCCATATTTAAGTGCTATCGGAGCACTCATGTACCTTGCGAATTGCACAAGGCCTGATATTGCATTCGCAGTGAATTCGCTAGCAAGACATAGTTCAGCTCCAACCAGAAGACATTGGGCTGGTGTAAAGACTTTACTCAGATACCTCCAAGGTACTCAAGATCTTGGGTTGTTTTTCCAGAAGAACCAAGACTTGACCATGGTGGGATATACGGATGCTGGCTATCTGTTTGATCCCCACAGTGCCAAATTTCAAACTGGTTTTGTGTTTTCTTTGTGGTGGTACAGCTGTTTCCTGGCGGTCTTGTAAACAGACGCTGGTAGCAACTTCTACCAACCACTCAGAGATTATAGCCCTATATGAAGCCTCACGTGAATATATTTGGCTGCGACGTGTGATTAGTCATATCCAGAAGTCATGTGGCCTTAACACCGTTGATACTCCCACAATTATCTATGAAGATAATTATGCTTGTGTTGCACGAATACAATTGGGTTATGTAGAAGGCAATATCACAAAGCATATTGCTCCTAAGTTATTCTATCCTCACAAACTCCAGAAGAGCAGAGAGATAAAAATCTTATAAACTAAGTCATGTGAAAATCTTGCAGATTTATTCACTAAATCTTTGCCTAAATCCATATTTCAAAGATATGTTAAAGGCATTGGAATGAAAAGACTTAGAGAGATGCAAAGCTCAGGGGGAGGAAACCCTTAAACTATAACCCTTATTGCGTTCCTGAAGATCGTAATAAAACCCTGAAGGTTATAAGTTGTACTCTTTTTCCCTTTGTGAGTTTTCCTGAAGTTTTCTCACATAAAGGTTTTTAATGAGGCAACTAGTGCAACATTGCATGCGAGTGCGATGTGCTCTTTTCTCCATCTCCTTTTTCCCACTGGGTTTTTGAGTGGAGTTTTTAACGAGACATATGCATTACGCGGTATTCGACCAAGGGGGAGTGTTATGAGATAAGGAAACCTAAACCAAATATGGTTAGGACTCTATCTCTTCATGTTGTGGTCGAATCCGTACTCTCTCCTCACGCCGCTATATATATGGGTGCCCCCTCATTGTAAAGAAGTGCATCAATAAAGAGAGAGATTTCCACCCTATATTCTGTGTGTTCTCGATTCTTGATTCGCGTGTTTGTGCACGCGTGCTGTTGATTCGAGTAGACAATCATTGGCGTTCTTCGACGTTTTACAACACAAACAAGAAGATTGAGCACAAAACCACAAGCGTTGTTGCAAGCCACTGCCAAGTCATAGCAGAGAATTGTTACAAGCTGGTGCAATGCGAGCAACCATATGTGGCCATTTTGTACTTCTTTGCAGTTTCACAATCTATTCAGGTCCTACTGTAAAGTGTGCACTCCTTGTGTACCATAGGGACCCAATTGAAGGACTATTGATTACACTACTACCGAATACGTGTTTACTGTCGGGTCCACATCAGTATCACTGTCGGATGTAGACTCGGCACTACCTAAGTAGTAGTGATAGTCGAGGACTATCACTGCCGGATGTTAACCGGCAGTGATAATCACTATCACTGCCGGTTCAGACTTTCCACCCGGCAGTGATAATACTTATCACTGCCGGTTATCTTTTATTACTGGCAGTGATAAGTAACTATCACTGCCTCATTTTTATCAATATCCGGTAGTGATAAATAGTATCACCGCCCCTTTTTCCTTGTTAACCAGCAGTGATAAATAGTATCACTGCCCCTTTTTCCTTGTTAACCAGCAGTGATAACTCTCTGTCCTATTTTCATATCCAAAACTGGCAGTGATGGGTTTTTTAAACCTTTTTACATATATATTTGTTGCACTATATGTTGTAGCATATATATATTGTATAGTAGTTGTATTCTGTACGGTATACGTTGTGCACAATAGTACTGAAGCATCGCTAAAGTGTAATTCAAAGTCTTCAGACAACAGAAAAGATAAAAATACCGAATTCAAGGAACAAACAGTAACGTTAATAGATGATAAGAACCAAAAGGTGCTTCAACTAAGAGAAGCGTTATCTAGTTTTGGAAATAAGTACATTATTAGACTTCCATTTAAAGAGATACTAGGAATACGGATACCCGTTAAGATAAAATTAAAACCAAATATTACTTATAAGGTACTAGCTCTGGTAGATACAGGCTGTACAAATAATATTATCCATGATAAATACTTCATAAAGTGTCCTGAAATAGTCCATACCATAGACAATGATAAAGCAGAAATTTCAACTGATATGTCAGGCACGAAAAAGGTTCATAACCAGTTAGCATATAATATTGAACTATATATAAATGGTACTAAATATATAATAGATGAAATCACAATAAGAGATTTATCTATGTTCAATGATGAAATGATCATAGAGCTAAGATTTTTACAACAATCCATCCAAACTACCATTATACATGAGCATGGTATTACATTCATTCCATACCAAGACAATATCCCGTATATTTCAGAAGTGCGAAAGCGTGGTGGATCTGCAACTACAATGACCGCAAACACAGAAGATTACCAGCTGCCTGTAATAGAAGCACTTTTAGAAGATTATTACATAGCAAATACTTATATAGAATGTATCGGGTTACAATCATTTGCACCAAACTGGTATAGAGACATAAAAACAAAAGATGACATACAAAAAATTATCGATAGACTTGAAGATATCCAGATAATTGGATAAATACCTTTGAAACACTGGGAGAAAAATGAGATAATTTGTACTATTGACATCATAAATCCAGAATACACACACACACAGACATATAGGCGAAATATTCAGTGAAAACCACCCTTTCTATGAAAACTCCGAGAAAACCATATGTACATGTTTTGAAAAATTCTCAAAAAATTATCATACGTAGGGAAGGTGAGTTTCTACCATTCTGCAAAATTTGAAGACCAAACTCAATCACATTTGAAAGATATGAAAAAGACAAACATCAAAATGAATAGTGCCAAACAGTGAAAAATTACTATTTATACTGAATTTGTCTTTTTTATATCTTTCAAATGCGATTGAGTTTCACCTTCAAATTTTGCAGGATGGTAGAAGCTCACCTCCCCTACGTATGGTAATTTTTTGAAAATTTTTCAAAACTTGTACATATGATTTTCACGGAGTTTTCATAGAAAGGGTGGTTTTCACTTAATATTTCGCTATATATATATAGGGGGCATATTTGGTGCAAACCACCTTTACGGTGAAAACTCCATGAAAACCACCTATAAAAGTTTTGAAAAATTCTCAAAAAATTACCATATGTAGTGAAGGTGAGCCTCTACAATCCTGCAAAATTTGAAGATGAAACTCAATCTCATTTGAAAGATATAAAAAGACAAATTTAGTATAAATAGTAATTTTTCACTATTTAGCACTATTTATTTTGCTGTTTGTATTTTTTATATCTTTCAAATGCGATTGAGTTTCATCTTCAAATTTTACAGGATTGTAGAGGCTCATCTCCCCTACATATGGTAATTTTTTGAGAATTTTTCAAAACTTTTACGGGTGGTTTTCACGGTAAAGATGGTTTGCACCACATATGCAGCCATATATATATATATATATATATATATATATATATATATATATATATATATATATATATATATATATATATATGGTTATAATTACAACACTAGTCACACATACGCTTTCAACCATAATGTATCAGGTAGTGTATTCCACCAAGATACCTACTTCGTTTGTCCATTGCATAGTACAACTCTGCTACATATATTGAAATCATCAGTGTTTCCATGCAAAATTCTTGGCATCCCAATATTACTACGAATGGTCGACATGAAAGTAACTAGCACTCTTAATAAGTCAAATACACGTAGAACTGCTGAGGATAGATGCAGAATTCTAGCTAAGATGACCACACAATGATTACAATAAATGTCTGATGGAGCAATCATCACATATACACCAACAGACATACTGGAGCCATCAGTAATGCTTCATTTGCCATTCACACAGACAGCTCTTCACTTCATTGCCCATTAATTGTTTCCCGATGCATCCCAAGAAAAAACGGATGCTCCTGAAAAAGCAGCAAGCCAGCTTCAGGTGACCCTTCACCATTGGCTTGTAGTGAAGTCCCGCGACTTGTCTCAGGCACATAGATAAGAGAATAGAGCAGGCTGGTACTGAAATACAAAGGTTGAGAGAGAGAAGATGGAGCAATGTACTCCATCCATCCAAATTTATAAGATGTATTTCCTGTAGACACATAGACCAAAAAGATATTAAAAATAACTAGATTACTCCTAATTATTATCACTAAGCACTATATTCAATACATGCATATAAAAAATATAAAGTAATAAGGTTATTTATTAGGGGTATAGAGGGAACACCACACTAATTTTGCATTGGAATATGAAATATATCCTATACTTGTAGACAAGACTGTTAAAAAAATGCTTTATAAACTTGTATGGGGAGTATCGTCATATATGTAT